>JAEQBH010000696.1:600000-1182314 GCA_016808115.1 Tetrastigma voinierianum | reverse complement strand
CGTGTATTACCAAATCCACAATGGAATCAATTTATTGCTTTAGATAAAGCTAGAGAGGAAGAGTGGCTTCACAATTTCTGTGAGGATATTCCAATATACTTCTAAACTCGTACAGCAATTTGTATACATTGTGATAGCCAATCTGCAATTGGTAAGGCATAGAATGACATGTATAACGGTAAGTCTAGACATATACGTCGTAGACATAATACCGTTAGGCAATTTCTCTTAAATGGGATTATTTCTATTGATTATATAAAGTCAAAGAGTTAACGAATGGTCCGCTTACCAAAGGTTTAACGAGAGAGCAAGTAAATTGCACATCAAGGGGAATGAGATTAAAGCCTATGCCAAAAGAATCACCTTAATGGCAACCCAACCTAGTTGACTAGAGATCCCAAGACCTAGGTTCAAAGGGACAACGGAATTATGCATGATTCAAAAGAAGCACTAAGGAGATAATCTCTCCTACCTATTCCTATGATAAACTACTACTGCCTGCAGAGATTATTAAGGTAAGTTATGCTTTTAATGATTCCTATATCTTGGAAAATCCAAGTGGGATATTGCAGGATATTCCTAATAGGAGTCACCTATACGTGGTGAATGATCGCTTCGTGAGAATTTATAAAGGCTAAATTCTTCTAAAGCACTCATGAAACCGTGGTTGTCCGTAATAAATGAACACAATCATGAGAAACCAATCAGGTTAGGAAAGAGACTGTAGAAGTCTATTATCTGACCGATTTATCAAACAACTGAATAGTTCAAGACTTCACGTTCACTATTTAAATGATAACTCGATAGCTTTCTACTTAAAGGAAGGTTCAAGGTCAAAAGCTACCTATCTCGACGCATTCCATCTTTCCAAAGATGTACTCTCTATAGTGCCAAACATTATCATTTACATACTAATGCCCAATTTTCCATTCATGTGGGGATTGTTTGACCAAAACAAGTGAAGTGTAAAATCGAGCATAATAACTTCAGCCTAAATTAAAGTGGGACCCAATTGTTATTTTGAACAATATTTTGTGGATTCATATTCTACTCAGTGAGGAGAATAATGTAATATATTCATTTGCTCAAATCGAGTAAGAAATGAATGAGAAAATAGGCTCCTAAGTGACCCTCTTGTGAATGTGGAAATAAAGGAAGTGTAATGTGGTCAGATTAACAATCCCATATCAAGTTAAGGAAGAGACTTAACATGGACATATAGGCTAAGGTTTTCTTATGGGTTGGGTCTAAGGTACCATGATTTTAAGGAGGAGCGAGCTTAATTCCATGCCTATAGGTCTCAACCACACACGCGCCCGGCCTCGTCACCCGCCCGCCGCCACTACCCTACCAGCCCTACGGCCTCAGCATGCTGGGTGTGGTGTCATTTTACCCAAGCCTCATCTTTTTAATTCCTGTGATCCATTGGTCGGATTTTAATTAGTCCAGTAATTCTAATTCATACTGCTCATGAAGAACAACTATCAAAGGTGTTCCGCGTTTTCATTTCGAAGTTTTGTCTTTTCGCTTTCAGTTATGTTCTTCTTAGATGGTGACTATCCGAAAGTCACCAGCAGGTCTATAAATACTGTAGTTCATTGTCATTCTTCTCATATAGCAAACGAATTTCAAATATTTTTCATTCGTAAAACACGTAACGAGGCAACCTTTCAGGTACTAATTTTCAAGATTTAAGGCAAGAGTTTCGAGAGTACACAACATAGTTTGGTTCGTAGGATAGATAGATCGGAGTGCTACTTCTATCTGTGTGAAGATCATTGTATCCTAGGAGGCGACGTCAGTCCCATAAGCACTAAGATGCGGGGCGCAACTGCCTTAAGTGACATAAAGGTCAAAACACTAGCTCGATCTACCTTAAAGTTCTATCACGCTCCTCGCTCCATAATCGGGTTAGTATCTAGTTTGCATATGTCAGTAACTGTTACCTGTTACACTTTATCTTTTACGTGTAAAACTTTCCCTTCTATACAACTGTTACTGTTTTGTATACATTGCATGTTTCAAAACTAAAACTTCAACAAGTTATTTTACTCTATTTGAATACCCCTTGTTCACAATTTAATTATGATATTTTACTTTTATTTATTTTTATTAAAAATACAAATTTATTCTAGTTATTTAAAGTTTATAAAAGTCTATCAATATTTGTAAAAGTTTATAAAATTCTATCAATATTTACAAAATTATGTCAAAGTATATAAAAGTCTTTTAAAATGAAAGTCTATGAAAGTCATTCATACATTTACAAACTCTATAAAACCCTATCAATATCTACAAAATTCTATCAAAATCTATAAAAGTTTATAAAAGTCATCAATACATTTACAAACTTTACAAAAATCTATAGAAGTCTTTAAAAATCTATAGCAGTCTTTAAAAATCTATCAAACTCTATAAAAGTCATCATCTTTAAAAAGTCTATAAATGTCATTAAAAGTCCTAATCCAATACACCCGCCTAAGACTTTAAATAAGTCTATAAAAGTTAAGATGTATTTGATTACAACTTTTATAGACTCTCTAAAAGTGTACCAGTATTGAAAAAGTCATTGAATTTCATAGACATTAAGACTTTTAATTACTTTTAATGACTTTTCTAGTAAGAGTATAAATATTCACTCTTCAAAATTCTCCACTGCTTTCTCAAAAAATTTAAAATGACTTTTTGATCGAGTGAAACCAATAAGAATTTTTAGAGACAAGAGTTTAACCTTAGATCTATTCACATTGTAGTTTTTTTAATATGAGATATTTTAGAGGTAAGATTGAAATTTTGGTTATTGATTTTTTTTTAAAAATTTTGATTTTTAAATCATGTATTCGTATTGTAGTTATTAGAATAAAATTTGATTTTTATTTGAATTGTTAGTTTTTTTTATTGTTATTATTGTTATTATTATTATTATTATTATTATTATTATTATTATTTTCAACCTGATTTTAAAAATTCTAAAAGCACGGTTTACTCTATAATTCTAATAAAATAGAACCATGTGGAGTCAATTCATGTGCTAAATAAATGAGCCTTGGTGGGGCCCAACATCTCATGTACCCCTTCATTAAATAATTTGGCGCCCATTTTCTAATTTAATTATTAATGTTTCTATACATGTTATTGGGCTAACTTATTTTCTGTTGATAGTGCTTTCGATACGCTGCCAAGGTACGCTCTTTCCCCATTTAACTCTGCTTATTTATTTATTATATGCTTGGTGTGCAATTGTGTTACTATTGTTGTTTCTTCTTGGTATTCATTGCTTGATTACTCAATTGTCATATTTGCCTTAACTTGATTATTAGAGACCCAACCTTTAGGGGCTTAGAGGGGTGCTATGACTTTTCACCGTACCTTCCTAATTTGTAACCTTACCCTCAGACCTAGATTTGGTTTTTCTCATACCCGTTTTTTTATATTATGAGTCACATTTAAGACTTTCTTTCTTATTTTTTTCCCTTTAAAAAAAATAAAATAAGTGGTGACTCCAAAATTGTTTTCAAAAATACAAAAAACGAGTCTCGCCTTTTAGTGGAAAACTTATTATTGCCAAAATGCGGTGTCCACAAAATGGCGACTCCACTAAGGATTGTTTTAGAGGGTCAAGGTTGAACATAAGTTGAGACAAATATGGCATTTGATTGGTCGATCAATGGGTACCCCTATCTCTTTGTGCCTTTCCATGATTTGGTGTTTGATGGCATATTGAGATATTTGTTTTGATGATTTGTTTGAGCAGCATGTTGGACTATATGTTGCATTAGAGATCTCGACATATGTACATTCTCATTGGTTATTTATCTTATTCATATTGATATATTGATTCTCTCTACGGTGTATTTGTCTTGATATTTTTTTAGCATGTTATGCTTGTTACATATCTTGTACCCGGATTACTACCCAAATAGTGTTGTTTCATACTCTTAAAAGTCCGGGTTTTGAACACTTTTTGCGTAGTAATCAACCAAATTGACCTAGTTGGCACGTTGATGACCTAGCAATGTTTCCGTCAATCTTATAGCGCCAGAGTTTTCAAAGGCTATAAATATTGAAGATAGGACGCAAATGAGCACGAAGAAATCCAATTGAACTCGTATCAGAGAAGGTATGACAAAATGAGAAGTATAGAGAATATAGCAACCCTACAATTTCGCAACCCATGCGAATTTCACACGAAATGAGAATTTTCATGACTTTTGTTCCTCGCCTGTTGTTTTCTTCCCATTTTGTCCTTGTAATGTTTTTTACTACTTTGTTTATTTTGGTAATTTGTAAGGTTTTGGTGGTACATAATCCCCAAAACAACACTTTGTAAAGGAGCCGGGAAAATCTTCAATATACTCTTTGGGAGGCCTCTGTTTAACAAGCCCTGCTTTCTCTCTCTTCATTTTCTCTCATTTTCTCGCTAGCCAAACACCCCTGAGGATGACAACTCAGAGGATGAGCGGCTAAACTCCTTCCTTCTTTGAAGTAGAGGGCACTGGGCAAGGGAACCTATGGTAAAGCAGGGTCTCTCATGTTTTCAACATAGGTATTCTCTTTCATTGATGTTCTCTCCTTCAACTTTAGGTTTCAATCCCTTCGATTCACCTTGAAGGGTTAGTATATGGTAAGCTTTTATGGCTCATTGGATGCTTATTGTTAGATCTTGTGATGTTGATTAGTTACCATTTATGAGCCATTGGAAGGTGACTCAAGGAGATAGGTTTTTAATTGACTGAGAACATTAATGGGCATTGAATGCCATTTTCAAATGATAGTTATTGAGGGTTAAGTTTTATAGTTAAACTAAAATCCGATTCGGGAGCTAACTATATGTTACTATCCCTAATGCGAGGAAAAGACCTTGAGAATCCCTCATTTGCCCTAGGAACCCAAGCCCAATGACCTAATACTTCAAGGGAATTCTTTCTATATTTTACTTCACTTTGGTTAAGATTTCAACCACCAAAACCCACTCTTTTTATCCAATCCCAATATCCAAATTATAATCATGAGTGTAACTTCAGCATTAGCCATTCCCACGAAGAAAACCCATCCCTATGGACGATCCTAGAATCACTGTACTATAGTAGTTATGCTACGCTAGTACGAGGTGTTAGGTTACGTACATGATTCGTATCATTCTACTTCGCATTTAAGCACACATGAATCAAATGGCGCCGTTGCCGAGGATGGTGCCTTAATGCAAATGACAGTCAATACTGAACATTGTGATCCTCATCATAAGTTCTGGTGAATTTCTTTTCTCTTTTCATTCGTTTTAGCAATTACTGCTAGGTTGATTAATTCCATTTTACTGTCTATATTTTTTTTAGCTAACATTAACCCTTGTTGGTAGAATTTTCTTTGCTTTTAAATAGCCTGCTTTCATGTAGGAGCTTATATGTTCCAATGGTTTAGAATTCAAAAGGCAAGATTGCAGGACCGTAATCCCACCGGGAACCATAGGAATCACAGGAAAGAGAAATCACCCAAACCTCTCCTGGAAGCCGAAATCCCCCAGTATGCACCTCCTGCTCCTCCATAATATGCTTCAACTTCTCAGCCATCACAACCATAGTCAACTTCTCCAGTCGAACAAGTCATCTTAAATTTGAGCACAGTGGTGGGTAATTTCGTAGAAGAGCAGAAAGCAGTGAATGTGCAATTAAATAAGAGGGTTGACACCGTGGAGAGTACTGTGAACAAGAGAATAGATGGGTTCCAGAGCGAAATTGCTTAAAAATTTGACAACTCCGCAGATTCACCCTGTGCTAACTAACCAACAAAAAGGCAAGTGAGTGTGGCAATTTCCTTCACATACACAGCCAAACCCTAGGGGAATTCATGAAGTAGCCTCTGCCAGTGAACCCACTCTTAATATGGATGAAGTGAAAGCAGTTATCACTTTGCGAAGTGGTAAAAAGGTTGATCAGCCAGTGCCTAAATTGCTTGATGCAGCTAAAGAAGATAAAGAAGAGGAATCGGAAAGAATTGTGATTAAAGAAGATATGATGAAAAAGAGCATGCCTCCTCTATTTCCTCAAGCACTAAGAAGCAAAAAGAAGGTGAGCAACAAAACTGAGATTCTTGAAGTGTTGAGGCAAGTGAGAGTCAACATTCCTATTTTAGACATGATTAAGCAAGTCCCGACATATGCCAAGTTTTTAAAAGACTTGTGCACAGTGAAAAAAGGGTTGAATATCGACAAAAAGGCTTTCTTGACAGAACAAGTGAGTGCCATCATCCAATGCAAAACTCTGGTGAAGTACAAAGACCCAGCGTGTCCTACTATTTCAGTGGATATTGGAGGAATTTATGTGGAAAAGGCATTATTAGATTTGGGGGCTAGTGTCAACCTGTTACCCTACCCACTTACAAGGCCACCGAGAATCAGTCTACCACTATCACATTATCTCCGCGCATTGTGTCGAAAAATTCCTAAGGGCACTATCGAAGATGTTTTCGTGCAAGTAGACAAATTCTACTACCTAGTGGACTTTATTGTCCTCGATACCGAGCTAGTAGCTGTGGGAGCCAATTATGTGCCCATCATCCTTGGTAGGCCATTTTTGGCTACCTAAAATGCAATTATAAATTGTCAAAATGGGGTGAATGCAACCTTACACTGGGGAATATGACATTGAACTTAATATCTTCACCTAGGCAAAAGCATGTACACCCAGATAAGAGGGTCCGTGCGGTGTATGTCCGACGATAATACCATTGTGGATGAATAAATCCCATCAGCTGAAGAACTCGCAAGAAGATTTAATAGAGGAATTGGCAGAGTTTTCTGAAGATCCAAATGAAACCTCAAAATTATTTGCTGCTTATGGCTCTTGGAAAAAGAGAGAAGAAATTCTCCCCTTGTTGGTTGGGGAGGACAGTGGAAATAAAGAAGATAAAGAATCCCAAAAGCTTGATCTTAAGCCCCTCCCCACAGAATTGAAATATGCATATTTAAAGGAAGGTGGCCAATGCCCTGTTGTCATTTCCTCATCTTTGAATGCCTCACAAGAGGACAGTTTGCTTGGAAACCCCCGTATGCAACGCTATCGATGGAAAATATCATATTTAAAGGGGATTAGCCCTTTAGTTTGCACTCATCACATTTACATGGAGGATGAAGCTAAACTAGTGAGACAACCACAGAGATGGTTGAACCCCCATATGCAAGAGGTAGTGCGTGCTGAAGTGCTAAAGTGCTTAAGTTGCTACAGGTCGGCATTATTTACCCTATTTTCGATAGTCCCTAGGTGAGCCCTACTCAAGTCGTGCCCAAGAAATCGGGGGTGACTATTGTACAAAATGAAAAGGGGGAAGATATGCCTACCCGCCTTACCACAGGTTGGAGGGTGTGCATAGATTACCGGAGACTAAATGCAGTGACAAGGAAGGACCACTTCCCTTTGCCTTTCATTGATCAACTTGAGAGAGTTTCCTGGCATCCATTTTGTATTGTTTTTAGATGGGTATTCCTGATACTTTCAACAGAGATCGCACTAAGACTGTGAGAAAACTACCTTCACCGTCCGTCGGGACTTATGCCCATAGGAGAATGTCGCCGTCTCCGCAATGCACCCGCAACGCTCCAAAGATGTATGCTCGCATTTTCAAAGGATATGCGGAGCGCATTATGGAAGTATATATGGATGATATCACCATATATGGGGATACTTTTGAGGAGTGCTTAACCAACCTTGAAACTGTTCTTCGTAGAGGCATTGAAAAAAACTTGGTGCTTAATTGGGAAAAATGTCATTTTATGGTAATCAGGGAATTGTCCTTGGGCATGTCATCTCCAGCATGGAATTGAGGTCGATAAGGCCAAAGTTGAGCTTATTTCCAAGCTTCCACCTACCACAAATGTCAAGGCAGTGAGGCAGTTCCTTGGCCATGCTGGTTTCTACAGGAGGCTTATTAAGGACTTCTTAAAAATAGCAAAACCCCTCTATGAGCTGCTGGAAAAGGAATCCAAATTTGTTTGGGATGATAGGTGCCAAGAGAGCTTCGAAGGACTCAAATTACTAATTTAATTACTCGCCATGAGAGCACTCTAATCGCGCTCCTTTTAAGTAATGTGTGATGCCAGTGATTTTGCTATTGGGGCAGTTCTTAGGCAGAGGGAAAATGGGAAGCCTTATGTGGTTTATTATGCAAGCAAGACTCTGAATGAAGCTAAGAAGAATTTCACAACCATGGAAAAGGATCTGTTAGCAATAGTCTATGCCTTGGACAAATCCCGAGCTTACTTGGTAGGGTCAATCATTATTATATTTGCATACCACTCTAACTTGAAGTACCTTTTAACCAATTAAGATGCTAAGGCAAGGCTTATCAGGTGTGTTCTCTTACTCCAGGAATTCAATCTCTAGATCAAAGACAAGAAAGGGGTAGAGAATATAGTGGCAGATCATCTCTCCAGATTGACGATAGTCTACGACTTACAAATTCTCCCATCAATGATGAATTCCCTGAAGAGTCTTTGCTGCTTATAGAGAATGCCCCCTGGTATGCGCATATCGCTAATTATTTAGCAACAGGGGAAATCCCAGATGAATGGAGAGCATAGGACAAGAAATAATTCTTCACCAAAATTCATTCTTATTATTGGGAGGAGCCATTTCTATTCAAATATCAAGTAATTCAAATCATTCAAGGTGTGTGCTCAAGAAGAATAAATATGGGATTTCGCCACGCTACAAAATGCTTAGAGGCTGTTTGCTTCGCAAAATCGCTGGCGAAGGTACCGCAGAATCCGATTTTTTTATCGGGCCTTCCCTTTTCAAAGATGCTTATGCTATGTGCCGAAGTTGCGATCGATGCCAAAGACTCGGGAAGCTTTCTCACCGTAATATGACGCCTTTAAACCCGATTTAGTAGTTGATTTATTCGATGTTTGAGGCATTGATTTCATGGGGCCATTCCCTACGCCTTCTGCACTGCATTCAAAGGGGGCTGGGATTATGTGTCCAAGTGGGTCGAGGCGATTCCTTGCAAAACCAATGATCACATGGTGGTGCTTAAATTTCTAAAGGAGAATGTCTTCTCCAGATTTGGAGTGCCAAAAGCCATAATCAATGATGGGGTTACCCACTTTTGCAACAAACCTTTTGAAACTCTTCTGGCTAAATATGGTGTGTAACACAAAGTGGCCACCCCTTACCATCCTCAAACCAATGGGCAAGTTGAGCTTGCTAACAGGGAGATCAAGACTATCTTGATGAAAGTGGTTAATTCCAACGGAAAAGATTGATCCCTCAAGCTGCTGGACTCATTGTGGGCATACATGACAACTTTCAAGACTATTCTTGGGATGTCCCCCTATCGTCTGATGTTTGGCAAAGCATGCCACCTCCCGATGGAAATCAATCGCTGCATCGGCAATTAAAAAGCTCAACTCGATTTAGGAGAGCTGGCTCAAGAGGTTTCGACCTCAATGAGGGCGAAGAACTCCTCGGAATGATCCTACCTAATTCAAGAATTGCGAAGCAAAGTCTAAGAAATGGCATGACCAGATGATAGCTCGAAAATTTTTCCATCAAGGGAGAGATTAAGTATCATTTAAGGATTCAAAGTCTACATCTTTCCAGAAAACTCAAATCGAGGTGGATTGGCCCTTCACAATTCATCAAGTTTATCCTGTGGGGCAAAGGGAAATCATATCTCGAAGGACAATCGAACTTTCAAAGTGAATGGCCACCGCTTGAAGCCTTATGTATTCCCCTTCACAACAAACAAGGAGGATCTCACCCTCCTTGAGCCTCTAAAATCCTAAAAAGCTGGTTTGGGTGGACCCAATTCCCTTGAGATTGAAGAGTCCACTTCTTTTTGTTTAATCATCTATTTTATTTTATTTTATTTTTTTTTCATTTTTCTTTTGCTTTATTAAAAAAATTTCTTCATTTAATATTTTTATTTCATTTTCCTACTTTTATCGATTTTCCATGTTATTTTGCAGGGTTTGGCTAAAACTCGAGAAAGGGGTTCCCAGGAAGCATTTCACAAGAAATTACATTGAGCAACCCCCATGAATTTCGTATTCACTGACCGTGATTCCTTTCTTCCCGGCCCCATTCCCACGCCTACGACCCGAGCCAGAAATTCCTAAGGCCTCGAATTCTTTCCCCCATTCACTTCTACACAGTCTCCCACCATTCCCCCACCTATTTTTTATCCCCCAATATGTAATCTCCCACCCCCTTCTCATCAAGCCTCATCCACCAGTAAATGGTAATGGCAAAGACCCGCGTGAGGCCATAGCTCATCCTCCGCACAATCGTGCAAGGCCCTCCTTTCCCGGCCAATGTGGCTACCATTAAGGTCGCCCCACGCCTTTGCGAACCCGCTGGCATCTCCAAAGCCACTACCCCTACCTCTCCACGGAGCCGCAGACATGAGACACGACTAGACCGAAGGCCTACGCCCACCCTCACACCACCCATGCCCAGCCACTCCACCTGCCAGCCAGACCTTCGGCCCGCACAGTCATCCTGGGCCTCACTGTAGGAGCCTTCATCGCCTCTCCACCTCTAGAGCCTCATCCGCCCAATGTCACTCCTGGCCATTCTCGCTCTGGCTGTGGATGAGGCCACTCTTCCCTCTCGCTCCAATAGAAGGAAACACCGACCGCCTGAACAAAGATTTACAATGAATGTTTTATGATATCTCGCTTTTACCCGCCACTAACTCCAGACTATGGGACTTGTCTCGCCACTGTAGAGCCATTTATGACGCCTCATCGATTCTTTTATCCGAGGGTAATGATCGACTTCTACCAGTCCATGACGTCCCACAATGAGCACATTCCCACTGCTATCTGCTTCACCATTGACGGCCGTCAAGGCATCCTTAGGGCAGCTGATATAGCCGCCGCTTTTCACCTTCCAGTGATCCTGACCAATTCCACATACTATAGGCAGTGGCCACATCCTTCACCTTAGGAGATGGTCAAGATCCTCTCACGAGACACATCAGCTAACCCTATTTTATTCCGGAGACAGCTTCCACCAAGGATGCTTTTCGTGGATCACATACTGCGGTTCAATTTATTTCCTCTTCAGCACCTTGTTCAGAGGCGAGGCGCCATCCTAGAGGCTCTATACCGCATTTCGGAGGGCTTTTGGTTTAGCCCCCTATAGCTTATTATGACATCCCTCTTCCACTTCGAAGAGAAGATACACTGGAAGCACCTCAGCTGAGCCAAGACCATTCCACTGTTATTTCCGCGGTTGCTCTATCATGTATCGAGCACCCAAAGCTTCCTAGATGAGCCCTCCACCCGAGAGACCCGCCGAGCTCTTGTGCCACATTTACTGTTGAGAAGTGGTAGTTTGTGCCTAGGGTCCCTCATCTTCCTACAGACCCTCTTGCTTAGGCAGATCCCCAAAGAGATCCACCATAGGACCAGCAGCCTCCAGTAGCCCCTGCTCAGGAGCCACACCCCCCACAGTCACTATCTCTTGCCTCTGACCAAGTGCCTGCTCCACTAGTGCCTACAAACACCGATCTCCAAATTCCTATCAGTTTAGCCGAATTCTCTTACCTCCTTTCACGAAAGCAAAGGCATCTATTCACATCACGCTCAGATTTTTTGCCATCATGGCCGTCCTCAATTTGCCGCTACCTCCCGGGCCCTTCGTCGTCGCACAAGTCGCCATGGTCGAGTGGATGGCTCCGCACCGGCCGCCCCGCTGTAATATAGTTGTCCTTACTCAACATACAACCATCCTTGCTTAGGTTCAAGAATTCGGGGCATGCCACCGATCCTTTCACCCAAAGAAGAAAGTTCTCGTGGATCGCAATTATATCACCTACGTACCTCTCCAGCCAGGCAACACAGATCGCAGCAGGCCTGAATTAAATGCCTCAAGATTCTATCCCGCCTCCCTACAACTTCAAATTTAGCTTCCACTAACCGGCCATCCTCCGCTCTCCCGTCTTTACATGTGAGGAGGATTTAGGTTTCACCTTCGCGACTACTCAAGAGGGTATCACTTCCTTCATTTAGTTTCTCGCTTCTGTAATCTACTGAGACAATGTCATATTCGTCAAAGGGGGAGTTAATGAAGGAAGTACTTACTTATGTTTTGAGTAAGTCCGTTTTGCTTTAGTTGAATAACTTGCTAGTATTTTGTTTTCCTTACAGTACAAGTATATGTTTTCAGTTTTTAACACATGTTTTAGTTATTGTTTTTCATTTCTCACTTACATAATTTTTTTTTTTGTAATGCTCAACTTTTATATGAGAAATTAGAGTCTTGTCCCAATGTTGTTGATGTTAAGATGGTGTTTTGCTTATTTGAGTTGATGAACTGTTGAAATTCTTCTTGTCTTCAAATTTCATTTCTCTCTTCCACTTTGAACCAACCACACTATGCATATTGGGGTTTCATTTATAACCCGAAAAACTCCGTCTCGCCTCCTAAACTTAGCAAAAGTATGGCTCTGGGTGATTTTGACCTTCTTTAATAGGCTGACCCTTGGAATAAAGACCAATGTGTCTTTCAAAAAAAAAAAGCAAAGAAAAGAAAAAAATTATCAGGACACTTGCTTAGAAACCAGCACGCCTCGAGGGGTATATGGCGAGCCTTTTGTGCTCTGCGTCTCTAAAACCAACCTGACGGGAGTCACTAACTTTGTTGCTCGTTACACGGTGGATAGGTGGAGTTTAGTAATTTGTGTAGCCGAGTCTCGAGCTCATTAAAAGCCCTTGGTAAACCCCTTAAAAGAGTTAGTGGTTGAGAGGATCCTTATGACTTGATGCCCTAAACTCCAATTGGTCGAGTCACGTAGAGACCCCCGTTACATGGAAATTTGTGAGTTCAACTCCCTCAGCATTGCACCCCTACAGCACAAAAAGAGTAGTAAAATAAAGTCAAGGTCCTCAGCTATTGAGGTTAGTTAATTTGCTATGTAGGGAAAAGAACTAGGTTAGGGGGAGTGCAATGCAGTGTATTTGCGTTTGAGTTAACTGCTAACACTTAGGTTTTCGTGAAGGTTTCGTGTTGTTTCTCTAGAGCGATTAATTTTCGACATTCTGAATATGCTTACCACACACTCTTCTTGAGATAGTCTTTGGGTAAGATGCTCATGACTCTCGTGGTTATATTATCCCTCATTTCATTTGCAAACCATTTTTTTTTTTTTCAGATAGATATATGTATTTCATCTTATTTCTTTGATTGCTTATCTTCATCGCTAAGGACTAGCAATGTATCGGTTTGGTGGAGGATTACACCCAAATAGTGCCGTTTTCATACTCTTAAAAGTCCGGGTTTTTAGCACTTTTACAAGAATAAGCCATCGACCTGGGCTTGGCACGTTGATGACCTAGCAATGCTTCTGATCAATTTTATAAAGAAAGTTTTGTGAAGCCAAGGCTATAAATATCGAAGATAGGGATGCAGCTCAAGCATGAGGAAATCAATTGGAACTCAGAGTTGCAAAAGCAGAAGACAGAATGAGAAGCATGCAAAGAAGAAGTAGCAAACCCTTGCAAATTTCTCAAGGGTTGCCAAATTTCGTAGGGTTGTGAATTTTCTGTACCTTTACGAATTTTCGTTTCGACTTTGTTCCCTGCTGTTGTTTTCTTCCCATTTTCATTCCCGTATTAGTTTACCGCGCTTGTTTTATCTTTAATTGTAAGGCTCTCGTGGTACATAATCCCCAAAACAACACTTTGTAAAGGGAGCCGAAAATCTTCAATATAATTTTTTGTGAGGCTCTGGCCGAACAAGCTCCCATTTCTCTCTTCATTTTCTCTCATTTTCTCACTAGCCAAACACCCTTGAGGATGAGCGTCTAAACTCCCTCATTCTTTGAAGTAGAGGGCACTAGGCAAGGGAACCTGTGGTAAAGCAGGGTCTCTCATGTTTTCAACATAGGTATTCTCTTTCATTGATGTTCTCTCCTTCAACTTTAGGTTTTGATCCCTTCGATTCACCTTGAATGGTTAGTATATGGTAAGCTTCTACTTGCTCATCGATGCTTATCAAGTTAGATCCCGGTGATGTTGATTAGTTACCATTTATGAGCCATTGGAAGGTGACTCAAGGAGATATGTTTTTAATTGACTAAGAACATTAATGGGCATTGAATGCCATTTTCAAATGATAGTTATTAAGGGTCAAGTTTTATAGCTAAACCAAAATCCGATTTGGGAGGTAACTATATGTTACTATCCCTAATGCGAGGAAGAGACCCTGAGAACCCCTCATTTGCCCTAGGAACCCAAGCCCAGTGACCTAATACTTCAAGGGAATTCTTTCTATATTTTACTTCACTTTGGTTAAGATTTCAACCACCAAAACCCACTCTTTTTATCCAATCCCAATATCTAAATTATAATCACGAGTGTAACTTCAGCATTAACCATTCCCATGAAGAAAACCCATCCCTGTGGACAATCCTAGAACCATTGTACTATAGTAGCTATGCTACGCCAGTACGAGGTGTTAGGTTATAAATATTATTGATTCAGAATACCCTTCGGGCTACGCAAGCACACGCGAATCATACCCTCACTTAGATCATGTGTAGATTTGTATTATATACCCACTCTTTTATATGACTGCATGTTGCATGACTCTCATTTCTTTTGCTTGATCGCATGTTGCCTGTCTATGTGGGAGACACATGTATCCCCGTATCTCCAAACCACTAGTCTCGATCGACTTGGTTTCTCTTGATAGTGTTTTTTATAGGAGACTTATTACTCCTTATGTGCTCTTCGATCAAGCTAGTGATTAGGAGTAAAGTCTAGTGATGGACATTTGTGTCTTTTCCCATATATCTATGTATGGGAGCATTTTAGAGGTGATTGACATATTTATGCTGATTGGAGTCCGATCTTTGAAGAAAACATGACGCCTATTTGCGCAAGTGCACACGTCACCTCAAGTAATATAGTGTGAAAAGTAAAAGTATCGTCCCACAGAGAATTGATTTACTAATTACTGACTCTAGTCTAGCTTATACTTTATTCGGATGGTTGAAAATCTGTAAAAGATTTAAATTACAATAACTAAGTATGCAAAGATGACTCTATAAAGACTAAAAAGTCTTAAGGCATAGATTTCACCTAAACAATGATGTATGAACCTCCTAACCCAATTAATCAATGAGATCACCATCATGAAGATGGCGATTTCAATAATGTATATTTGAATCTCTCTCGAGCATCCATACACTACCTTAAAAAGTTATACCGTGATTCTACTCTCAAACCATCATAACTAAGGATGCATCAACCTCAGAAATCTTTAATACCACACCTAATCTCACTTATATCTCTATCTCAAGTGATAATTAGGATGGTAAATCATCCATGGTCTAATTCTTAACTCTTACTGGGACTAATCAAACCACAAATCACGCAAATATTAAAGGCTAAATACCCACAAGAATTAAGATCCAAATGACAATTAAATATAAATATGAAATAAAACATCAATCAATATAAATTAGAGATCTGATACAACATGTCTTTAGCTACATCTAAACCCAAGAAAAACTAACTAAAACATAAGTGGAAAAGTAAATACAACCAATTAAAAGAAAGAAAAACGTAAAAAGGAAAAAGAGAAAACAAATTTGGCATAAAAGCCCCCTCTTCTCCCCTCCATTAACTTCTCTTCCCTGCCTTCCTTCCAAGAATAAACCCAGTTTGCTGAAGAACAAACCTTTGGGTGTTTCCACCCAAAGGGAGCTTGTTCTCCCTTAAAAACGCCTAAATACCATCACCTTCATGTTTCTATGGTTTGAGGGTTTAAAACCCTCAATTATGGGCTCAAAATGGGGTGAAAATCTACCCAAAACCAACCCCAAACATCACGACATCGCGACGTCGGGTTGCAACGTTTTTGAGCTATCTACAACGTCTCGAGGTTTATACAACTCCTCTGTTTTTGTACCAACTTCATAAGGCTATAACTTTGTCATCCGAACTTTGATTTGGGTATTCTTGGTGCCGTTGGAAATATTTTGAAGTTTAGAATCTAGAAATGGCCAGAATGAATACTTTAGAAATGATTATAAAGACTGAATGTACAAAATGCTCTAACTTGTCACTTTTGAGCTCTCTTCTTTTCTTCCTTCAACTACCAAGAGTCATAACCTGACCATTCAAAGTTCAAAATTGAGCGACAATGATATTTGGAAAAGCTTGAAGTCTCATATCCATCCATAAAATATTGTAGCCATTGGGATCATCTTCACAAATTTAAACATCAAAACTGTTGCATGTAGTTTGTTGGATTTTGAGCTTTATCTCTTTGTTTTGTTTCATATCACCATACTGATCTAATCACAAAATCAACATTTGCATCATTAAATCACTTATTTATATAATGCAAACCACCAAAATATGCTGTTATAAGCATAAACGAATATAAAGTACACTCATCAACTCATATACCTCTAGAGCTAGATTTCGTGATATTTGAAATGATTGTTGTTTCATGCTAATTTGACAGTCTTTTAATTTACACACAACTTCACCCGCACACCCTAGTTTCTCACGTAAAGATCGAGAGCCATGTAGTTCCTTCCACCATAGGAAACCTTTAAGGATGCCATGAGTGCAGTACGAGTGTTGATGACCACCTTGCATAGAAGCACCCTATCTTTTCGAAGGCGTGTAGGAGGTTGCATACCGTTAGAGGGTATGATCGCTCCTACAAGGGATCCCTTAAAAAACCCTACCCTTTGTCTTTTTTAGAGCCACCTTGACCTTATAAGACAACTTAGATCATTTTTTTAGGTGTCCATATCCTACACGTGGGTGTATCTGAGAGCCTTTAGGGCCACTTTAAATACAATTTGGTCTAGTGTTCCCTCCTTTGGTCTCCTCTGAGTGTTTAGAGATTGGTCTGAGTTTCTGAGTGTTATTTGGACCAATTCTTATCTTTATGTTAGATTTACCTTTCTCACTTATTGAGTTAAAGGATAAATAAAAATACGAATCAGAATATTTAAAATATGATTAAATGGTATAAATAAAAATATATTCAATATATTAAACTGTAATTTATTTAATTCAAACGTATTCCGTAAATTTTCATACACAAAAGATTTTTAAATATTAAATTATATTAAAATATATATTTGTTGAAAATAAAATAGTTAAAACAATATATTAATCATATATTATAATAATTATTATTTTGCACCCCGATGCTACAAAAAGATAACCAAAAATATCAAATTTTATGATAAATCCAAAATCTCACTACTAAGCTTTCACATTAAAATTAAATAAGCAATCGGACTGACCAGCCTAATCGACTAACCCAAACAACCCACATGCTCATACGTCAAATGAATGGGCAAATCGATCCGATTTTATTCGAGTATTAAATTTTTATAATTTAACCCTTCAAAAATTGAGGTTAAAATGTGTTGACCCATTGAGCTCAATCCATATTATCGCTTCTAACAAATATATGGCTTTTTTAAAACTTTGAACGCTATCTATCACCTGGCTAAACATGTGAACCCAAAAAATAAGATTTAAACACAGAAAAAGAAAACCAAAGAACACAAGGAAAGGGGGATTCCAGAAACAACATCAAGATATCAAAATAAGCAACGGCTAAAAAGACATACACGTGTCAAGAATTAGAGTGGTAGGGATGTAGATTAACTCTGCTCTTTCTCGGACCGCCTACCCTATATATTCAATCGCTAGGGCTCCTCCATCACTCATCTACCGTCACAACACCAGAAACCAAAACCCTAACCACCATTCTTCTCTTTCTCTTCATTCCGCTATAGCCGATTCTTAATCGTCACTCTTCTCTGATTCGTTCAGGTATCTCATTAGGATTAGGATTAGGATTTCTTTCTTCGATCTAAGGATTTTTTTTTCTTCGTTATGCCATCGTTTGTTTGATTATCGATCGTATTTATGATCGTAGATCTTATTTCTTTTGGTTCGGATTCAATATATGTTATCGGTGGTGGTGGTGGTGGTGTTTTTTCTGGAAAAGTTCTACGTGTGAAACTGTTAGTTGTTATTTGTTTCTGAAAATTATTTATTTATTTGTTTTAACTCTTGTATTTGAATATTTTCATAGAAGATTTAGGATTCTTCTGGAAAGATCTTGCTCCCTTTTTTGAACAGCTTCCGCTGATATTGGAATTTGATAGAAACAGATTCAGATTCCACGAGGAAGAAATTCGGTTTTCTAACAGCTTCCATCATCATTGGAATTTAATTTTTTTATTTGAACATTTAATTTAAAATATGGTAAAGAAAAACGAGTTTCATTTCTTATTTGCTTGTTCTCGATTTTATCATTAATTGATCTTTAATGGGGCTATTCATAGTCAAAACGAATCGAGATTCTTCAATTTATGTCCACTATCGGGTCAAATTGGTGCCATTATTCGGCATAATTTTTTATTGTTGCTGAACCTATTGGTTGTTTTCTTATCTCTCCTCGTGTTGAAAAGAAGATTCTTTGACAGGTCTTTTTTGTGGATTGACTAATGTCGTGTGATTTGGAGATTACCAAGTAGTCCTTCATGTTTCTTACCTGGTGAAATGATATTTAGTTGCTAGTGATATTTAGTTTCTGTACTGCTCAGCTTGCAAACATTGATGCAAATGAATGTTCAGTTTTCCACTATATATGGATTCTCATAGTTGGCTCCTTTTATGTGTTTTTTAATGTTTCCTTTTATCATTGTATGCTATAGGTGGTGAACCATACATCCATAAAAAAAGAAAGTTCTTAAAATACAAGAGATTAAATAGGAGTTTTTGATATATATGTTGAGTTTCAACATGGGATGTGCGAGTATAGATGTCATTATTTTCTTTCTCAAACTAAGAAGGTTCTTAAGGCCAAAAAGTTAGCCTGGTCCATTCCTGTAGAAACATGCAATGCATGTTTATCCTACCAAGAATGGGCTGGTTTTATATTTTTGTGAAATTATATTAATTGGAGGTTTATCCTTTTATGATGTCCTGTGACATGCTTACCCTTGTTAATTTTGTTTTATGGAATATTGATTTTTGAATGTTGGTTTGATTGCATGTTACTTTGACCGAGCAAACCAAGATTGAAATTTGAATCTCTAATTTTAAATCCATTTGTTGGTTTTAAATTGACATGTCTATTTTTTAAATGACAAATGGATTCAAGCTGAATTTAATTTTTTTAATAATATCCAGATTATCTTGGTTTTGAAGTGTACAAAAATTGTCACTTTAAGTTTTTTTGTGTTTTGTCTTTTCTGGTTACTGCGTACTATGATGGATACAGATTTATCTATCTTGAGAGTTGAGCGACAGTTTCCCCATATTATCTAAAGATGAATTTGCATTTTGTTGTGAATGTTCTAAGGGGGCTAGACACTCAACTGGATAGCCAAGTCCTGGCCATATAATTGCCAGGATAATTCTACCTATTTATATATCATAAATTAATGGATGAATCCTCCTCACTAGTCAATGCTATAGAAGTTTAATTTATAGCAAGAAACACTGATTAGGTAATCTCTTTTACAAGGCGAAAAACATGTAATTAAAATTATAAACCATGAAGTTCAGTGGATTACGTACTATTAAATCTATATAATCCTATAAGCTATTCAATGTGTTTTAATATCCCTATGTGTAATGATAATAAATTTAGATGTATGGTTGTGATGATTAATTCTTTGAAATTTGAGGAGTGAATTTATGAGTATCCAGAACTAGACTGGGGCAATTCTATGTGCTCTGATGTAGGTTGTTAGGTGATTTGTAAAACGCAGAGTTGGAGCATATTTTATTTGCTATATATGGTCAGTTATAGTATTGTAGTAAACTATGAAATGAGACTGGGGAATCCATGGAACATTTATCTTTTCATTCATCTTCATAATTTTCATGTCGTTGTTCATTTTGGAGGTGGTATCATTTACATATTTGGACATTTTATTTTCCCTTGGTTTGTGAAGACCTAACTCTGGATGTTTATGTTAATTCAGGTAGCTTTGAAGTTGTTTCATCTGCTATTTGCAGATTTCCCAGTTGAAAGGAGTGTCCACGTTGAAGTTTCTTTTATGTCCGAACAGGCCATTCTCCATTTGGGATCGATTGGGTTGCTTGGAGAGTATTGTCCTAAGGCAAGAAAAAAGAACAGACCCTTGTTACACAGGCTTGACTGTATGCATCTCGGTCCATTTCAGAAACACAGAGCGTGTCGTGGTTGCTGGTGGATGCAACCCACCTCCCTTGCTAGAGATAGTCTGTCTTCCGGTGTCAACAGTGCTACAATTATTACTGAATTCAGCCTTGCTCCTGTTGATATTTAATCTGGTCTCTAGTTTTCTTAAGCAACAAAGATGGCTTTGCAGAATATAGGTGCTGGGAACAGAGAATATTCTCTACAGGCAAGATGCCCCAAATGGTTACGCAATAGAGGCCGGGGAAATGGCATCACATTCACGTGGTCAACATGGTCGATATTGCAAAGATGGCTAGGCTGCCTGCTCTACACCATAAAGTATTTTGGTTGTGAGCTTGGAGCACAATCGAAGTTTGATGAGAAAACTGGAGTTTCTCTTGTTAATGGGGCCCATGACACTGCAAAGCTTGCTGGCCTTCTTGAGAACTTCATTAAGAAGTATGTCCAGTGTTATGGCTGTGGAAACCCAGAGACTGAGATAATTATTACTAAAACTCAGATGATTCAACTAAGGTGTGCTGCATGTGGGTTCGTGTCTGATGTGGATATGAGGGACAAGCTCACAACTTTCATCTTGAAGAATCCACCTGAGCAAAAGAAGGGATCGAAAGACAAGAAGGCCATGAGGAGGGCTGAGAAAGAGAGATTGAAGGAAGGTGAGGCTGCTGATGAGGAGCTGAGGAAGCTGAAGAAAGAGGCGAAGAAGAAGGGGTCTTCCACTTCCAAGGATGGCTCCGCCAAATCCATCTCTTCTAAGAAGAAAGCTAATAATGGTTCTGATGAGGATCTCACATCGCCAAAATCCATCTCTTCCAAGAAGAAAACTAATAATGGTTCTGATGAGGATCACACATCCCCGCCTCGAAGTCAGGTTGATGAGAAGGAAGAGTATGATGATGAAGACGACGATGACGACGTTGATGATGTTCAGTGGCAAACTGATACGTCTCTCGAGGCAGCTCGTCAACGGATCCAAGAGCAGTTGAGTGCTGTGACTGCTGAGATGGTTATGCTATCTACGGATGAGCCAGAGAAGAAAACGAAACCAATAAATAACAACAAAGCAAATGGTAATCCAAAATGTGCTTCTACTCCAGCTGAAGAAAAACCCAAGGGTGAAAATGGGAGTTCAGAAGAATCTAACAACGAAAGGTTGGTTGCTGAGGTGAAAGCAAATCTGAAAGTAGGAGTCGGGGCTAAGCAATTGCAGTCCATTCTGGCATCGCTCAACGGCTCTGCCCAAGATAAAATGACGGCCCTGTACGAGGCCTTATTCGAAGGTGTTGAGAAAGGATTATTAGCAAAGGAAGTGCAGAAGAAGAAGAGCTACCTTGCTTCAGCAGTTGCAGGCGCAGCAGGGATGATCTGTAGGTGATGGAGATGTGTTGGAGGAGGAGTCGATACTGCGCTGGTACGAAGAAGGTATAGCAGGAGGCCATAACAAGTCTCAGGTATGGAAGAATGCCGAACCTTTCATCACTTGGATCCAGAGTGCAGAGTCTGAATCTGAAGAGGAATGATGGAAAAAAGTTTGCTTTGCTTTGCTTTTCTTTGCTTGCTTTGCAGCCTGCAGGTGTGTTTGTTTTTGGCCTGTCTCTGATGGTTATAATTTTACTTATAGAGAGAGAGAGAGGATGTATTGATTACTCACTCTAGGTTTATGTGATTTCTTTGGGGGTGTGATTAATTTTGCCAGAACATGAATTTTAGATGTGTTACATGCATGCATCACATGTAGAATCACAAAACCAAAGAATATCTTAATTCTAAAATATTTTCACATGGGAAATATAAAACTAAAGAATTAACAAGATCTCATCAAGTGTATATGTATATATGTAATAATGCCATATAAAAGCATATTTTCTTATGGAAATTCATAAGGATAAATAAAAAAAAAAAGATTGAAAAGTCATGTCAAAATATTCAAAAGCAAAATCAACTGGAGTAATAATAACATGCACACACTTATTATTAGTCATTAGTTACTATCCTTACTACTTAACATGTCCAACACCTTATCATCCTTGCAGTATTTATTTATAGATCCACACAGTCATAATATATACAGAGACCAACTATTAACTCAACTTGGTAGTCTTACTTAGTAGTCCAACTATTAACTGACTTAAAAAGCTGATGATGATGATGATGATGATGATGATGATGATTGTTGTGGAACATGACAGGGAAACCCTCCAAATTTACCTATCTGATTTGTATGATGCGTGTTGGAGGAGGGTGTTGTAATCTTGTCATTTCAGCCTCTTCATCCGATGGTAAGCGCCTAGCATCCTGGTGCATAAAAACACAATAAATGCCATTATGTTACATTAATCATTAATCAACAACAATACATTCCATGTTACTTCAATTCAATAAACAAACAGCCTACAGGTGGAGCTAGATATAGGAATTTTGGGAGACAATTCTACACACTGTAAATCTTCTTAGGGAGAGTTTTTTTGTGCTTTCTTTGCTCCCCCCCCCCCCTTTTATGGAAAATTTGCTAAAGATATGCTTGCTCCCTAGAAAGAAAGATATATGCTTTGTTTGATTTTTTGGGGACCGGATCTCCCAATAAGGAATAATAGTAATAATAATAATAAAATGGAAAATGCTTGGCGATACCATGGTGTTAGATATTATTTCCAAAAATAGAAAGTTTATAAGGGTAAACTTGAAAAGTGTAAAAGTTAAATGACATAAATACTCACTATCCATTTTCTTCCCTTCCTTGTAACTTGCCCAATAATCACTACCCTTATAAAATTATGGTGACTTTTTTTTTAATTTTTTTTACACCAGTGGTATCGTGTAGTAACACCTAATAAAATAGATCGAAAATAAAAGAGCAAGGGCCTTTTCAGAAACCAAGAAAAACCAGGCAATCATGTTTGGTGTAACTAGGAATTAGTTTCAAGATGATTTTTATTACTTTCACTCTGTTTAATTACAATAAAACATATAGAATAATTAAAAAAAAATCACTAAACATAAATTGTTTTTAATATCTGAAAAACATTAGAAATAGATTAAAAATATTTTAAGTTTCCAAACAAACTTTATTCTCCAAATCATTATCAAGAACCTTTAATAAAACAATTTATAAAAATAGTTATCAAGAACCTGTAATAAAGGACTGTTTTAACGGAATAGTTTCAGAAAATAGTTATAAAACATGCCTTACTCTCTTTCTCCCTAATAATCTCTCCAAAGTGGTGCCAATTGCCATCTCACCATTCTTGGGTAGAGAAGTGAGAAAATAAGACTTGGGTTCGACTGGAAAGCTCGAAGCATCGGAATATTCCCGCAAGATCTTTTTATGAACCCCAATTCCAAAAAGCCGATGTTAATCCGATCTAATTGAAACTCGGTGCCTTTGTTATGCCCTCGAGCTTAATCGTAACTCTTCCCATAAGATTTACTAACCTGAAGTCTAACCTGATGGTTTCGCGCCGTTGAAAGGCCGCATGCTCTAACCATGATATGATGGGCAGCATAATCCCAATGGCTCTCAACACCAACTGCAAGATAAAGCAAATAATATCAATGTTTCTTCCACTTTTATTATATATATATATATATATATATATATATATATATATATATATATATATATATATATATATCAGGAAGCCATTATTCTCTCTGCTCACCAGAAACAAAACTACAGAAACCAGCCTCACCGTGATCAGGGTAGCGGAGTATTCACCAGCCCCACTGATTATGATTGGCAGAGTATGCCGCAAAACCAGGAGAACCATGAACTGATAAAATAAGAAACAAATATGGTTGTCAAAATATCACAATAAATACTCTGATAAAAATAAATATATATCACATTTTCATCTTGAGGCCTCTGCTAAACTCTAGACCATAGCAGGATAGTGATATAGAAACTTATTTTTAAAATTCCACACATAAAATCCCAGGCTTAATGACAGGGAAAAACACCCTTTTTTTTTTTGCTTCCATATAAATCCAAGTACTAAGGGCAATTTCAGGTTCTAGGCATCCCTTTCGAGTAGATACCATTATTGTATTACCATCATTTGACGATTTCCGAAAAGGAAATGACAATTATCCCAAGCAGCCAATTTACAGCAGCTCCAATAAACTTAAAGCTAACATGAGGCAAAAATGTTGTAGATTTTGTGGATTGGGACTGGGACCTATTCATTTGGTTTTTTGTTCAGTAGTTTTTCTTATTTTCTTTTGTATACTCCATGTATATTTTAGGGGCAGTTTTTGGTGGCACTCTTTTAATGAATTTCTGTTGCTTACTTATCAAAATTAAAAAAAAATGTGGCAAATGTGTCCTTTTATCCACATTAGACAAACCCACACACCCAGCTAAAGATAGGGAATTTACAATTACAGCTACGATCCGGCAGCAGATCACACTTCTTGAACTGGGAGCGGGATTTTCATCAAGGTCGGTATCCGCAAAATTGCGGTCACGGGCAACCATTGATATGTAGCGATTATCTCTCCTGGAAACCTCCCAATTTCCCCTGAAAATGAATTTCACTCACATATGTAAACAAACATCTCATAGGAAGAAACTCGTCAGATGAGGGCTAAAGAAGTACCTGAAATTCATTGGAATGCCACCATAATGAAACAGAGGAGGTGGTGCTGTGTAGTTTGGCCTGAATTGCTGCAACCACACAAATATTCAACATAACTATCCCCACCAAAACCGTTACAAATAAGGAGTAAAAAGATCAGAGACGAGAAGCTCGCATTAGAGATCAATATCACACCTGGTGGCAGATCTCACATGTGGTGTTCCCCTTTTCATTACACCATCGTTGAACACATCCACGGTGAGCAAACTGTAACAATTAAGAAATTGCAACTATCAAAATACCAATGACAGCAGAAAAAAGAATACATATGCATATACAGATAAACGAGCAATTAGATTTTTCTTCAATAGGTAACTGAGCTTAATAAGATAACAAAACCAAGTGGATTTACACATGGCATGTGATTGTTGATGCCTTAAACTAACGAAATGTGGAAAAGGATCTCAACATCGTGGTAGACTATCCGGGACCAAAACCTTATTTCTCACACTACTATTACTAGACATGTTCCCCACTACTAAAGGTTTTCACAAACTGCAAGGACGGTGCCCTTGCGTAGCTAACGGTTTTCACAGCCCAGCGGGAAGACTTGTGTAACATGATTTTCAAGAACCTGAAAAAAGGGGTTATCTCAGTTCCATCTGGAACTAAAAGAGGGTAAATCATGTATTGCCAACAATTTTCATTAACCAAAAAGGGTGAACTCATGCGCATCAATGACCACTAGTCGATTCTTGACCATATATAGGGGATCAGCTTTAGGTTAATGCAAGAGAATCCAGTGTTGAAAATCTTCTTGTTCTTCCACATTCCTTTTTCTTCCATAACTTGAGCGCACATCAAAGGGTGATCCACCAAAGCATCGAAATCGAGCATCACCTTGGAAAAATTTGCGTTCTGATCCAGTAAGCACATCAAATGATATCAGGGGAGGTCATGAAATACATTCATCTAAGGGTAAGGATAGGGCACTTGGCTAACCAAGAACCATCATTGACATGAAACCCTAAGACATAAGGAGTTGTTCGAATGTTGTATTTATCCGGTGCAGAGAGAAAAATACTAGTAGAGAGCTATCCATTAAAAGTCAGTAAATTAAATGCTAGTAGAGAACCATCTCCAAAATGACATGAAGCTTCAGACATGTGGCACTCTATAATTGAGAACGAGGGAAAATTGAACTGGGTACGCCAAAAAATCCATGCATACATGCTTCCTATTCTTGGGTTTATCCAAATCCGGGAACCTAACTGGTTTATTATGCTCCTAATTCTTTCTTTTGTACATACACACATTAATATGAGGCTAGTCATGTAATCTAAGCTAGTCAAATCAGTTCTTCACTCTTTATAGGAACAAGGAGAATAAATAGTCTCAATCACCGGAAATCCGAGTGGTATAGTGAATATGATACAGGCAATTAGAATGATATGCCATTAAAGAAAGGTTAAGTAAAGCTTGAGGTGCATTAGTACCCTATTTTATTAACTCCACACGATTTAGTCTTAGTCGATATACTTATCTAGCCCTGCTCTCTTCAACAATAAAGGGAAAATTAACTATAAAAACAAATGGTGAACTTTTTTTGATAAGTAAGTCGAGTAATATAATGAAAGTATATGCCTGCAGTATATGTGCGAGTATACAGCTGGTTAAAACAAAAAAGCAGATTTATCAGAAAGATATTATACTCAATCACCTTAAATAAACGGATAGAAGAACTAGGAAGAAGCCTGAAGAGAAGTGTTCACTCTACTAGGTACAAAACTATTAAATTCACAAATTGGATACAAAGAATGCTTTTAGCTCAGGCATCTAACGTCCCATTCCTAAAGGCTATGTGGTTTCTTTCTTTCCAAACAGTCCAAAAGATGCAGAGGGGAACTCAATTCCAGGTCATCCTCCTTTTTTTCCCCACAAAGGAGCCCTTCCAACTAAGGCATGAACTGACATCTTAGGAAACCTGGAGAAACACCAACAAGGGAGAGGATAATTTCACAGAGACTTTTACGCTCAAGCAAAGGAGCAGATGTGATGAATTGTTTCCTCTGCACAACCACACAAAAAGCATCTATTGGGGAGATGCCAGCCTCTTCTTTGGAGCTTATCCAGGGTTAGGACCTTACCCCAAGCCGCTTCCCACGCGAAAAAGGAAACTTTAGAAGGAACAGAGGCTATCCAAATGTTCTTAATGGGGAACCTTGAGATAGATCTTGATACCAACAAGTTATAGGCATTGCACTCGGTGGAAGGCTGCATTCCACCGGCCTTTCCGTGATAACTCTATCCAACTCGTAAAGGGAAACCCTTCTTTGTAATACCTATAACTTGTTGGTATCGAGATCTATCACAAGGTTCCCCGTTTAAGAACATTTGGATGGCCTCTATCCCTTCTAAAGTTAACTACCAAGATAAAGCAATATTAACCCTTAACACAAAGAAATTGAATTGATACCTAATACATGAGCTCCCTTGAACCTGACTCACCTCCAAAATGTCGTAACATATGACAAAAAAAAAAAAAAACTAAAAGAAGATTTTGGTACTGGAATCAAAGAATGAATTTTAAAGTATGAGAATCAACAAAAATGGATTTTAGCGTAAGAATCAAAGAATGAATTTTAGCGTGTGTAATCAAAGAATGGATTTTAAAGTGGGTAATCAAAGAAAAGTTTAGCACGAGTAATCAAAGAACGGTTTTTAGCACAAGGAACAAAAAATGGATTTTAACACAAGGAATCAAAGAATGAATTTTAGAGCAGAGAATCAAAGAAGGGATTTTAATAGGGATCAAATAACGGATTTTAGGGCAGGGATCAAAGGATGGATTTTAGTGTTGGGAACAAAGAAACGATTTTAGTGCGGGGATCACAGAAACGATTTTAGCACGAGAAATAAAGAATGGATTTAGCATGGGGATCAAAGAATGGATTTTAGCATGGGGATCAAAGAATGGATTTAATATGGATCAAAGAATGATTTAGCGTGGGATCAAAGAATGATTATCGCTGATAAAAGAATAGATTTTATCAAAGGGATCAAAGAATGGATTTTATCGTGGGATCAAAGAATGGATTTTATCGCAGAAAACAAAGAATGGATTTTAGCGAGGGAATCGAAGAATAGATTTTACCACGTAAGAACCAAAACATGGATGCAAGCGCTAGAAAAGGAAGAATTTGTCGTCATACTAAACATAAAAATAATTCCATAACATGCTAACAAGTTGATACATGCAATGCAATATTATGTTTTGAGCCCTGAATTGTTTAACATTCAATAAGCCTAATATGAGACGCAAAATCTATATGAAATGTTAAAGAACCGAATAAACACACACACACACACACACACACACACACACATATGCAATGCAATATTATGTTTTGAGCCCTTGAATTGTTTAACATTCAATAAGCCTAATATGAGATGCACAATCTATATGAAATGTTAAAGAACCGAATAAACATACACACACACACACATGCAATGCAATATTATGTTGTGGAGTTCTCTTGAATTGTTTAACATTCAATAAGCCTAATATGAGATGCACAATCTATATGGGAAATGTTAAAGAACCGAATAAACACACACACACACACACAAACAAATCTAGTATATTTTGCCTTACAAGAATGTAATTATGACATTAGATAGACAAATATAACACAATCAAATGTGAAAGAACCTCCACAGAAATTACCAAATGTAGATGCGACTGACCTTCAAACTACCCGAGCAAGCACATGGTACTTCCATTTTTGAGTCTTCATCCTCGTCATGGCAAATCCTACACTGTACCATTACCATTTTCCTTTGTGATGGCCCGATTTCCACATCCATCCTATTGGCAGAAAAATTAGTCATCATATCCTCACTCCAAGAGGGTGTTCTATGCTGCCACTGGTTTTTGCTCTCAATAGCAGCTTCAAGAGTGGACTCGGTGAGTAACCGGTCCACCAACAACACAAAATGATCTCCCATCCTTTCTAATTATACAACAAAATATATCCAAATAAATAAAAACACGAAATAAATGTGCCAACCCTTTGTGCAATCTCTTCTTCTTCACCAAACGACCGGAAAATCAAATCCCAATTAAGTCCTATCCTGCACAGAATGTAAAACAATCTAGCTTAAAAACAAAATTTTAAAATTTTAAAATCAACAAATAAATAAATAAAAATAAAACCAACTGAAAAGGACAAAAGGAAAAAGAAAATAACCTGCCTCTTTTACGGCCAATAGAATATGAAGAACCACAAAACATACCCCTATTATCATCAATTGAAACCCAAATGCTTTGATGGCTAAAAAAAGTGCACGAGAAGAAGAACAGAGAATCAAATTTTCAGAAGTCTTATATTTCAATTAACTAGATGAGTGAGAAAACAAAAACCAATTATGGAAACGGAAACAAATCATCGCCATTTGAAATAGTTTAGGTGAATTAATGTTTTCTAAGTATATTTTCATTAAAAAACACATGCAGAGTTCTTTTTCTTTTTTTGCTTCCTTCATTTTCTCAGCAACCAAACAAATGAAAGAAAAAAAAACCCATCAAACCGAAAGGTACCATCCAAACAGAAGAAAATGAGAATCATACTAAGAAAAAGAACAGGAATGGATGGAAAGCAGGGCACCTTTACGCACAATTAAAAGCCATGAGAGAAATGCCTTACAAGTTAGAACACACAAAACCCAGAAACGAAAAAGCGAAAGATTATGAAAAAAACAGCAAGTGAAAACACGTTTTTTTTTTTTTTTTAAAAAAAAAACAGAAATAAAAGATGAAAGCAAAACCCAGATCAGAAATGCATGGCTAAGGGAAACAAGAAAAAAAGAACCGAAGAAAGCAAGAGGTAAACATGAAAGCAGAAAACCCAAGGTAGAAGAAGAACACAGAACTCTATGAGATCAGAGAGAAGGAAATGAAACGCAGATGGAAAGAGTAGTTGAGCTTGGGGAATCAATAACCCTTTTTTCCACAGATACGACCAAGATGATTAAATGAGAGAGATTCCAGAGAGGAAGAGTGCTTACAAGAATGGGATTGGATTTTCTGCAAGACAAGAAAAGCTTGCCCTTTTCCCCCCTCACCTCTTGTTCTCTTCTGTAACAAAAAGCAAGAGATGGAGGCCCTCCACACCCAAACTCCACCACACCACTCATCTCCACCTCCTAAACCGCCAATCACCATCCTCTCATCATCATCATCATCATCAAAATCAAATCAAACAAACCAAACTAACATACATAAATAACCACACAAACATCTCCCCTCTCCTCTTCCTCCTCTTCAGCTCTCTCTCGGTCTCTCTCTCTCTCTCTCTCTACACTTTCTCTCGCTTGTTGTGGCCAAAGTGGAGAGAAGGGAGAAAGGTGGAGAGACTCTAACGGCAAAACCCACGGCCGCCACGATCCCAATTTCTCGTCACCCCCCCACCAGATAAATTCAAATTCCCGTGAATATATCATGTGCTGGAGGTGGGTTCATGTGGGGTTGGATGTACTGGAGCTAAAGTGGACCCTCGATCAGAAATACTGTGGGCGATGTGGCCCCCACCTTACGTTACTTGGATTCCCATTTCCCCCTAAATCAAGTGAGTGGTGATTGTTCATCATAGTGTCTCCTCTTGGTGTTGTGCTTCCTCATCATTCTTACCGTGGGGATCCCACTATTTAATTCCCATTTTCAGAAACATAAAAAAAAACACATGAAGAAATAAAACTAGGATTTAATGCCAATATTCATAATAATTAAGCCCTAATTATGATCATTTTCATCATCAATTCTTGTTATGGGGAGGTGAAGATTTAAGACATCTACTTCCAATATTTTAAAAAAAAAAGAATTTAAAAAGTTTTCTCATACATAAATCTCAAATTTCTACTTTATAACTTTATTTAATAATCTAACTTTAATTATACAAGTACTTGGATGCATAAATTTTCTTGGGTATAAATGTGATTTTTGAATACATATCGTTGTAACTTTCCCATTAATATAAATACCCATTATTTCTATTATTTAGTAAATGTCATTAAGGAGTAGGAAAATCAATCTTGGTGGTCATATTTTTCAAAAAAAAAAAAAAAAAGGGTCATATGAATAAAGTATTTTGTTTGTATAAATACGAAATCTTGCATCCACTAATTTGCTTTTTCCTTTTCAAGATTAAATTATAAGTACTTTCCAATTCAATAATTAATTTCCATTTTCCATTAAAATATTTAGATAGGTATCATAGGAAAAAATAATTATTATCAATTTAGGTAAGCTAATAATTGAACATGTGTCAGAAGACCTACTCTCAACTTATCCACCTCACACTCTATTAGTAATGAGAATATATATATATATATATATAGCAGTATATATATATATATATATATATATATATATATATATATATATATATATATATATATATATAAAATTTAAACGATGTAAATTTTTTTTAGGAGGAATACGATGGAAATTTAAAAATATTTTAAATTATTTTTAAAAATTTTTAAATCTATTTTAAAAGTAATATATTAATTTTATTTATACTTCACTATTACATGTTTATATAATTATTTTTTAAAATTGAAGAATATGATTGGGAAGAAGTTGAAAAACAACTAAAATTGTGGTTTGAGAATATTTTATTTTTACACAAAATAAAAACAGTTTTTTGTCAAATGTTTTTTTTTTGGAGAACAAAAAATTATTTTTAAAATTAATTGTCAAACAATATATTCCTTCTTGTATTATAATAATTATCACTTATTTTTCAAATCTTAAAAGTATTTCCTAATTTTTATTAAACATATTTTTTTTCTACAAAACACATTTTAATAAACAATGCTCCATTGAATCATTACTAGACATACTCATAGACTTGTTAATAAACTAATTTTTAAATTTTAAAACAATATACATCATTAACTTCATATTAAAACCATACAAGATTGAGTTATAAATAAATGACCTCAAGATGATTATATGATTATTAAACTAAAAAAGCTATGATACATAGGTACAGGAAATGAGAAAGTATGATCCAATGTTTTAAAAATCGGATCGATGACTGAATTAGAAAAATTATCGATTCACAATTCACTAGTCAGACCAATGATCAAACCATAGTTGAACGGGTGACATAATAAATATATTTTTTATATTTTATTTAAATTTTAAAATATATAATTAATAATATTTAATATTATTTATTACTTTTTATATAAATAAAGTATTTTAAAATTTATTTTAAATATGTATAATATTTAAATATAAAAAGTATTTTAAAATGAAATAAAACATATTTATATATAAGTACATACTTAATTAGTAGTAATATATAATTTTGTTGGCTTAAAATAATCATAATGGTAAAGATAAAACAGTTAGCTCCTTCAGAATCCTCATTCCTACGCTCGAATCCATGTTCGTAGTATTTAATTGAATTTTTTTACGTTTCGATGTAAAAAGTATCAAAACGGCGTCGTTTTAACTTGAAAAAAAAAATTTATGAGAGTGAACCGTTTGGTTTGCTGAGAACCATCCAGTTCGATCAAAAACGATTTTTTGCATTGAATCAGACCGGTTTTGTGGTCGATCGACGATCGGACCAGCTGGTTCGGTCCGATTTTCAAAACATTTGCATAATCCATTCCAGAGGCACAAAAATGCACATAAATAAAAATTATTTAAATGGGATATAGTTATTTAGTTACAGGCCCATATTTAACATTTAACCTTCTTATTGAATAAATAAAATTTGTTAGTTAATTTATTTTATAATCTTAGTTAATATAATATTTTTAAATATGTTACTATAAATATTATGATTAATAAATATGTTGAAATATGTTTTTCATTGAATTTTGTATTCATCACATTTTATAAAATCAAATCAAAACACAATGTTTTATCAAATCAAAAGTCATTTTCAATGGTGTATTATCAATCCAACATTCTCCTTCTAATACACCCTTGAAAATGACTTTTGATTTGATAAAAGATTGTGTTTTGATTTGATTTGATTTGATAAAATGTGGACAATGCAAAATTTAATGAAAAACATATTTCAACTATCCATTAATCATAATATTTATCATAACATATTTAAAAATATTATATTAACTAAGATTATAAGAAAATAATGTTAATACCAAGCTTTAATAACAAATTTTGTTATTCAATAAAAAAGTTAAATTTAAATATGAACAATTATTATCAAAAATAAGTTTTAAAAATTGAATAAAATATAAATTTATCATTTATTCGTATAACATTTTAATAATATTTAAATAGATAAATCAAAACAAGAAGGGTTTTTCTTTTCGCTAAGGTTTCCTTTAAATTAAGTTTTCTTATTCTTAGGTTATCAAAACACTATAAAAAAATATGAAAAATGATTGATGAGCTGCAAATGACAAAGGGTTATAAATTAAAATTTATATATATATGTATATATATAGGTTTTGTATTAACGATATAATGATAACTTGTTGGTTAGAGTTCTTAGTATAATAACTTATACCTTGGCTCCAATCTCTCAATTGTAGAAATGAGATTTTTTTTTTGGAAATGTTTTAGTGGACCATTAGGCTCTATTTGTAACTCGCAATGTATCGAGAAAAGAAAAAGTGAAGGAAATAAAATTTGAAGAAAAAAAATTGTTTAAACTTAATAAATTAATTATTAATGTTTATTCAAACTCGTTTATTAGTTTTTATCAGTCACATATGATTAAAAAATTTTAAAAATATATAAAATTTTGAGGAATCTGATTATATTTGATTTTCTTTTAGGTATTTTCATAGTGAAATTAAATATAAAAAGTCATTTTTCTTAATATTTTTTCTTTCCCTAATACTTTATATGGAAATGTTGGATAAAAAAAGTTGCATGAATAATTTTAATGGAAAAATCTAAATAAAAAACGTTAGGATAAAAAATTTGAGGGGGGCATATGCTCCCGAGAACCCATAATTTGTGTAGGGTGGGTGGTGACATTTTCACCTCCTCATTTTGATATATATATATATATATATATATATATATATATATATATATATAAAGCCCAAGATAGGTGCCTGCTCATATGAGAACGGAAGTTTTACATCTTTAGATGGTAATTCTTACTGCATTAAAATTTTGTGTGAGAAAACATAAATCTTAAGAAATAAAATCACCATATAACGATGTAAAACTCAGTTCTCATATGAGAACGAGTTTTTTATAGCTGAACCCATATATATATATATAACTTGTCTCTATTATTTCCCCATAAACTTTTGGTTATCATTATTATTTTAACATTTTATCTTGAGTTTTATTTGAATGGAAAAATTAATTTATTAGTTTTCTTAATTCTTTCTATTACTTTCCTATATCTCTATCTCAACTCCTCCATTTCTTGAATAGTGGAAGATTCTTTTTCCCCTTTGGTTACATACTTTCTTTTAATTCCCCTTTAACTTTTGATTATTATTCTTATTTTAAACTTTTTATGTTTAGTTTTATTAATTTATTACTTTTCTATAACTCTTAATAGAAATAAATTATTTAAAGTAATTTAATTTTCAACCTAAACTTGGATGGATCGATGCTATTGATGTAATCTTATTTTAACTTGGATGATGTTTTTAACGATCTTTCTATATATATTTATATTAAAATTTAAATAACAAATTAACAAGATACACTTCAAATTGACAATAAAAAAAATAAAAAAAAGTTTATGTACTTCATACATATACATAATTGTGTCCAGTAAATGATATAAGTATAATTTAGACATTTAATATAAACAATGATACCACTACCATTTATATAAATTACGACGTTTTTCAACGGAATCGAAATGAGCGTGTTGATAGCGCTGGCCTGAATCGACTGCGCATCGATCGTCTGGGCTGGCTCAGCCACGGGAATTCTCTGCAAAAACAAGAAAGAAAGAGGATCGACTCGAGGTCTCGCCCGCTACTCGCTCCCACGTCAAGCCGGGCCTCCCAAAGAGAAAGGATCAATTGCTTAGAGGAATGTTTTTCATGCATCTTTCAATCGAACACGTGCCGCCCTCCGACATTTATAAAGATATATTTTCCCAATCGGACATGGTAAGGATTCTCTTCACTGACGGAGGACTTCGTCCCATCGCTATTAGATTAATAAGGGATAATGGGGGAGAAGTTATCGAGAATCATCCCTACTTCCCTCATTTAAGTAGATTCAGTTTGATTTGGCGTGATAAGCCGGTTATCGGGAATTATCCTACTTCCCTTACCTGAGATTTGGTTTGATTTCAAGAGAATACGAGCTTTCATACCGTCCCGTGCTATCGCCCTCGACGACCCGGCTAGGTTCTGCCAGCTGCTGTCGTGGGCCCGCGTGTTTCAATGAACTTACCTTTCTTGGGCTTAAGAGGACTCAAGGCACTGGCTTTTGGGAACCCATCGCTGCCCCCAGCCCTTGGTTACTGGGCAGTACGGGCAAGGGTTGTATCGCTTTCTGAATCGGGTGCACTTCCATGTGGCCGTCGGCCGGGTTTGGTTAGGGCTTTGTCGCCGTCAACCGTCCTATGATAATGATGACTTTCGACTCGCAGACCCGCTTCTAGTTCCTTCGCTCCAAGAACATCCTCTGACTGTTTGTGTGGTGCCCTCCTCCTGGTATTAAAGCTTTTTACTTTTCTGCGAGTTCGGGCTTCATTCGTCTGACCTTCTGTCCCGAATCTCTTTTGGCGTTTTGTGACACCGTGCTTGAGGTATCCTTTCGTTTTATTCCTGGGACGGGTGCGCCTTTCTTCCTTCTGTGTCTTTCGAGTAATATAGCGAGGCGCTGTGTGGCTAGATCAAGTTAGGTCCTCGCTCTATTAATTGCTACTCCTTGCAATCCGGCCCATTCCCCTCTTCCTTGCGCATTGAAGTGACTCCTCCGTTGTATCCGATTCGGGCAAACATGGCGCTCCGATCGCTCAGCCGGTTGCCGAGACGTTCCGGGGAACCCTCCCTCGGGGTAAAGGCAAGGGTAGAATTGACGAAATTAAGTACCCCGTGGGATCGGGAATATCCAAGTCAACAGGTGCACGTTTGGTGGTGGACCCAGCAAGAGTCAAGCCTTATACGGGGAAACCACAGGCGTTACGCCCCCTTTGGGTGTCCAGTAAGTCCGGGTCTCCGACATTTCACTCTCCTATGTGGTCCAAGTGCCCAAGATGGTGTGATTTTTTGAGGTGGCCTTCGAGAATGGTCTCCGTTTCCCCCTACACCCCTTTATAAACAGGGTCTTGCAACATTTCAATGTCTTCCCCTCTCAACTTTCGCCTACCTCTCTGGGTATTTTGCTGGGTTGTTAGTCTTCTTAGTGGATAAGTGGCTCTGGGTGTTCCTGATATACTGCTTCTGGACCTTTAGCGTGAAGGAAGTCACCGAGGGTTTTCTTTATCTATCTAGGCGTGCCAGCACTCCTTTGATCATCTCGACTTGTATCTTCCCACATTTTGGAAAGAGCTGCTACTTTTGAAAGCAGCCACAAATGGGAGTACAACCCTCTGACAAGGAAGACACACCAAGGTCCCTGGCTTATCTCGACCACTCGAGAATTCCGCGTGGAGCTTTGCTTTGGTTTAGTTCACATCTAGTTTTCATATAAGTTATGGGTGTCCCTTTAATTCGTGACTGGGTCAAAAGGCTTTTAGGTATTCGCCCGATCTCAAATTTCGAAGACTAGGTCGTGATACAGGTCGGGCCGAGGTCTTCCGCGCTATTTTGCTTATCGTCGGATATTCCCGGATCTTCAGGTTCGAGGTCCTCCCACCCTGCTACTTTGAGGCCTTCATCCCCCTCCGTTATGAAGTTCTCTCATGTCGAGCCTCCCTGGGGCTCTTCCACTAAGGAGAGCCTGCCCTGGTGAGATGTCAACCCGAGGAGTGTGAAGCCGAAAACTCTGGACTCTCTTAAGAAGGGACGTCCGGCTTGGGGTAAAGTCCCGAGGTTAGGGACGTCCTCTTCATCACCTTCTACCCATGCTCGAGTGCAGGGGCAAGCATCTCTGCCTCCGGCCGAGGTTCCTAAAGCCCCGAGTTCGTAGCTCCATTCTGGTTTTGCCGCAAAGGCCAAAGATTCCTCGGGGAGGGCTACTGAGCCTCCGTTGGAGGTTATGCCTATAACAATTGAGCCTCGCACAAGAAGGCCGAGCCTCTCCTTCAAGGCTAAGGGTTAGGAGGAAACACTTAGAAGCTAATGGAGATGGGATTCCTTTGCTCTTCAATGCCGAGCTTCATGGCTTCAAAGTGTCCCCATCTATTCTGGGGATTCCGATCTTAAGAGGTCGAGTGCCCGCCCGCTGAGGAAGCCTCGCCTCTATCCTCCGTGGCCGCTCCTGTAAGTCCCCGAGCCTCACAGGTCTGATTTTATCTTCGAAGCCAGGTGTTGACTCATGTTAAAGTCAACATGTGGCTACCCATCCGAAGAGTCGGCGTAGCGGGCCAGATCGAACGGCTGGGGCCACGCCAAAGCCACCAGAGTCTACAAAGCGAGGGGTGGTCGTCTTACTTCGAAAGGAAGTCGTACGCGAGATCGATGCGTAATATGACCTGAGGAGGCCGTGGAAGCTTAAGTCCGATCTGAGGCATACCATGACGACGTGAGCGCGGGCTGAGGGTAGGGAAGAAAAGGCCCGAGATGGCCTAAGAGTAGCCGAGGGCGAGCCGGAGGTCTCGGGACGAGCCGTGCTACCCAGATGATCTGCCGGGTGGCCGTGAAGTGGCCTGAGGCCGCCAAACCGAAGCTTCAAAGGCCAGTGGATGAGCCGTAATCATCCAAGAATGAGCCGCAGAATAAGGCAATACAGCAGATGGAGCCTCTGCGGCGGCTTCCGAGGCCGCTGGCCTCCATCGACCGACCGAGGAGTGCCATGGGTTGCAAGGGGAGCTTCAGAGGCAGGAAACTCTGGTTGTTCAAAGGGACGGAGCCATAGCGAGCTTGAGGGATGAGGCCTGCACTTAGTGGGATTTTGGGTGGCTTGTTTCTCTCCAGGAAGGTCAAGCAAAGCCATCCTGTTTGGACCTTAACTTTGATATCCCTAAGTGATGAGGAGGCTAAGAGTCCTTTCCGCGACGGTTCCTGAGGAGCCAACACCCCGTACGAGGTTCGCTTCTCCTTCTTCGCCTCTCGCTCCCACTTGCCCGCACGGCCCTCGAACTCCTTTGTATAGTTTCGCTTTGTTGTTTTTTTGTCGGGTCAACCCCTGATATATGTGATGTCGTTTCTCAATGAATACTCTTATTTCCATCTCATCGCCCTATATACATATATATATATATATATATATATATATATATATATATATATGATTAATGCCCAAAAATTGCTATTTTGAACCCTATTTATTATAGGTTTTGAGTGCTTAGATAACCCGATGATATTAAGGTCCCTACTATTCTACTCGATAAAGATTTCGTGGCAATTTTGCGCTTTTTAAGTAGCTAATCATGCCAACATTGTTGAGTCGATCCAACATAAAGAATTCAAGTCAAACTCAACATCATAGATCGGGGAGACTAAGAGGAAAGAAGAGCAGTAAAATAGAAGAAAATGAAGCAGTGGGAGCAATGGAACAGTAGCTAGGAGGAATGGGAAGGTTTAACAAGGCTAAAATTGCCGCTGAGGCTGCCATATCATGTTTAAACACTGTGCATAGCTTAAATTCCACCTTTCGCTATGCACGCTTATTTTAGCTATGATAGTTTAAAATTACTGCATAGCTTAAATTTTCACTGCTATACGCTTATTTTGGAATCATGATAATGAAAAATCACTGTAAGATAAATCTAAAATTGTTTCTTGTTTTTGATCCAACGACTGCTTTTGGTTTTTCTCCTTTCTACCCTTGTAATAACTTTTGTTTTGGTTTTTTTTTTGTAATTTCCCTTGCTCTGCACACTATATAAGCTAGAGTCAAGGTTTGTAAAAATCAATCACTTATGTAATAAATTTTGGGAGAAGCTTTCAGCCCTGCTTCCCCGCCGCCCATTTTCTTCCCCTTTCTATTTTCTTGCTTTCTAAACACCTCCAAGGATGACAACTTGGAGGATGAGCGGCCAAACCCTTCCTCCTTGAAGGAAAAGGCCTCGGTAGGGATTTGAGGCCGCCGGAGGTTCCCCGCGTTTTTCACGCTACAGTATGAGACCGACGCTTGTGTTTCCTTCTTTGAACTCTAGGTTTAAATCCCCTAGATTCACCTCAATGACCTTTATTTTGGTAATCTTGGTGGTTCAAATGGATGCTTATCGCTAGATCCACCGAGATTCATTAGTTACCTCTATTAATCATCAGAAGTGAATCAGGAAATTGTTCTTCATCAAGCCGTTGACCACCGGTTGCTCGCAAACACCATCTTTCAAAAGGATACCTTATTTTCTGGGTTAGGTTTTATAGCTAAATGAAGATCCGGTTCGGGAGATGACTATATGTCATCCTCCCCAACGAGGAAATAACCCCGAGGACCTCTCAGTGACTTGTAGAATCCAACCCCAGTAGCCTAGCACTTCAAGGAGTTATATTTTACATTTTATTTTATTTAAATTTCACTTACAAACCATCAACCCCCGCTTTATCACCACCTTAAAATCCAAACCAAATTCACCATTTTTGACTTCACTAAATCATTCAGATTCGAAGAAAACTCATCCCCGTGTTCGACTCCTTAGACTCACTATATCGCAGAGAGCTTGACTACTACAAAGGGAGGAATATAGGATACAAATATTGTTGATTCCTGATCACCCTACCGTGGCACGAATCAAATGGCGCCGCTGTTTCGGATGCTTCAAGTGCATTTGACGTTAAAGGGGAACACTTGTGATCCTATCACAAGCATTGCACTTTCTTTAATTCTTCGTTTTTATCGCTCGCGCTTGTCGATTTTTCTCTCTGTTTTCCTTTTTTTTTTTTTTCCTTTGTTTGGTGTTTGCCCTATTTGCTGCAGGAGCACACGTTTCAGTGGGTATGGGATTCTGAAGGAAGGTTGATCAAAGCCAATTTTCCCACATAACATGTACTGAACTTGAATTGTGATCAAATGGAAGAGGGTGAACAATATAGTGAATATTTAGTGGAAAGAAACCCTAGAGCATACATGTCAATGAGGGATTACAGGAACCTTCCATGGCAGTGGCAGCAACCTGTAGAGAGAAATCCAAACCCATGTAGGTCTATGAGGGAATATAGGGACCAATGGATGAGTGCACCCTCCTACATGGTGCCTCCACAGTATACCTCAACTCCTCAGCCACCACAACCATCACAATTAATTTTTCCAGTTGAGCATACCATTCTGGACCTTACCAAACTAGTGGGTGATGCTGTGGTAGAACAAAAGAAATTCAATGCCCAATTGAGCCAAAATCCATGCCGTGAGGAACCCCGAACAAAATTAGATGGGTCAGTGAAGTGGGTCAAAGAATTTGATGTACTCGCACGTTCGACTTCAAAGCTCGCCCAACAAATTTTGATCAGTGGAAAGAGAATCAGAGGAAGTGTGTCGACCACAACTACGGTGGAGGAGCAAAGCATTTGTCAATGCCAGGGGTTATTTGAATCCTCATCTACTTCAGGCTGGGCCGCTTGTCCATGGAGAAGAAGGAGAAATCACGCTTTGTCGACCGAGGAGGCAAAGGAAAGGAAGAAGGGGAGGAACCCCAAAAGCATGTCCTTCAACCAATTCCTTACGTAATCAACCCCACGCCAATGCCAAGACCACTCCACAAACCCACCCACAAGAAATACCTCCACCGACTCCAATGTATACCCTGCCAGTGCACATACTGCCTTCCCCTACAGCACAATCCACACCCAAAGCACCCACTATAAAGGCCACCCTATCACTGCCTATGCTGAAAAACTTCAAGAGATTAGTGGCCATTGTACAGAATTTTGCCACTACCTCAAAGAAGATGGCAGCTGCACATACCGCATGGCATAGCTGATGGCCTGAAACACGGTCGGATTCAGGAAAGACCCGAACCCCGCATTTCGAGCTCCGCTGGGCCTGTACAGCCTCCAAAGGCCTAAGGAGTGGTTCTGGGGGGAGCAATAATCTCCCCACTTTTGTTTTAATTTTTCTTGTTTTGTTTTATTTTATCGTATTTTATTTTGATTTCGTTAATTTTTCTTCTTAGATTTTCTCTAATTTTTAGTTAATTTATGTTTTTAGATTAATTTTTGCTTTTCTGTAATTTTTCTTGTAATAATTTTTGCAGTTTAAGTGAAAATTTTGAAGGTTGGAATGAAGAAATGGCAAACAGGAGTGAAAGGTGAAAATTGCGCAATCACAAATAAAATTCTCAGAATTACAAATGAATAAGAATGATAAGCAAAATTTTCGTAATTACAGCGAAAATTTCGCAGTTGATGGTGATGAATTTTCGCTATCATAGCGAAATTTCGCTGTTTCAGCTTAAAAATTGTACGGATGCGCCTCCACGACAAAAACAACCAACAAGAAGGTAAGGTAAAAAAAATTATTTATATATATATATATATATATATATATATATATATATTGTCTCTAAAAAAATGTTTTTATTTTTATTTTATTATTTTATTATTTTTAATTTTATTTTTATTTATTAATTATTTTATTTTTTGTTTTTTAAAAATAAAAATAAAATAATCGTACCCGCTATTAGACATAGCGAAAATTTCGCAAACATCGGTAAATTCGTAACGTCAATTTTCGCTATAATAGCGAATTTCTCGCTACGCCACCGCTTGCCTCCAATTTCGCTTTGCTCATAATTTCATATCCGAACTCCGTTTAGCGTTTCGGGTACCGTCAAAGCTTGTAGAGCGTAGAATCCAAATATAAATAAAGTTAACATTTTGAAATTATTACGGGCGTAATTTTAAAATGCCCAACTCGGCCACTTTTTTCCTCTCTTTTCTCCTAACTCGCTTGTTTGAAGCCCAAACGGAGTGAATAAGGGGTGTCGATGGAAAGTTTGCAAAGTCTCCTATCCAGAAATGATCACATCCTCATCAGGAGGTAACACTTCCTTTCTCTAATTCTTCCAACCGAACCCCATTTCTAATAATCAGATGCTCGGGTTTGGGGAGTTAGCTATGAAGTGGCTTTTGTATTTATGTTTTTGTTATTATTTTCGAGCAAGCCCATTTGTAATGCTCCGGGCTTGCCGGCTCCCTTCTATAAAGTCAAGTATAATTATACAACTTGCTTTTTTCAAAATACGGACCCATTTTGCAACCAAAATTTTGCGGGTTTTGCTTAACTCGCAAGTTGAAAATCTTTGAAACTTCTCATTCCAAATTCTATTGATGTTAGATTGGCTGCCCATGCTTGGTTGAGGAATGATTAGTTGAATTCTTATTGATTTTCGAATTCCTTTCTTCCACCTTTAGCTAACCACACACCGAGCACATTAGGTTTCAATGATAGGTCGAAAAACTGCGCAACCTCCTTTACTTCAGATACCTACCCTAGTTTCATTGACCGCCTTTAATAGTTAAGGACCCCCGTGGAAAGAAGGCCAATGCGCTCAAAAAAAAAAAAAAAGGAAAAAGAAGAAAAGAAAAGAAAAGAAAAAGAATAAAATTGCAACGTCATTTTGAAACGAGCACCTGGGCCCGAGGGTATATGGCGAAGCCTTTAAAGCCCTGGGTGCTCCCAAACCTTCACCGGCTGGGAGTCGCCGACTTAGTGTTCGCATTACTCCAGTGGATAGGTGAGTTTAGCAAGTTGTAAAAGTGGATTCTAAATCATTCAAGTCCCGGTGAAACCTCGAAGAGTTTCAGGGTCGAAGATCCTTATGACTCGTGCCCTAAGCCTTAATTTGTCGGGAGTCATCGGTAGATCCTCTGGCATGGACTTTGGTGAGGTCGATTCCTCAAGATTACAGAATCTCTACAACACAAAAGAATTGGGGAATAAGAGGTGGGTCCCCTCATCTATTTAAAGGTTAGTATACTATACTGTAGCTAGAGCTAGGTCAGTGGTGGTGGCAGCCATCAGCTTTATCATGAGAACCGATCAAAATAAACACTTAGATTTTGGTGGAAGTTTCTGGTTGATTCACTGAGATGGAGACTCTTTAGATACTCAATTTTGTATGGCATTCATTCTCTCATGATAATTATCGACAAGGCTTCTACGATTTTTACTTGTGGTTGTGCATTACTCATTCACAACCTTTTTGAAATACCATTTTTGTGAACGTTATTTTGTTATTGTTTTGTATGTTCTCTTTCTTTATTTCTTTTCATTGTTAAGTGACTAGCAATGTAGGTCGGGGGTGATTATGCCCAAAAGTGCTATTTCAACCCTATTTATTATAGGTTTTGAGTGCTTTTTGTATACTAATCATTCTAATAAACCCGATTTACACATTAAGGTCCCTACTATTCTACTGATCGCATTTTGTGGCAAATTTTGCAGTTTTTGCGAGCTAATCATGCCAACATTGTTGAGTCGATCCAAACATGAAGAATTCGAGTCAAACTCAACATCATAGATCAGAGACCAAGAGGAAAGAAGAGCATAAAATAAGAAAAATGAAGTAGGACCAATGAACAAGAGCTGTGGAGGAACGTTGTTGAACAAGGTTAAATTGCTATTACTGAATTTTCGCTATCATAGCTTAAAATTACCCGTGCATAGTGAAAATTCACTTTTCTTGGCGTACGCTATTTCGCTATGATAATAAAATCATCAGGCATAGCAAAAATTGTTTCTCCCGTTTGATCCAAACGACTCGCTTTTGGTTTTCTCCTTTCTACCCTTTTGTAATAGCTTTTGTTTTGGTTTGTTTGTAATTTCCTTGCTCTGCACACTATATGCTGTGAGTCAAGGTTTGTAAACATCAATCACTTCATAATAAATTTCGGAGAACCTTTCAGCCCCGCTTCCCGCTTTCATTTTCTTTCCCTTTCTTTTCTATTTTCTTGGTTACCAAACACCTCCAAGGATGACAACTTGGAGGATGAGCGGCTAAAACCCTTCCCTCCTTGAAGGAAAAGGGTCATTGTAGGATCCGGAGGCCGCCGGAGGTTCCTCCGTTTCACGCAGTATGCACCGGCGCTTGTGTTTCCTTTGAACTCTAGGTTTAAATCCCCAGATTCACTCTCAATGACCTTTTATTTGCAATCTTTAGGGTTCAAGTGGATGCTTAATGCTAGATCCACCGAGATCTACTAGTTACCCCTCTATTAATCATCAGAAGCGACCAGTGGAAAATTGCTCTTCACTGCCGCGACCACTTTCACGTCAAGAAACACCATCTTTCAAAAGGATAATTATTTTGGGTTAGGTTTTATAGCTAAATGAAGATCCGGTTCGGGAGATGACTATATGTTATCCTCCCCAACGCGAGGAAATAACCCCAAGGACTCCCCGACTCACCCAACCCCGCAGCCTAACACTTCAAGGAGTTCTATTTTACATTTTATTTTATTTAAATTCCCAGTTTACAAACCATCAACCCTGTTTACCACCACCTAAAATCCAAACCAAATTCACCATTTTGGACTTCACTGCAAATCATTTGTATAAAGAAACCCATCCTCGTGTTCTAATTCAGGACCACTATATCAAGTAAAGAAATTTTTTGACTACTAAGAGGAGGAATATAGGATACAAATTTTGTTGATTCCGGATCGCCTTACCATGGCATCGAATCAATATATATATATATATATATATATATATATATATATATATATATATATATATATATATATATATATATATATATATATATATATATATATATATATTGTAACTGCTTTCCTGACGCTGCTCTTTCCTCTACTAACGTGGATTGGTGGCTATATGGCCTTTGTCTGAGCGGTTGAGTTCTTTGAAACCGAGCCGCGAGGCCCGTGGCTAACTATCTGAAATGAACTCCGGCCCCGGGCTACTAGCTCATTCGAGCAAATTCGAGCTCTTTGAAAGCCGAGCTATCGAGGTTCTGCGGGCTAATCTGCATGAGCCGACTAGCCTCGCTAAGCATGGCCTTGCTTGAGCAATGAGCTCTTGAAAATCGAACCACCGAGGCCCGCGGGCCACGCCCCGCCCGAGCCGAACCGGCTATGCGCGGCCGGTCCCGGGTCGCCGAGCAATGAGCCTCAAACCGAGCCACCGAGGCCCGCTGGCTATTCCCGCTGGATCCGAACCGGCCCTGGCTACATGGCCTTGTCTGGTGCGCTGAGCCTGAAAACCGAGCTACTAAGGCTCCGTGGGCTATTATGCCTAAGCTAAACTGGCCCCGGGCTACCCGCCTTAGCTGAAGCAACAGCTCTTGCAACCGGGAGCGCTGGCACCTGGGATATTCTCGCTAGGCCGAATCGCCTCGGGCTACCCGGGCTTAGCTGAGCAATTGAGCCTGAAAACCAGCTACCGAGGCTCTCAGGCTATCTCCGGCCTGAGCTTAATTGGCTCCGCGCACGGCCTGTCTCGAGCAAAATGAGCTCGAGTAAATTGAGCCACTCGAGGCCCAGCGGGCTATTCCGCTTGAGCCGAACCGCCCTCGGGCCGCATGACCTTGCCCAAGCAAATGAGTCTTGAAAACCGAGCTTCGAGGCCCGTGGGCTATTCTAATTCGAGATGAACCGCTCCGGCTACCTAGCCTTAGTCGAAAGCAACAGCCATTGAAAACTGAGCTACTGAGGCTCCGTGGGATATTCTGCCTGAGCTCAATTGGCTCCGTAGCTACATGGCCTTGTCTGAGCAAATGAAATTTGAAAATCGAGCCGCCGGGGCTCTGGCTGAGGCCTTCCTGAGCTATTGAGCTCGCACATCGAGCACTGGCCTCGGGGCCGAGGCCTTCGAAATAGTTAAGCCCGTGATACCAGCAATGGCTCCCGGCGCCGAGGCCTTCCCAGCCGCGCTCGCGCTATACGCCCTCGGGGTAGTTGAGCTCTTCAACCGCGTCACGAGGCCTCATGGGCTGACCCGCCTGCCATCACGCGTCGTCGACTTCTACTTCGAAAGATGCGCAAAGGCCACGCCGGTTTATGGAGTAATCGAAACGACCGTGCGATTTTCTCGAAAGTGCTTCGAATTTTATAAATGGCGACTTCTCCGCTATGGACTCATACTTCGAACCTTCTTCCCTTTTTTGGGCGCAACTGGAATCCGCGCATGATGAAGCGTAAAGGTTTGGTCGTCTTTTCAGGGGGTCCACCTAGTGGATTTCCCGTCCTGTCGGCTCGACACCTCTCGCCCGTGGAGTTGTGTTTTTCCCTAGTTTCCCTTTATGGGAATTATGTTATTCCCTAGTCTGATAGGGAATGCGCTCGGAGAGCGGTGTACTCTAGTAAATCGCTTCTCCATTTTCTCTCCTTTTCTTCTTTCTCTTTCTTCTCCTTCTCCTCTCTTTTCACTCTCTCTTCCTCTCTTCTTAGCTCCTCTTCCTCTCTTTCATTTCTCTCCTCTCTTTATCTTCCCTCTCTTCCTTTCTTTCCTTATCCTTTTCCTTCCCTTCGCTCGTGACTCTTTTTTTTTTTTCTCTTTTTCCTTTTTTTTTTTTTTTTCAGGAACCACAGATCATGATTTCGAGATGTAAGTGGATGACACTCGCTAATTGTAATCGGGCTGTACCTTCATTGGAATAAAGAAAATTTTCTTTGGAGAATGGAATTTATGCATTCTCGATGTGTAACTTTCGCACGCTCCTGGTTGAGCCGTCTCGTTTTTCTTACCGATGCCCCGCTTGATTTGGCGAGGATATTAAACAAAGTAATCAACAAACACTCATACGTATTTGAAATCGATGTTACTTTATTAACGACATAACTGAGGTCTACTGGATAAAACGCTTTAAGGTGCTCAACGCTCCAAAGAGTGAGATAGAACTTTCCCTTCTCCGTCCGAGCTCAGCACTCACCCTGGGCCCCGACGACGCGAGATACTATATGTGGGCCTTCCAAATGGCCCTAATTTTCCATGTGTGTCAATTTTTCTTGCAAGCGTAGCTTTTAAGACTAGGTCGCCAGTTTGTAACTCCGGGTTTGACCTTTGGTCGTAGTACCTTGCCGCCTTCCTTGGTAGTCTTCAGACATTTCGACCGGGACGCGCTTTTCATCTGGTGAGGCTCCAGTTCAAGGCAGAGCCTCTTCGTTATGTTCCACGCTCGCTAATTCAACTTTGGGATTTTAATCCGATCTCGACGTAGAGCTATCGCCTAAGGTACAGCTGGGCCAGAGCAATGGGGTTTCCCGAGTCGCCGACTTCATGCAGTTCCGTATGCCCACAACACCTCGTAGGTACTCTACCCATTTGCCTTTTGCATCTTCCAACTCGTCTTTAGTGTCGCTTTTAAGAGTTCTCGATGGTGACTTCAGCCTGCCCATTAGATTGTGGATGAGCTAGGGACGAGTAGTAATTCTTGATCCCGAGCTCGGCACAGAAATCTCTGAACTTAGGATTGTCAAATTGCTTCCCATTATCAGATACTAGAGCTCTCGGGATACCAAACCTACAAATTATGGAACGCCAAACGAAGTTGCGTATCTTCTGTTATGTGATAGTAGCCAAAGGTTTCGGCCCATTTGGTGAAATAATCCATTGCCACGATGATAAATTTTCATTGGCTCGCTCCAATGGGCAGAGGTCCCAATATGTCCAACCCCCACCGCTGAAAGGGTCAAGGGCTTGTGACTGACGTCAAAGGCTCGGACGGGAGGTGAGAGATTTTAGCGTGCTCCTGACAAATTTTGCATTTCCTGACTAGTTCTGTCACGTCTCTGAGCATTGTGGACCAGTAGTATCCCTGTCTTAAGGCTTTTCCCGCCAACGTCCGAGCTCTGATGTGATTTCCGCATATACCTTCATGTACTTCCCTCAGCACGTAGTCGACGTCTTTCCCTGCGATGCACTTGAGGATGGGTGTGAAAAAACCTCGCTTGTAAAGGCTTCCCCGATGAATAGTAAACCTGGCCGACCTCGTCCTAAGCTTAGAAGCCTTTTTCGGGTCGTTAGGTAGCAGTCCTTCTATTAAATAGTCCCAAATGGGGTCCATCCAACTCAACTCCTGATACGACAGGCGACTTTCTCACATAGAGATCTACAGAGGGCCTCAGAAGGTGCCTCGACAGCGCGAACCGCCGAGAGATCTTCTTGGGAGGATGTTGCCGCTTTGCTAGGCATCTCGCCTCGTGAATTCTCTCTCCGTATGTGTCCGACCTAAACTAGCATGAACTTCCTCGCAATTCCTGCACCTTGAGGTATAGGATCATTTTTTCACCTTTGGCCTCGTAGGTGTCTTCTATTTGCTTTACTACCAACTGGGAGTCGCTGCATACCTCTAGATGGTTAACTTCCATTAAATGGGTGAGGTTGAGTCCTCGTGGATGACGGTCCTTCATATCTCTACTTGTTGTTGGAGGTTTGGAACCCAAATCCGAAAAGCATACTGATGTCTATTCCTCGAGTGTCGACCACGACACCGCTCCTCGGGAAGCAATGGCAGCCTCGCCTACGGCCGCCCCAAATGGGGAGGTCGGGCGTCACGATCCCCAAGAAGCTTGGTCGGGGTGAACTCCATGACGAAATCTGCCAAGACTTGCCCTTTGATTGTAGTTTTTGGTTTATATCTGATGTCGAACTCGCTCAACTCTAAGGCCCACTTCATCAATCTTCCCGAGGTCTCTGGTTTGTGTAGCACTTGCTTCATTGGGTATTCTGTTGGGACTTCAATGGTATGAGCTTGAAAGTAAGGGCAGAGCTTTCGGGCCGCGGTTACTAACGCCAGGATTAGTTTCTCCATCTTTGATACTTCCTCGCTCCTCTCGTAGCTCGCCGCAATAAGACTGATGTCAGGACTAGGTCTTTGTCTCTCGATAAGGACGGCGCCGGGTCGAGAAATTCCAAATCGCTGTGTATAGAGTAAGGGGTTCCTTCGAGGGGCTTACCGTAATGGGGGAGATCGTAAGCTTTCGCCGAATGCTTCTTCGCAATGTGTATCCCATTGAAAAGCTTTCTTTAGAACCTGGAATAAGGGTCGACATTTATCGCTAGCCTTGGACACAAATCGGTTTAACGCGGCTATTCTTCCAGTTAGACGTTGGACTTCTTTTATGTTTGACGGTGGCGGCATGTCGAGAACAACTTTTATCTTGTCTGGATTTGCCTCAATTCCTTGGTTCTTGACTATAAAACCCAAGAATTTTCCGGCCGAGACTCTAAAAGCGCATTTAGCTGGATTCAACTTCATGTCAGACTCTTCAGATCCGGAATGCTTCGATAGACGAAAGTTATGTGGAGCCCTACGTGGTTGATTTCACCAACATGTCATCTATATATACCTCCATGGATGCCCCAATTTGCTTATGGAACATCCTATTCACCAACCTCTGGTATGTAGCTCCTGCGTTTTTTAGCCCAAAAGGCATTACTGACAGCAATATCTCCTGCCCCGCAGGACTAAGGAAGTTGTCGTCGGATCCATGTCGATCCGTTGTAGCCGAGTAAAGCATCCATGAAACCGAGGAGTTCACGGCCGGTCAGGCATCTATTATGAGGCCGATCCGCAAGTGCAGGGAAACTATCTTTCGGGCATGCACGACACACGCCGCTGAAGTCGATGTAGAGTCGCCATTTGCCGCTCACGCTTTTCGACGCAGTATGACGCTACCAACCATTCAGGTACTCCACTCTCCGATCGCCCCACCCGGGCGAGCTCGTCGACCCTTCATTTATCACTTTTCGCCTTTCCTGAGCGAAACTCCTTTTTTGCTTAATCAAGGTTTAAAGAACGGATCGACGCTTAGTTTATTAATGATTATCAAGGATCAATCCCTCCCATATCCTCCTGTTTCCACGTGAAGACATCCTTATTATGTTTCAAGAAATGGGTAAGGCGGCTTCTGAGGTCTTCTCCCGCAAGCTGAGCCGGCTGCAGTGAGGTGTTCAGGTTATCGCCTAACTATACAGCTCCAAATCCTTCCGAGGGCTCAGTCGTGTTTACCTCGCCGCAAGATGTCGAGCCCGCCCAAGTATATGTTGTCGACCGCTTGCTTCATGGTCACGAGTAGCACTCCATGGCCATACGGTCTTCGAATCCATTCCTACTCCACCGGTAGAAACTCGATCATCATGTGGTAAAATGTGAGGATGGCCTAATGGCGTTGAGAGAGTGGTCCGCCCCAATAACATGTTATAGGCGACGGGCATCTACTATGATAGTGAAACCACCAAGTATCGCCGGTAATGGGGTCTCCCAAAGTGAGCACTAATTGTATCAATTTGCTGGGTAGCACTTTCTCCCTAGAATCCGCAAAGTGGGTGCCGAATCGGTTCCACTTCCTTTCCGATGCCCATTCCGCTAAAAGCCACGCGGCGATGATTTTTGATGAACTCCCATCGGCTACATGACCCGATGGATTAGCTTTGTTAGCCACAACTACCTTATTACCAAAGGATCGCCGCTAGGGTGTCGCATCCCTCCGTGTCCGAGTTCGAGAACAAGCATGGCCGTACGAGTCGAGGCGCTTTTAGACACCGCTTGTACTTCCATTACCTCTCTCAACCGAGATGCTACGCAAGTGAGCCTTCCTAAAGAGAGCCGGATCCCCACCTCCCGCAAATCTTCCCCGAGGATCACGGGATTCCTCTTACCGCTGATGCCGACCGTCGTCACGAGGTGGTGGTGGTGGCCGCGTTTCGACTCGACTCCTCTCGAGGCCACGGCTGCGGAGATACCCGCGCCGAATCAAATATTCTATTTCCTTCCTGAGTTGTATAATCATCCGTCTTGCGTCTGTGGTTCTTGGCGGAACTCGCCAATACCGTGTTATCTCTCGTGGGGTCCGACCTTATCTAGACGTCTCGTGAACCGTTCATGTCGCACCTCGCGAAGACCCGCGACACAAGGTCAGCCAGGGGTGAATCGAGGTGAATACCGCTTGTTGCACGGCCGAGGTGGTCCTAGCGGTCTCCTCGACGCCTCGCCCTCTCTCTGGGACCGTCGTCTTCTTCGGGGGATCTTTCCGATTTCTTTTGCCTCTCTGGCTTTGTCCCTATTGTCTATCTGTCCTGCTTTTCTCTTTGTGGGTCGAAGAGCTTTCTTTCTTGGATATGAGGGCTTCTTCACCGTTTATGTACTTTTCCGCTTTAGCGAGCACCTCAGCCATGTTTGCCTGTGGATTCTTGGAGATGGAAAACATCAAATCTTTTGACTGCACTCCTAACCTAGCGATGAAAGCGATGATAGCGAACTTCTCGTCCGGTATGTCTACCTTCAAAGACTCGCATTTAAACTCGACATAAGACCTCGTGCTTTTACGGCTCGCTTTTATGGTCGCAGTGATAACTCTACTGATGTTCTAGCTCCAATGAAGTGGGAGATGAACGCGATGGAGAGCTCTCTGAATTAGGAGACTGACGATGGTGGGAGCCTGTTAAACCAAGCCAACGCCGGGCCTTTTAGCATGATAGCGAAAGCTCTGCACCATACAGGGTCCTGATACCCATGTAACTCCATTTGATTCTAGGTGTTAAGATGATAGACGGGATCCTTCGCACCATCGAACACTTCTATTCGCAGATCTCAAACTTTATCGAAGCGGGGAAGGAGCACCTCTTGCCAGAACAACAGTGGACTCCGCTTGATGCGCTAAGGTGTCCATAGAGTCCGCTGGGCTTACCTTACGACTCCTTCCACGCCGGGCCGAGCCCGCCGGATACCCTCAATCTCCGTCTTTACTGATCGCTCCAACATTTTTTGCTGAGAAGGGGTCGGCTCATCGTTTCCACGGTCCCCCCCGAGTATTGCTTCATTGCACTTCTCTCTGAGGGCTAGGTGGGTCCAGTGCTCGGCCTCGCGGATTCTCGTCGCTCTCGTTTCTACTGCAGAAGGGCCGAGGTGTATCGCCCCCGGTGGATGGTGTTACGGCCTTCCGGCTCACCACGCCCCGTGGGCGTTGCATCCGCCCGGTGAGTCGCTTCCACCCCATCAAGCGCTGGCTGGTAAGATGGAGCGCTCCACCCTGGCCGCATTGTCTCGTACGCTTCTAATGCGCTCCGGAGGCTCCGCTTATCCACCCCACCAAAGCTGGTCTCGCATTCCGGGAAGGATCGGGCGTGGTCTCTCGCCAGGTTCCGAGTTGATACCACTGGCCATCGAGAGATCAACTTTATTTGTAAAGGAACCACTGCTCTACTGCACGACGCCAACCGATGATGCCTTTCAACCTGAAATGGGCTAGAGCGCATTGATAGCGCCGGGCCTGACCGACTACTATCGGGCCGGTCCACCCGGCTCGAGCGCTGACTCCTCTCGCAGGTAAACAAGAAAGAAAGAGGATCAGCGGGGGTTCGCCTGTTACCTCTCCGATGCCTAAGTCAGTTCCTCCCATAGAGAAAAGATCAACCGCTTAGAGGGGGAATGTTTTTGTGTACCTTTTACTGATAGGGTGACTTGGTATTTATAGCATATATTTTTCCCAATCGATGATGGTAAAGGGATTCTTCTTTATCGACGAGATATTCTCGTCTCTTATCAAGCATAGATTAATAAGGGATAATGGGGGAGCAGTTTATTGAGAATTATCCTACTTCCTTCATTGGTGAGATTTGGTTTGATTTACAGATAAGTCATATATCGGGAATTATCCTACTCTCTTACTCAAGAGATTTGCTTGATCTGTAGGATACGTAAGCTGTGACCGTCTCAGGTCATCGCCTCACAACGAATCAGGATCCCAAGCTGGGGCCGATGCTAGGAGCCCTGGCGTTTCAATGAGCTTACCTTTTTCTTGGGCTTAGTGAGTGGGCCTGCGCGCCTATTTTTTAAACCCTATCATCCATAAATTTTTTTTCCAAATGGAGCTTTAGTGTTATGAGACTATTGGATAAAAAATTTGCAAAATAAGATGTTTGGTTAATTTTAATGGCATACCATAATAGGATAAAAAAATTATTCAATAACATACTTAAAGGTGGGAAAATGGGCTCGGCTTAGTGGCCTGACCCACTTTGGTCCATATTTTTTGAGGGTCGGGCCAAGAAAATAAAAGGGCTACGAATAGAATTAGGCTATATTGGCCCGGCCCGAATAGGCCCACGTGTCATTAGGGCTTGGGTTGGGTCGACCCACTTGGCTCATTTTGGCTTGGTTTTTATTTTAATTTTTTTAATGACTACATATTATTTTCTAATTATTAAGAATATTAGTTTTTTCTATAATGAAAAAAATATAAAATAGTTGTTTATAGAAAAAATAATAGTTATTAAATAATAGTTTTTAATAAAATAAAATAATATTAGTATAAAAATAATTCTAAAATAAAATAAAAATATATAAATATAACTATAATAATTTATTTTGTCTAGTCTTTTAAGAACATAAAAATAAACATGTATTTCAAAGAAACTTTATTTTACAAAATATAAAATTTGTAAAATTGTTATTTATTATTATTTTTAATATTTTAATGTTAGACCAATTTTTGTTCGCTTTGACTCATGACTTGCACAGGGCAGGGCAAAGCTAGCTAAAAGTGGACCCGAATAAAAATGGATTGAATTGGCTTGACCTATTTTGACCCATATCCCTAATTATATGCCTCACACTCTTATTTTTTTTTTCCATGTTGGATAGATTATAACAATCCTATAAAATGTATATATTAGGAAATCAATGCAAATCGAACAACATGAAATGGATTATATATTAAATTATAAATGTGAAAAAGAAAAAGAAGATTTGTTAAGGTAGATCTTCGAGACATGGACTTCTATATATGTTATAAAAGATGTAAATAAACCACTATGTAATTAGTGATTCAAAATAAAATCTAGACAAATTTTTTAAATTTTAATAAAAACATAAATACTTAACTCAATATTTATTTTTATATTGATAAGTATAAAAATAATATAAGTTAAAATAATAAGAAAATATGGCTTTTGACACGAATTGGTAATTTCTTTTGGATTTAATGACCAATTTGATTTTGAATTACATCATTATAATCAATATAAATATACCTTTTTGCTTTTAAGTTAATCTATTTCCTATACTTTTTTGGAATATGGGAATATGTAAAACACCCAAAACTCACAAAAGGAAACTTTTGGCTTATGGCTATTCTAACTTTGCACATGTAACTTTAAAAGTCTTTGTCCAAAAGATTTTGAAAGTAACTTTGATATTGGACATACTTCTTACTATTTTGATGATGATTCTATTATTTCTTTTAGTTATATTATTTTGTTGAAGTGTGTAGTTGTCAATTATTATTGAATATCATGACTTTTGTTGTAATTATAAAATTCATTAGAGTAGAAGTAAACTCCTCCTTGAGTTTAGGTATCAAGATAGTGAAAATCTAAGGGTTGAATGATAGAGTTATTATCCCTTTATACTATGGGAGAATGCTTTTTAGTCATTTAGATCCTATTTGGTTTAGCTGATAGCTGATAGATGATTATTAATTACTGCTTGATAAAAAAGTTGATTAGAAATAATTGATTGAAGGTTAATTTGCCAATATAGACATTATGTAGAGATATAAAAAAAATGCACATATATAGAAAAATGACCATAAATAAATTACAAATTATAAAAATTATAACCATAAACAAAGGAAAAAAAAAAAAACATTTGAAGAATTATTGAATTCCTAGTTGTAACTATAAGAACATATATATATATATATATATATATATATATATATATATAAAAAGAACTTTTACTTAAAAAAATTATTAAGTTACATGTTTTTTTTTTAAATCTTTAATATTATTCATTTTTTAAAATAGATAGTCTTTAATTCCAAAAATATGGATAGTCTTTTTAGGTTCATAACAAAAATAAATTACAGCAAAATAAAAACAAAAAATTTGAAATTTATAAACGATTTTTTTAGTTCAAATACTCTCTATTTATATAGTTTTTTTTTTTTTTATGTAAAGACTAATATTTTAAAATATTTTATATTGATATTCTTCTTATTTTGTTTATTGATTGAAATTATAATTTGAGATGAAATATGAATTAAAAATTGATAAAAGAATATTTTTACTTAAAAAAATTATTATTCATTTTTAATAGATAATTTTGTTTTATATTCTTTCACCATATTTCCTAAAAAAAATTAAAACAAAGAAAAACCATAAGATGTCATTCCATTGGATAAAAAGAGGAGCGGATTATAAGGAGAAATATGAAATTTTGAATATTTTTATAAGGGCGTTATAGAAAAAGCTACGATTTGTAGCTTTTTCCCAATCGAATCTTATTAGGCCTAATCATATATTGGGAGCTAATTACAAATCTTTACCAAACACTCCATAAGAGTTGATTAGACTGAATAAGTTATCAGTTTCCCTCAATCAGCTCAACCAAGCACCTCCTTAATTTAATCTAAAAAAGATTGTTAATTGATTAATTAACTTAATAGGGTTCCATTAGGATCCAACTACGAGGTCATCCAACTCTACTAAACAACATGATCAATGAGGTTAATGGAACCATTAGGATCCATAGGACGATATTAGTTTTCTACGAATGAAAATTTGAAATTGACTCAATATTATTCGACTATAAAGAGTTAATTTCACTCTAGTACCTTACGTATATTACAGTAAGATACCAAATGCTTGGGTTGTGATTTTCTATTCACTAAATGTAGTCTTCCCATGAATTGTTCATTCATAATCTAATAAGGTAAAGCCTATCAACTTTTTTTAATGCTACATGTACATTCCTTGAATACAAATCCTCTTATTATATGATTATGAACATTCCTTGAATACAAATCCTCTTATTATATGATTAAACGACATACTTTAACTTACTAAGAGCACATGCCAACTTCTAGAAAAAGAATTACTAGAGGCCATGAATTGCATCATTATACATCTTAAAGATCACCTAAGGGGATACATATCTCAAAGTGCATGAGATATCATGGTGCCTTTATTGAAAATACTTGTTGGGTACCACCTTTTGTTAAAAGTGACCAGATCCAAAAGAATATATGATTAATTTAAGATCTCAATAATAGCTTAATCTACTATGAACTTCTACCCAAGCTTAATAGTATCTCAAGGTTAAGAGAATACAATATGGTAGTTTGGTATAATTATGACTACCCAATAACCTTATGTCATAATTATCATAGGTTTTGTCTAATATATAATCGTGCACATTAATGCACTCACTATCAGAACCCTATCTGTCCAATCAGGAGGTGGTGCACTATAATCTTAAACAGATCTCCTAAGTCCACAGATTGGCTATGAATAATTATGTACTTGTGAGGAACTCATGATGACTTGAATCTTTCATCTAACTCTTAATGTACCCAAGTCATGTACAATATAAAGGATGCTACATGAGAATGTTAATTAAAAAAGTATCATGTATGGAATAAGAATAGATAAAAAGAAAATTAAAATATCATTAACTAAATAATTCATTTCAAATTTATTACATTATATTGTACTTTTAAAGACTTTTAACTCAATCATCTCATAAATATTCTGCATCTCGATTACAATTCTTTGTATCCAATTTAATAATATTAGATTGATTAAAAGTGATTCATGTGAAAGAGACTCAAATTCATCTTCAAATGCTAGCAACTTCATTGATTTGATACAATCATTACCTTTTTGTAATTACTATGGAGTAACTTATGTCTCTCTTCTTATTTTTGTTTGTAAGATTAATTTTCTCAAATATGGATTCGTCTATCATTTAAAATATTGATCTTTCTATTCAGAATCTCTCTTTCATTCTTTTTCATGCTTTTATAGTTATTTAGATAAAGCTTAGGAAAGTATGATATAATGTAATAGATTGTTGATTTACTAATAAGTAAAACCCTAATGTAGTTGTGTATCTCTATAGATTGGATTACATTGATGAAAGTTGATATCTTCTTAATAAAGGCACTATGATATCTTATAGAATTGAGATAATATGTTCTCTTAAGTGATTTAAAGGCATACGTGATTAGTAAGACTATAGCTGTAAAAAATCTCTTAGTAGATTTAAATTATGCCCCTTAAATTTATAGTATATTAATTGATCATATAATAAATGGATTTGTAATCCAATAATTCTAAAGGTGATCTTATTAGGTTGATATCACTACTTTAGGAAAACACAAGCTAGGTTGTACAAGATATTAAGACTTGGTTTTTTGGATTAGAATAATTAATTAATTGAGACTAATTAAATAGGCTACTAATTAATTAGGATCTATCTACATAAGAGCATTTTCAAGGGACTGGCTAAACCCTTCCCTTTAGCTATTTTACATAGCTAACCCTTAAATATTATCTCTAAAGGACTAGCTATTAAGCTAATTATTTCTCATTACCACCATTTGGATAGCTATTTCTGGTTAAGGCAAAGACGTTAGTTACTCTGACATACTATATAGTATGTCATACTATATAGTTGACATGACATACTATATAGTATTTTAGTTGAAGTTAGTTGAAATGGTTAGCTAAAATAGATAACATGGTTGGAGTGAAATCGAAAAAATGGTTAATTAAAGTAGATAATGTAATAAAATAAGGGTTTCAGTCCCAAAGCAAGAAGAAAAGCCCACGATTTCCTTAGATGCTTAGATTTATGTGAGGAGAAATTAGGTAGCTAAGTTTTATGGCTTCTATGATAATGTGAAAGGGTTGGATTTAATTTGGGAATATACAAATTACAAGTATGTTTACTATATCTCTAGATTTAAGGTTCATTTATGGTCACCTCCAAGAAAGAAACCAGTTCATGATTTTCAACACTTCCAACAAAAATGTCTCCGAGTTTCTTTGAATCGGTCACTTTGTTGTAGTCATCATTCACTAGATACTGTAAATCTTGAGATTTAACTAGCTAGGCATTTGAATATACCAACTATAACAAATTCTTACATATGAAGTTGGGGATCTGAGGATGAATTAAGTTACTATTCATAATTATATTTTCACAAAAAAAAAAAAAAAAAAACTGTAACTTTCTAGCAATTTTGTGAATTTCCTAACATTCAATCTTTGGTATGACATTTCACCAACCATGTTCTTTTGATTTTGGTATCATTTGTCACTATCCATAAGATTGAATATTAACAATAGTTGCTAAAAAAAATAATATTCTATTACATTCTAATTAATATAACAGACTGAAGAAAAATATTGGGGTATGTTTGATTCCTATTTTTTAAAATTATTATTGAGAATAATTTTTGAAAATATATAAAACACCATTTTAGTCCATGTTTGGCTCTTTTTTAGAAAACCGTTTTCTCGGCTCTAAAAAACACACAAGTGGGGAATACGGTAATACGGCCTCACTTTTTGTTATGAAAACACGTAAACACTAAATTCAAAATAAAGCCATAGAACACCAAAATATTATTTGTGTTTTTCAAACCGTTTTCACACAGTTTTTAAAATGTGAACCAAACATGCCGGGTCAAGTAAAAATTGTTATTGTTATCTGAATTTAATATTTTTTATGTTATTCATGTTTTTTATAACAAAAAAAAAAAAAAAAAAAAACTAAACATACTCTCCTTATTCTCCTTGTGTTTTAAAACAAAAAAGTTTACAAAAACAATAGCCAAACAAATCGTTGTTTGTTTCCTTTTCTTTTTTGTTTGCAAATTCTAAAAAATCTTATAATTTGAATATAAGTTGGGTTCAGCTATAAAAAAAACTTATTTTCATCCGAGAATGAGTTTTACACCGTTAGATGGTGGTTTTATCTCTTGAGATCTGTGTAGATTAAAATTTTGTCTAAGAAAACACAAATATCAAGAGATAAAATTATCATCTAATGATGTAAAATTTATTTTCATATGAGAACGAACTTTTTATAACTGAACCCAACTCGGCGAATGAATTAAATGTGGAAAATGGAGGAGTTTCCACTATATTGAGATATTGAAATGAAAAAGGGGACATGGGGGAGTGAGATCCTTGTTGATTTTGTTGTCGGAAGAGGGAGACCCAATTGCTTGCTTCCTAGGGTCCTCTCTTTAATTGGACTTTACCATATTATATGAATATCACATCAAAGATAACCGACAGTTATACCGACACTTTTTTTTTTCTTCTAATTATTTCTATTCATTTTGCATAAGCTATTAACTCAGGGTATCCCATTCTTACAAGGATTCGACCATATTAACTTATAATATTTTGTTCTTACAAGATTCGAGGTTAGGATATCATGTAACTCTATCCCACCTATTATCCCATTCCACCTCTATTGTTCTTACAACTCTTGTTGTAAACAATAGTTTTTTAAAATTAAAGATGTTGTCCCATATAGAAAAAAGATAAGAGTTTTTATTGGGTTTATAAACTAAAATTCAATTATGAGTTTATACATGATTTGAAAAGATAGGAGTCCTTGCCGGCATAAGAAATAGGCCGAAAGCTCGATTTCTGTGCAAATCGATTGATTTGCCTCCCCTGCGTGTGAATAAGCCTAAGACCTCTAATAAAACCTTGAAGAACCATTGTATCTTGAAATTCTTGATTTCATCTCATTTCCTCTCTTTGTTGCTGTTTCCTCCGGATTCTACTGCTGTTGCATTTCGCCATATCAAATATCAGACAAGGTTGCAACAACTCTCACTAATTCACCACATTAAAATATAATCTATTTTGATATGCTAGATGATTTTTTTTTTAATTTCTAATTTTGTTTATTAAGTGAAAAATTAACAACAAATGCTAACGATGGTAAAGTTAATATTTATCTATATATAAAATTAGGATACTTTAAACTTTTGCAATATGGTCCTTAAAACGTGAAGTGGTAAAAATGTGAGTTAAGGTTGTAGGAGATGCCATGCTTAAATTCTTATAAGAACAAAGTACTACAACATAATATGTAAAGTAAATAGAAGTTAAAAAAATACAATTTGAATTGTTTGTTTCCATTCTAAAAGAAAATTTTAATTTATTAAATTAATAAATAAGAAAATGTGAACAATCTCTTACATTGTTTTGGGTTAAATACATAAATGATGTTTCAATTTTTCTATTTTTTTTATTTTGGTGTTTCAACTTTATTTTTGTTCAATCAATTACTTTCAAACCAATAAAAGTTTATCATATAAAATGATGAAATAACTTAAATGACTTTTAACGAGTTGAAAAAATAATATTATCATTTTCACATTAGGGTTTTTCCTATTTGTTCATTACAGTATAAAAGGAAATTGATTAAATTGACTACTAATGGATAAAAATAAATATTTTAATTGTTTTAAAAATAAATTTTAATATCTAATGTTTTATTTTTAACATTCATATATATATATATATATATATATATATATATATATTTTCACATAATACTTAGAAAACAAGTAAAAATAATAAAAGATAATTAAATTTTATTTTCTTAAAATTATTATGTTTTATATTTTAAGAATACTTAATTTTTATTCAATTTATAGTAAATTCAATTTTAGCAATTTCTAATGTGTAGAAATGGTAATATTGTCATTTCACATTATTAAAGGTCATTTATATAATTTCTTCATTATTTTATATGATGGGAAGTGTCATTTGAATTAAATTTTCCTCTAATTTAAATATAGTCTTATCAGTTTTTCTTATTAGTCAAGAAACACTTGAATGAACAAAAATTAAAAGTTTAAATATTTGATTGAACAAAAATAAAGTTGAGACATTAAAATAGAAAAAATAAAAAAGTTTAGATACCTAATTAAACAAAAATAAAGTTAATACACCAAAATAGAAAAAATATAAAAGTTTATACATTTAATTGAACAAAAATAAAATTGAGACATCAAAATAGAAAAAAAAGTAAAAGTTGAAACACCATTTATGTAATTAAAACCCTATTATTATTATTTTTTTGAGAAAAATAATTTCATTGATTATGACTAACAATACATCGATAGAAACATAGAATCAAAACCGATAAAATTCATAAATGATAAAACAACATCCATGTTAATAATGCAATGAAAAGACTCAAAACTTATACATTTAATAGTTGAGTTTACACATTTGATATTACTATTGTGACAAATACTTTTAACTCCAGTTTTATAGCATATTGACAATCATTGATTTGATTTCTTGTATCGTATATACTTTGCTCATTTTAATCATCAAAACACAAATAAGCGTTGATAAAAACCAAACCGTCGTACTGAGATAACACAATCACCTGTCGTACCAAGATGACGACAATCACATACGCATAATGGTGACGACAATCACAGGCGCATCAGGGCGACGACTAAATCACGAAAAAAATATATAAAATCCTAGATCTATGTAAAGAACCACTTTATTGAGGAAAAAGATGGAAAAGAGATGTACATAGGTGATTTCAGGTCAAGAATGATAAAAAAATAACTCCTCCTTGCTTACAATCCTATTGTTTATAATAAAAATATGTAATTATTAATATTAATAAAAATATAATTAACTATTACAAGAAATAAATAAATAAATTATTAATTTATTATAAGCTTTTGACATCCGTCGCATATCACTGAGTAACAATTTAGAATATTGTTTTTTGAATAGAAAATAAAATTTAATCTTATCTTTCTTTTTTTTCTCAAAAAACATGTTAATTCACCTATTAGCATAATTATTTAATAAAAATAAATCCTTTAAAACAAAATATATTCAAACACCATCATAAAATAAGGGGAGTTGCAAATTAAGTTTTAATCATTTTTAACTGAATAATCATAATCAAATTTAAATTTTAAAAAATACGCTATGAACGAGCCCCTTGGGTTTCTCATCCCTTGCAGGTGGACCAAACCTCCTTCTACGACTTAAAGAATTAAATTTTAAGTAATTCTTTAAATTTAGTTTTTTTACAATTTTATTTTTAATTTTTTGAATGTTACAATTTTATTAAATACATGTTTTTTTAAAAAAATGTTTTCAAGTGTGATGATGCCGTGATGCACCTCCATCCCTTCAAAAATCAATGTTAAATAAATTTCAATTTATGTGGTAATATGCCGTCAATTTTTTTTTAATGTGGTAATATATTTGGGAACTTCATTTTTACCTAACTACAAAACAATTTTATTTTAGAAATAATAACGCCAAAAGATAAGATTATTTAAGTAATTTTATTAGACTACAAACCACAAATTTTTTTGTTTTTTTTTCTAGCTAGACTATGAGGAGTTATGAACGGCCTCATGTACACATGAAAGACGCCTTAAACCATACTACATCCAGACTAATCCTTATAGGATCCGGGAGGGACCACAAGAGTGCGATAAAACTCTATCATATAACACAACTGTAATTTTAGGGCTCGAACTCAAGACCCCTTGTTAAGTTTGGAGATGCCCCAATCATCTCACTTATATAATAGTAATTTCCTTATTTAATTAGAATAATAAAGTTAAGAGTTATTTGCTCATATTTGGATTTGTTTGTTTCAATGAAATATATAAAACTATTCATAATATAAATAACATCAATTATATATATAGACTATAGTTAGCCATTGATCTATATTGTTAGAATTAATTATTTTTTAAAGGAAAAATAATTTTATTGATTCAAACTTGCAATAGATTGATGGATCTAAGATAAGAATTGCTAAAAAACATAAAAGATGAAACAATATCTAGATTAATAGCATGATAACTCCGCATAAAGCATTCAAATTTGATAATATAGTGACTAGAATATCTATGACTCAAATTCTTCAATATACTGACGGTCCTAATCTAATAATTACGACTGATCGAATCCGCTATGCCTATTTGAATCGGGCCCCTGGTCAAGTAAATAAAGCTGCCATAATAAGACGCATTTCCACTAATCAAACAATTAAGTAATAAGACGAAAGGTGGTCCCTTGATTCTCGTAGTCTCCTGATCGTTAGCATTAACTTAGTAAGAAACCCCGCAAATGAAACATAAGGCACCTGCTGTAGGGCCTGAACGCTCTGGATGCTGTTGATAAGGAGATAGGTGAGTAAAAGAATACGCCACAGCGTATATTTTTTCGACACACCTTTGTTAGCATTGCTTCCGGCTTACGAAGAGGGCCGACGATTATCCATTTTTATGGAAAGTGGGTGATCTGATAGCTCATGTTAGACTTCTCAAAGCCCAGATCCGCGGTTCGTAGGGATACTTGGGCATCTTTTGGGGTTTGATCCATTTTATCCTTCCGAGTGGGGATGCTAGGCCAGAAGCCATGGGCAAAAAGTCATGGTATCCACAATGCCCCCCTTTTTCCGGCTGGGGAGTTCGATCTTCCCCGGCTGGAAAAATACCATAAGCTTCGACCGTTTGTCGCCACGAACGGGGATCGTTAATGCTTTGCATGTTCCACCGCACACGTTCGTGGAGTTTTCTATTTTTAGTATCGTGATGGTACGACCACTTTTCGAAGTTTCCCACTGGTTTGTAACCTCGATAAAAGGCTACAGGGTGACGGGTTTTTATCTCACTGGCTGGTTTTGAGTTTTCGGTGGAAGTGCATGGCTAGACACTAGCGGATGCTGCTAGTACCAAGCTCTTCTAAATGTGATGTTGATGTGAGGTCTCCGTTTCTATGACTACAAGGAACGTCCCGGAGCCTTTCTAATTTACCTCAGTGGGTATTTCGTGCCTTATATGTCCCCTTGGGTGGTCTTTAACTCGGAGTTAGAACGCCCTTGAAATCGATGAAACTTTCTCAGATTCCATGTTCACGATAAGCCCCCTCGTATGCCCCCTCTACTTTTTAAAATCGTTGTTCATATTGCTGCAGGCGGCCGTGGCTTTCATCTTGTTAGCCTCTCGCAAATAACAACTGCTTTTCTTTTTTATTAGCTTCTCGCAAAGAGCGGGTTTTTTGCTCTTAAATTTCGCGCAAGGACTTTTTCCTTTCTTAGCCTCTCATAAGAAGGGCTTTTTCTTCATATTTTTCTTCTTCCTTAGCCTTCTTCTTCCTCTTCTTTTTCTTCCACTTCCTCTTCTTTTTCTTCAACTTTTTCTTCTTTCTTAGGCTCAGTTTTCAACCCTGATGGGTTATGTAATTGTCTTAGGCTCACTGTTCTGCCCGGATGGGTTATGTAATTATCTTAGGCCTAATTTTCAGCCCGGATGGGTTATGTAATTGTGAATGCCATTTGGTGTAATTAATGAAATCGTATTTCGAAATTTTGTGTTTGTCTTCATTTATTTTTATTATGCTCGGGCTAACCTGATCAATTGTGGACTAATTCGGGACAAGGATTATGGGGTTCATGGAATTCTAAAATGGATTGCCCGTGATTCCCGACAACCTAGCGGCTGCGCCGCCCAAGCCCGTCCGCTAGCAGGCAAAGGGCACCGGTCGGGGCCCACGAACCTGGCCCACACTTGTTCATTGTGCCCTAGTAAGTGAAGCGTCGTCAGGATTCAAATCGTTTGAAGAAGTGATAAGTCAGCAGAGCATTTAATGCATCCATAGGCTATGCCCTTATTCTGTGGAATAATAATTGGATTTTAATTCGCTCTTACTGCAGCTTACACCATTTTCTTGTTTCCCTTATGTTCAAGAGCTTCTGTGGATACTTTGCTGTAGGGTTGCGTGTTTTATAGATAGTCTTTTCAGGTGTTCATCTTTCCTTACCTTCCAGGTAAGCCTTGTTTATGTCCCGGGTACGTTAGATTCCAGTTGCCGGCATGTGTACGATGACGGGAACATAGGAGGGTGTTTTCTAGGTATGCTAAAACTTGGGGGTTTTTCCATGGCCTCAGGCCTTCATGTCCTGCTTCTCGCCTTTACCGCCTTGATATTACAAGATGGAACTCGACTCCCTTTCTTCTGCCCTTTGTTTGTCCCGCTTGCGTATGGTGAGGTCAAGAAGAGACTTCCACTGGGCCAAAATGGAGAAAGGAGAGGGCCCCGTCGGGATACGCCTCGTAAGTAGCAACATCATTTCTTCTTTATCTAAGGAGGAGTTGAGGTCTTATTGCCAAATCCCTGACAATATCGATATTGAATTACCGGACGGTCCGGCCGAGTCCATTATCGGGGAAGGAGATGGTGTAAAGATATTTTACCCGAACACTCACTGGGCTTCACTTCCCTCGCTGGCTCTAATCAAGCGCTTACACTTCTCCGAGCACCGCCTCGCTTATTCATTTGAATGTCATTCAATCTTGGTTGATGTAGCACACTAACCCCGGCGCCAACCCATAAGTTTAGCTGGTAAAGGTATACTTTATTTACACATCGGGTCGCACACCTGCGGTCGGGCTATCGATGTCGGGCTCGTGAGCCCCACAAGTAGCTTTTTGTTGCACATGTGGCCCCGACTTGCTTAAGACCGAGGCGAAAGGGGTGATCTTGGTTAGAGGACCGTGGTATGAGACTCCGGCCTCTCATGACCTCCCGCTTACTTTGAATCGAATAATGGGATTCCTAGGTGTGTTCAAGTCATGTGGATTCAGATAAATGCTTATATGTCAACACGTCCATCCTATGTCTTTTCGTAATAAATACTTTTACGTGCAGGGAAAAGCCGAAGAGGTAGATTGGTAAACTGGGTGGGAAAGGCTGGCTTCAAGAACATTCATAAATTGCTAGAGATTTTTGAGCGGGAATGGCATCACGAGATTCTCTTAATTGTGAATAATCTTCGTGAGTTGAGTCGCAATCCTTCTCCTTATGTTCTTCAAGTTATTCCACGCCCTCTTTCTTCAAAAATAGAGGAGGGCGAGCATCATGTTATTGTCGACTCCTTCGACCTAGCCCCGGCAGCCTCGTCAAATTCCGCACTTCGAGATCGAGGTGGTTGGTCGGAATCAGATCGCCTTCTGGCCGAAAGTACTTATTCCTACTCACTTCAAGCCTTCGAGAAGGTTGGACAGGTAGTCGCTCTTGAGGGTTTTCCTTTACTTAAAGGATTCCCGCTCTTGCCCCCAAAGCGCCGGGCTAGCGGAAGATGGGTGCCCGAACGACGAAGAGTGCCCGGAGTTGTGGGTGGAAGATTGGTTCCTTGGTTTGCTTCATATTCGTAGCAAAGAGTCGATCGAAGAAACGACTCTTATTGCGCCTAGACCGGAAGACGAGCCTTGTCCGTCGACTAGTAATTCGCTCGGCGAATACCTTCTCGGACCTCCTCATGAGTTCGAGGGACCTCTCCTAAATCTACCATGGGCGCGGTCGCAGAAGCCGATTGGCCATGAAAGCCCATCTTAAAAGATTCCACAACAACTATTTCCTGCTGATGAGTCCAAAAACTCATTTGGTTTTAATCCATTTTTCTGAAGTATTTTGCAAGATAAGTATTGATTCATATACAGAAACATGGATATCTGACTCAATTTCCATTTTGTAGAAAATTACAGTAGAATCGAAGGTCCCAGCAAAACCAGAAGAAAGCGGTCTAAAATCATAAAAGATGTCGCAACTTAAAATTGGAGTCGCAATAAGAAGCTCATCGCCCCACGGCTTCCTAGGTCACTACATCAGCCAAGACTAGTTTTGAGGAGAGAACAGAAAGCTCACGCTCAAATGAGTCGATCGCAAATCAGTGTTACAAACTGTATACTCAAGGCAACAAGAATAGAAATTGCGACCAAGAAATAGTGGCTGAGACGATAGAAATATTCGAGGAAGAATCTTAGGTCGCGACACCACATTGAGGTCGTGACGCCAATTGAAGACAACGAAGGTCGTGACGCTAATCTGAGGTCACGACGTTGATCCGTTGATGAAGCCACAAATGAGGTCTCTGCAAGAAAATTCGAGGTTGCAACCAGTTCTTAAATGAAGGACTCAATTTGAGGTCATGACATGAAACTGGATTGAAAGTCACAACATGGAGTTTGAGGTTGCAACATGAAGCTGAGCCAAACGAAGTCCCTGTAGGAAAATTGAAGTTGCGACCACTTACTTAGTTAAGGATCTCAAGGGAGGTCGCGACCAATCATTCAGGTCGCGACCTGAAGAAACACTGAGAGGTAAAAAACCAGGTCAAGACTATGTTTGAGCAACTAGGACCAAATGCAACCAAAAACAAAGTAACCATGAGGTCGCGACACCATCTTGAGGTCATGACCTGAAATAGAAGGTGTAATGAAGAAACCGGCTGCCACTAAGAATCGAGGCTGGCACTTAAGAAAGGCAAGGAATATCGTGCTTGCCGTAAATCCAAGCATTAAGGTCGAACTTAAATCTCGTAACATGTGAAGACAGAAAACACAGGAGGCTGCGACCGAAGAAGTGATGAGCGCTAGAAACTGTGCGCAACCAAAAAGGAAGTCACCCACTCATAGTTAAGGCAAGAGGAACTGAATGAGGTCGCCACCACAACCGAGGCTCGCCACACGCACAGCGCATGTCCTAACTCAGAACTGAAGTGGCGACAACAAAAACAGGGTCGCAACCTAAAACTGAAGTTGTGACGCAGAAGGCAGTAGAAAGGAAGGAGGAACGAGGTCGCGACATGGGACTATGGTCGCAACATCAGTTTTTGAAAATAACCAGGCCAACAAGGTTGCGACTATAATTGATGTATTGTAAATTGTAATGCAGTATTTAGAACGTTGTACTTCATAGATCGGGATTTACTCAAGTAGCTGTACTCTTTTCTCGCAGAATCTAGAGAAATACTGGAGTGGGATTTATTTGATTTGATAAGTTGTTTTTGAAACCTTATTAGTTCCCAAATGATAAGACTAATACCGCTCAAGGATTGTTTCTAGCTCTAATTTACAAGAGGCCCTCCTCAGGTGACACGAGTCGAGGATTCCCGAGGAGCTTGGAACATTTACTCAGGGGTATGTTAGACTACCATCGATGAACTACTAAGCTCGAGTTCATTTCGATAAATTCCCTTTTCACTCATAATTGATGTTGAGGGAGCATTTATCAATATAAATAATCGAGATTCCCCACCTTTAATCTAAAGGGGGAATTCCCAACCTCGTGGTTAGCCGAGATCCGATCAAGGAAAGGGGAAGAACCATTAGATTCAAGGTCAATATCACCGCCTGATGGTATCTTTTCATAAAGAACCCCGAGCGGAAGCAAAAGATCCGCGCCTCGTGAATCGGGTATGAAGTATTGAAAAGAAAATACTCGCATCTCGCAAGAAGCTCAAAATACAAGTATGGCAACTTTGCCTTTGAGAAAAGCAGAGATCTTTAACTGCTGAACATGGAGAAATCCAATTGCATTGTTAGACAATCTTGGACAAATCCAAACCCATCAAGAATGCAGTAATGCACTTTAATGCAGAATCAAGGTCGTTTGGCCAAGATTTCTTCAAAGTGTCCATTTCTCACAGAAACCGATTCACCCAAGAATGTTATTCTTATTTGTAGTCGTTATCATTTACTTACAGTTTATATAATTGTTTACAATTGATGATTATTAGCTCCTAAATTAAACTCTCACTATCCATTTTAAGTTCAAATAGTAAGGACCTTAAGTAGTTGGGGTAATTGATTTCCAAATTCTTGTCAATCTATGTGGGAATGATATATGGACTTACATCCAATTTTTACTACTTGTATGAACGAGGTCAGCTATATCGTCCTCCTATTCTTCTTCTTCGCTAGCAGGGGGGAGGCTAGATATGGGGGCAACCCAAGGGATAAATCTTCCAAATTCTTTACCCAAAGTTTCGCCGTCCTCAAAATCTCGCCTTCCCTTATTCGACACTTGGGGAGCAGGATGGGAATCCTTTTTCGTAAAAGGAAAACCTTAAAGACGACTACCCCTGTCAACCTTCTTAGAGTCTTGGAGGGCAAGGCCGGAATCCTCTCTAGCCAAAGAAGGCTGCTCGGGCCGAAGATCGATCACTGCCCCCCGCCCCAACCACCTCTGCCTCGTAAGGTTGGCAATAACATAATGCTTCCGCCCCTCCTATTTCATAGCAGCGTGGAATAACTGGAAGAACATAAGGAGAAGGATTACGACTCAACTCACGAAGATTCTTCACAGTTAAGAGAATCTCATGATGCCGTTCCCGCTCAGAAATCTCTAGCAAATTCTGAATGTTCTTGAAGCCATCCTTTCCCACCCAGTTTACCAATCTACCTATCCGGCTTTTCCCTGCACGAAAAAGTATTTATTATGAAAAGACGTAGGAAGGACGTGCAGCGACATATAAAAATGACATACAATCCCATAACTTGAACACACCCGAGAACCCATTATTCTGCTCAAAGTAAAGGAGGTCGCATGTTTTAGGTCTCATACCACGGTCTCTAACCAAGATCACCCTTCGCCAGACGGCTCTTAGGCGAAGTCGGGGAGCTCCCATATAACAAACTCAGAGCCGGGCTCTAGGTCAACATCGATAGTAGCCACCGTATGCCGCCTTCAATGTAAATAAAGTAGACTCCTCAAATCCAATGAAAGGTCTCGCTTGGTATGAGGTTTCGCAGACACTACATCCTACCAAGATCCGAATGACATTCCTGATGAATAAGAGCAAAGGCCCCGAAGAAATGGGAACCGCTTGATTAGAGACAAAACGGGAAGCGGCTTCTAGTTGCGTGTATTCCCAAAATATAATGCGACCATCTTCTTTCACCGGAGCAGTGGACTAGTCGACTCATCCGACAATTCACATCGATATTGTCGTGGATTTGGCGCAGACCTCAACTTCTCCTTAGACAAAGAATAAATGATGTTGCTTGCGTATATGATCCCGGCCAAACTCTCTCCCGCTTCCTCGGCTTGACTAGTGGAAGCCCTTCGACCTTCCTCTCCATACCGCGCGTATAACAGAGGATAGAAAGAAGGGGAGTTAGTTCCATGCCGTAATACCAAACTGGTAAAAGAGCGAGAACGGACATGAGCCCACCAGGCCAGGGAAAACCCCCCCTATTCTAGCATACCTAAAAAACACCCTCCTACGTTCCCATCGTTGTACACATGCCCACAATTGGAATCTAACGTACCCAGGACATAAACAAGACTTACCTGAAAGGTAGGGGAAGACGAACACCTGAAAAGACTATCTCCAAAACACGTAACCCCACAGCTAAGTATCCTCAGAAGCTCTTGAACAGAAGGGAAACAAGAAAATGGTGTAGACACGATAGGAGCAGGTAAAATCCAATTATTATTCCCTAAGAATAAGGCGTCTAACCCAAATGGATGCATTAAATGCGCCGCTGACTTATCACCTCTCCAAACGATTTGAATCTTGACGACGCTTCACTTACTAGGGCATAGTGAACGAGTGTGGGCCAGTTCAGTCTTTGTGGCAAGTGCCCTTGCCTCTCAACGCACGGTTTGGGCCGAACAACTAAACTAGGTTCAATCAGGAATCATAAGGGCCAATCCATTCTAGAATTCATCAAACGCCATAATCCTTGCCCCAAGAAATTAGTCCACAATTGATCACCGGTTAGCCAAGCACAATAAAAATAAGGCGAGACAAAACACAAAAATTTCCAAAAACACGATTTCATTAATTACACCAAATGGCGTTCACAATTACATAACCCATCCGGGTTGAAAATTGAGCCTAAGACAATTACATAATCCATCCGGGCTGAAAACTGAGCCTAAGACAATTACATAACCCATTAGGGTTGAAAACCAAGCCTAAAAAAGAAGAAAAAGTCAAAGAAAAAGAAGAGGAAGTGGAAGAAAAAGAAGAGGAAGAAGAAGGCTAAGTAAGAAGCAAAAGCTGAAGAAAAAGCCCCTATTGCAGAGGCTAAGAAAGAGGAAAGGCCACAGAGGCTAAAGAGCAAAACCCACCGCCGCGCTTCTACTGAAAAGAAACAATTACGCCGTTGCAGGTTAAGAAAGATGAGAAAGCCCCGGCTGCCTCTGGCAATATGATTTCAACAGTGCCAAAGTAGAGGGGCATATAAGGGGCCTTATCGCTGAACATAGAGATACAAAGTTTCATCGATTTCAAGGGGGCGTTCTCCATCCAAGTTCGCGAACCACCCAAGGGGACATATAAGGCTCGAAAATACCCCTCCAAAGGTAAATTAGCACGCTCCAGGACGTTCCTTGTAGTCACCGGGTCGACCTCCGTCAACATCAATATCTCGCAGAGCTCGTGATTAGCAAAGATCCGCCACAGTTCAGCCATGCACTTCCACCGAAAACTCAAAACCAACCAATGAGATAAAAACCCATCACCTTGCAACCTTTTATAGAGGTTACAAACCAGTGGAAAACTCAAAAAGTTGAACTAAATGCGATACCAAGAATAGAAAACTCTCTAGAACGCACGTTGAAATTACTGAAGCATTAACGATCCCTCATTCCCGATTTGACAAACAGTAAAACACCCAGATTTCTCCAATCGGGAAGATCGAACTCCTCAGCTTCCAAAAAAAGGGGGAGCCAGGGCAAACAGCGCTTTGCCCATGGATTTTGGCCCAGCATCCCTACTCGAAAGGCCCAAACGGATCAAAGCCTAAAAGAGGCCCAAGAATCCCTACACGAACACGAATCTAGGCTTGAAGTCCGGGCCAGGGCTATCCGACGCAAGCAAAGGCCCGTGCATGCCCCTTCGCCTGGCCGCCATCTCTATGAAGATGGCAATCCAATCATTTCCCGATTGATCCTTTGTAGCTTAAGAACATATCCTCCCACAAACTTGAGAGGTCACTTTAAGATGATCAACCGATCCTTGAGGTCGGCACTCCCCGACGACTTGTTATCCAAAAGGAAACCTGACGCCAAGCAAGGAAGCGCCCGCTCCCTTCTATTTAGCAAACCAATCACCCACTTTCCATAAAAGCTGATCATCATCCTCTTCATAAACAAAGGGAAGCAATGCTAAACAAAAGGTATGTGAAAAAAACAGCACGCCAGGGCGGTTAATATTCTTAAGCTCTCTATCTCCATGTCTAACTTAAGCATCTTAGAGCCTGGCCGGGCCCACCACCATCTAAGCCTATTTGCTTCTTTATGTTTTTGCCGCCGTGTTAATGCCCCGACATTTAGAGACTGAATCTAGAGACCACAATTGGTGTCATCCAAGGATGTTCATCTCGCCTGCGCGAGCTCTGCAATGCATCAACCGCTGGCTACCAAGGTCAACCAATAATTGCGGCACATCAAAATCACAATACATAAAGTAGGCGCGCATCATGGTGTGGAGCAATGACCCCGCGACAATAAAAAGAAATATAGTGTAATCGATCGCTAGGACTCCGCTTGTTGCTGTTTGGGGAGTGGATGTTGTTTATCCGCCCAGACGTGTGGTCGCCAAGAACCGCTTCTTCCGCACTTAGACCGACATCGACCGTCGGCCGGTCCGCCTACGCGAGTTTAAGGTGGGCATATTCAGGAGCTACGTCGGTCGCTGTCTGCTCGACTACGCGCCCGTTGATCGCCTCCTTACATTCTCGAGGTGGTCGACCATGATTAATTTTTCCACCAAACTTTGAGTTTCGCCATCGGGTTGGTCTCGTGCCCATGGTCTCTGTACACACCTCAAAGACCGGTTACGCCTGGCAGAGATCCGATCAATAGGTGTGGGCTACTTAAAGTCGGCGTGATCCCGAATGAGCGAAAGGAGCCTATCATATGAGATGTTTAGAGGAGTAAACCGCGGGGTTCCCCTCCTTTCTCTCACTGGCCCTGAGCGCTTCTCAGGTTCTCATTCTAGCCCCTTTTAGTTCAGGTGACCTTTAGTGGCTTCCGCTGCCGCTGGCTATGATCATGACTGGCCGTGAGGCTACCCGATATTATCCTCCAAAGGTTAGCTTCATTTTATCCGCCTCTGCTTCGGTATGGGCTCCTTCCCACTGCCGCAGAGGATCTGTGTGGGGATAATGAGCGGAAGAATGGTGTGGTTTCGACCAAAACTCGAAATTCGAGGACCAGATCCATATCATATATCAATTCTGTTGACCGAACCCTCCGACCTTATGAAATCGCGCATGGATCGTCCTCCCGTCATGATGGTTTGTAGCAGAGATGATGCTTTCCGGCCGAATCTATGTACCGGAAACAATGCAGCCTGGGCCAACTCACACCGAACTTAGTCGATAGATTCGCGGAGGCTGCGGGAACTGTTACCGGCGAGCCCTTCGCCGTCGAACACTTTGCATAGCAGCGGTTGTCTTTATATCAGTATCATCATCAATGAAGTGCATGAATGGTCATATCGGCAAGAAGATTTCATCATATAATGGCAAATATTTGTACATGAGCCATATATGCTCAGCTTAAGATACGCCCATCCGGGAGGATAACATGTTCTTCAGTCCCCAGACAGCTTGCAGATGCAAAAAGATTGTATCGGAGTGGTGCACTCGGCTGCGTGATACACGAACGAAATGATGCAGAAAGTATGCCCCTGTGTGGGCATATTTTCAGGGGCTTATTCTGACTATCGCCTCTGCCACGACATTTCTCTTCGTACTCCGATTTGTGCATGCCATTACGATTGAATCCAACCGCGGCGGGGCCTCTTCTCGCTGACCTGCCTCCAGTTGTTCTTGGGGTGGTAGATCAGTAGCTGTAAAGAGCCACCGCAGGATAACTCACTTGCTCATCGATGCCACATTGGTCGTGCCCAAGCCTGGTAGGCTCTCATTTATTTCTTGAGCTTTGAATCTGGGGTAGATGGTTTTTTTTTCGTTCCTCGAAAGCTCAACTTGATCTTCTTCCGCATTTGTTCGTAGGCGCATCACTCTTGCCGCAGATGGCCGCACGACTTCTACAACCATCTGATCCGGCATTGTTCTTGCTTCAGCCTCCATATCCTCGACATGTCAAGGAATTAATTTCTCTGCTGGACTCACTTAAAGTCACGCCATAACGGGCGAGATTTGACGAACTGGATGAATGAGCGTGAACCACCAATCTTCGAGGTGTGAGGATCGCTGATAGCCCACGGCTTCCTCGCACATCGCCGGTACAACTCTTTTTCTTCGGTCGCCTTTACGTACGCGCCAATCGCGGGTCTCGATTCTCGAGTCTCCGAATCGTCGGGGCATTAACTTGACCGCAAGAACCTGCAAAGAAAACAAGGCACCGGTGGTGGTGGGCCGGCCGGGTCTCCCAGCTTGCTAGACAGTGCAGGATGGAGAGCGTAAGAATAGTCGGCCTTTGGTGTGTATATTTTTTCACATACCTTTTTGTTAGCATTGCTTCCTTATTTATGAAGAAGGATGATGATCCACTTTTTATGGAAAGCAAGGGACAGGCTCTTTAGAAATGGAAGGGAGCGGGCGGCTTCACGCCCAGTCAACAGTTTTTCCTTTTGGATAATCAAGTTGTCGGAGTCTTCCGCCCCTCGAGATAGTTGATCATCTTGGGAATTGGTTACATATGAGGTTTGTGGAGGGATATGTTCTTAAGCTGCAAAGGGATCGGTAGGAAATGATTGGTTGGCCATGATGTAGAGATGGCGGCCCAGGTAGAAAGAGGAACATGCTGGGCGCTGTTGTGATCGGATAGCCCATAAGCTGGACTTTAGGCCTAGATCCGTGTTTGTGTAAGGATACTTGAGCCTCTTTTGGGCTTTGATCTGTTTGGGCCTTTCGAGTGGGGATGCTGGGCCAAAAGCCATGGTACCCACAACGAGGACAATGTGAAAAATAAGATAAGATTTAAATCTTCATGGAAGAAACACTTTATTGAGGAAAAAATGAAACAAAGAGATGCAAATAAGTGATTTCAGGCTAAGAACGAAAAAAAATCACCCCTCAAGAGACTAGAAAAAAATAAGGTGAGAGAAAATAAGGGGAGGGATGACTAGGGTTTTCGAACACATTGGGAGTTAATTACTACCACTTAAATTATTCTCAATTTTTTATCTTTTAGGAATAATGGAAACTCAATATTTATTTTCTTTTATTATGCTTATTAAAACTCTAATAATTGTTTTTTTTTTTTAAAGAAAGTGCTATTTTTTTGAAAAGAAAAATAATTATATTTCAAACTAGCAATACATCGATAGAAACACATATTCGAATTCCCTATAAACCATAGCAGATGAAACATCACTCAAATTAATAACATAGTAAATCGGCTCAAAGTCTATAAATTTAAAAATATTATTGTGACTAAAATACTATGACAACATACTGAGGACCATAATTTGATTTGTTGTCTTTGTTTGGTCGAATATGCTTTGCCCGTTTGAATTGCCTACATATAAATAAACTCCGCAACAAGACGACAAAAAACAAAACCTTGTAACAAGATGATACAAAACCAAACATCGCAACAAAACGACAAAATCACGAAAGACAAAATATAACTTATATTTATGTGAAATAACCATTTTTTTAAGAAATAAATTGACAAAATTGGGAGTAGATGAGAGTGAGTTTTGACTTAAAATTGACCAAAATCATCTCTCTTTATTTAAGTATGATGAGTGACTAGAAAAAGAAGAGGAATTTGAGAGAAAAATGAGGCTAGGGTTTAAAAAAAGTTATTTATTTATTAAAATTTTGAAAATTATGTAAAAATCAATAACAAAAAATTAAGCTTATTTATCTATGTAGCTGAATTATATATATATATATATATATATATATATATATATATATATATATATATATATATATATATATATATATATATATATATATATAAACTTTAAGAAGACAATGTTGTCCATAGACTTAGGGGTGTGTACACTTTAGGTGGTTTTTGAAGTAATAAAAGAAGTTGTTGAAGGATGTTCCTTATGAGACTAGAGGCAGTTCCCTTGATTGTATCAGCTGTAATATTGTTTTATATATGATAATAATTGGATGATGACATAGTCTACGAAATGAAGGAACCACTAAAAGGGCAACTCATATAGAGAGAATACCACCTACTTTAGTAAGATAGTTTAGAGATGTGATGCGATGGTGCATAATGGCCAATCCATTTTATTCTTAAGACAGATTAACCTGAGGTGCATAGTTACCAATCCTTTGAAATATCTAAAATATCTAATATATATACTATATATATATATATATATACCCACATATATATATATATATTTGAGTTCCTTATAAGTTGATGAATTATTCACAATCAGTTCATAAACGGAAACAATTGATTAAATGTTCCAATACACTACCTTTAAATTAGAGTCATTGGATTGAGTTTTCCATGGTGAATATACTAATGTGTATGGTTAAACATTGGATTTGATTGATAGTGAATCATGATATGGGATTCGTGAGAGTCATGATTAGAGATGGCAAATAATGTCGTATCCCAGTGGATTCCGGAGCCCGTCCGATCGGGTCAAGCGGTAGAAAATCCCGTTATTTGGATAATGGATATGGATATAAGATAAAATCCGATTTTTGAATGGATATGGATTGGATATGGATTTAAGGCTGTCGATCAAAGCAGTATCATATCGGAGCCCCAAGCGTGTGTAATATTTGAATTAATATTTGAATGTTATAATATCCGGTAATATTTGAATTAATTATGGTGTAACACTATATAATATGATATGATCTCACATTACTAATTCAAATATTTAATTGCCTTTTTTAAATCCTAATTAGTAAAGTTAGAAATGAATACTAAAAATATAATAATGTAAACCCCGAGCCCTAACAATAACATTATAAATTACTTAAATAGTCCTAATTGTAATTTGTAAATCCTAACATAACATGCTAACATTGTAAACCCCTAACTTCTTAACACGAGTAAATTCCACAAACTTATAACACTACAAACCTAATTTGTTGATAAGCCTCATATATAGTCCTCTTGATCCGTCGCCGTCATCCTTCCAGTGGTGGACATATCTCTTCCAAGATGTTGAGCTTTGGCCATTCTTGGAATCACCCGATAGACTTGATAATTAAACGATACTTGAAGAAGCCCTCCCGGATTGTATAAGAATTAAAACTTATGTGACTCTTTAAACTCTTTAATGTAGGGCTCTATGCGCTACAACGGTGGCATGGCGATTAATCTCCCTCTTGGCTTGGAAAGTCGACGGCGCGATCTTACGGGGCTTGGATTTTAGTCCACAATCCTAACACTTAATGTAACACCCTGGAATTTTAATTCCTAATATTGTAAATTTTAATTTTAACACTTAAAGTCCTAATCAGACATCACTAACCCTAACTGTCTTGTCAGTATAAATCTTAATCTAATATAAAGGAGGAAAGGAGGAAGAAAGAAGGAAAGAAATAGGAGAGTGGTTTTTATGGAAGATAGCACAACGTTTTTTGATGAAAATGAGTCTATATACTTTGAAGTTATCGAGCATAAACGCATGCGGAAAAAAAAAAACAGGTTTGGATTTGTAAAGAAAAACACTCGATACGATTCTTTGTTCGTGAAATCTCAAAAACAAAGCAGCAGTTAAGCATCCGTCAAAGCATTAAAAGCGACTCTTAGATCTATTCCTTCATAACGATGACGGGTTAGTGATTTGGTATTCTCATTTTCTTATTTTTAGGTCAGTAGCGCAATTACGAGACCCATTGTAATATAATATTGTGTTGCATTGTCGAACATTACCAATCTAAATACATATAACTCATGTTCTAACAGTGGTCGATTCATCATGCTTGTGCTTAAATGTTAAGTTCATCATGCTTGTGCTTTTAAATGTTGAGATTCATCATGCTTGTGTGTGAAATATTAGAATCTAAATCTTTGGTTCCATAAGTGGGGTAAAATAATAATAATATCAGTGTCATTACAGATACTGGCCGGTGGAGAATGTAAGTTATGCTTGGTTGTTTGTAGAATAAAATATTAATTGTGATTGGTGTGTATGAAATATTTGCTACAACCATGATAATAATTTTATTTTGTAAAATGGTGTAATGATGGTTCGAATTAAACCAAATAAAAAAAATAAAGAAAAGGCAAAGAGACTGGTTTTTGTAAAGTAAATTGTAGTTGTGATATAGCCATCTGAGCCATGTAAAGTAAATGATTTTCCAGAATTCTTTTATTTTCAACTTGTCCATTTACTGTATTTCTAGGCTAAAAATTTGATTTGACCTGTTTGTAATAGCACTTTTTAATTTCAAATAATTTATACCATTCTAGATTTTTAATTATTGGTTTTGTAAAGTAAATTGTAGATGTGAAAACAAATCAAAGTTTTGGAATGTCTGTTTTTACCGGTCAGCACCTTTGTATATGTTTTGTTGAAAATAAATTATTAAACGACTTTAGAATGTCTCATTGATTTTCACGTGATTCTAGACATCATGAAATTAACACGACACATAAAATGTTAGAGATATATATTCTTTTAGCATGAGGTATGATTTAAAAGTTACACCCATTGCAGTGGATCGGTCTGGATCATGACACGATTTCTTACATTTCTTTTATTTTGTTTTATGTTATTTTATTTTATTTTCTCTCATTCCTTTCCAAGTTTTCAATTTTAAAATTGATTAACGCCGTTTTGATTTTTGCGCATATTTTTGTATGAACCAGCATACTAGTTCTAGAAAATTCTCATTCTTTAGAATACGACAAAAGTAGTTGATTTGTGATGTTTTATTAACTTTAGACTTTAGTTTATAGCTACTAAATTTATGAATCATGAAGTTATAACTAATTGTCATGGAGTTAGCAAAATATGTCTTAGTGTCGCATGGATAGATGAATAATAAAATTGGAGGAATATCAGAAATCAGATGAGTATATGATATGGATTTAGATTTTTTTATCTGGTATATGGTTATGGATATGGACCTCTTATTATTTTTATTTAGGATCGGATATGGTTTTGAGAAAAATCCGATCAAATCCGTCCGATGCCATCACAGTCATGATTCCTTAAGTGTGTCTGTTAGTTCTGACTTAGCATATTGTGTCAGAAATTCTTAATCTCGTAACCACATGTTTCTAGTATAACAAAATCATAAACATATTATGAATCTCAAATATTAGGGGCCAGGGCATGAAATTTGCATGGCCAAGGCGACCCTAAATAATCATGTTTCTACCCATTTAATTTAAGAGATATAAAGTTAGTATAGCGGAAACGTACCTGTATCCATTGTCGGAAGTTGTTGAATGTACAAGCTAGATCTTCCGAATTCGATACGACCTTAATGACAAAAGTTTGTCTTTCCTCTAGTGATAGGGATGTAGAGATAAGAAGAACTAGTGTTCTTTCATGGTATAAATTGGGGATCATAACCCTAATATTTATACTAGTTATACTAGGTTAGATATTTCTAATTTGGCCCCTCATCAAATTAGAAATATCCCTAATGTATCTACACATTAATTTCATAACAATTATACCCTTAATCCATTTACTTAATTCAAATTAGATCACTTTAATTAGACTTAATTAAAATTGATAGAATGAACATATTTAATATTTACATATATGGACCCATCATAATTATTGAAAATATCCAACAATCTCCCATTGGCCTAAGTATGTAACTTTACAAATTGGTTCAACCAAATGAGCTCAACATTTGCTATCATAACCTTAGGGTATATCCGAAACAATCTCGTCCATCAACTACATCGACATAGGATCAAAGTGGTTTTTGTTATTGTTAAAGTAACTAAACCCATCAATGGTCACATATATAAATATAGTCAAACGACATAGATCAATCATGAGTGTGTAGCATGAAAATTACATGCAATGTGATCTTTATATGTCTATTGCCAACTAGTACAACTAAATTCTTTGGTGAGATCATGATAGAGTCAGATTAAAATTGAAACATAAACTTTATTCTGTAGAAAATATTCATAAAATATGTCTACAACTGAATGACACTCGAATACAAACTCCCACTGAAATTGCATATCATCAATTGATATAACACCCATATGAATAGTGTGCTCATGAAAGACAGTGGGTGGTAACCTTTGATTTGTTTAGATTCACACTATGAAGTTTGTTAATGTGCTTAATAGACATTTGACCATTCTAAAACCCTATCCCTAACAACTAGGAACTTGATGTCAATATGTTTTGACTTAGTCATACTCCTATCATTATTGGAGTGAAAAAATAGCTGATTTATTATCACAATATAACTTCAGTGGTCTTTTAATTCCTTCCATAATTCACAACCTAGTGATAAAGTTCATCAACCAAATCCCTTAATTTAATGCCTCATGACATGCTATAAACTCAGCTGTCATGGCATCCAGCAAAACTGGAGTCAGAATACCTAATGATCTGATCTACTATATGTGAGGATATAATGCTTTATTCTCTGTAAATACCTCATAAATCGCTTGGCTACTTTCCAATGATCCATGCCAAGGTTACTTAAATATTTGCTTAAAATCCATACGATGTATGTGTAGACGCATGCATACTTGAGCACAATTCAAAATTCCTATTACTGATGAATATGGAATCTTTCTCATTTCTTAGACTTCGAGGCTATTCTTCAGCATTGATCAGGCCAACTATTTCCTGATCTGGTGTCATGGTTTGTAATCCTCGCATGCCAAATATCTTAAGTACCTTATCAATATAGCTCATTTGTGATAATCCAAGAGTACCTTGCGAACGATTTCGATGGATCTGGATCCCTAATACAAAAGAGGTTTCACCAAGGTCCTTCATTTCAAAATGTTTTGATAAAAGTCTCTTAATGTTGTGCAGTAAGCATATATCATTTGTGGCAAGCAATATATCATCAATACACAATTCCAGAAAAAATATATTTACTCCCCTTGAACTTGTGATACACATAATCTTTAACAATGTTTATCTCAAAACCAAATGAGGTAATCACTTAATGAGATTTGTGGTACCATTGACAAGATGCTTGCTTAAGTCCATAAATGGTTTTTGTTAATTTGCAAATTGTAATCTTTAGGTCTCCTGACACAAAGTTTTCTATTTGCACCATATAAATTGTTTCTTCAATGTTGCCATTGAGAAACACTATTATGACGTCCATTTGATATAGCTCAAGATACAAAAGTGAAACAAGTGCCATAATTGTTCTAAAAGAGTCTTTCAATGAAACCGATTTCTCTTTAAAAATAATCCAACTACGGAGAATTGAACTTTTCCATGGTTTATGGGAAGCTGATTGATCATCTTCCAAAATTCACTATTTTCCTCATTTTCTGAGAAATACTTTCATAAGATCGTCAAAAATTGTTTTTCTCCTTTCTAGCGGACTCCGCTCTTATTTGGCACAAGTTCTGAGGATGTCGAGTTTGTTTATCAGGAAAAACTATCGTATCTTGAATGACAGTAGGAACAACTCTATGAATTGGTTTAGGAATAGAAACCAATTATTCTTCAAAGACAAAGTCTTTAACCTTATTTATCCCCCTAAACTCAATATCCTCAATGTCGCACCTCTCGACCGACCCTCACTGACCGATGGACCTGACCTCGGATGCGACCACTACACCATTTATCCGTGAGAAACATTCTTCATATAATTCATTTTCAATAGGAAATTTAATATTCATTTAATCATATTTATATATGTAAATATGATATCACTACCTACTCACATTCATTAATGTAAGAAGTATGTATTATTTGTAAGAGGTCTTAAGTAACTATACTTTAGTACAATATTTATATTAAAATCTTAATTTCATGCCTCTTTCCAAATCATTTACAAAATATTTTTCAAAGTTCATTCTTATCATTGAAAACTACAATGTAAAGTACATTACATGATTAAATATATATATATATATATATATATATATATATATATATATATATATATATATATATATATATATATATATATATATATATATATATATAATCTTCTTATGAAGATCTTTACATCTTTTGATTTCAATACAAAGTAATCACATGATAACATGGAATGAAGTGTATGCATGAGACGGAGCATTTACTTATACTCCTCACTTGCCACAATGACTCGGGCTCTCTGGCCTTTCTACTCGTCTACTATCTCACTTGCACTGTGCTCGAAAGCCAACGCGCCTAAGCATTTTCATGCTAAAGTGGTTCTTTTGCATTTCTATTCTCATTTCAAACAATTATACCACATATATATATGCACAACAATTAACTTTTGCTATATGCATCACTTAATCATCTAAAAAACATTCAACATATTTTCCAAACAACCTTTCAACATACTACTTATGTGATCCATGCAATATTTAAAAATATACCATTTTATAGTAGTTTAAATATACTTATTCTTGTCTTAAATATAGAAATACAACAATTCTCATCTTTCATGCTCCATGTGTTATTATTCTTGGTTACAACTCAATTCACACAATCTACACAATTATTAATCATTTTGTCTTAAACGAATCTAACCTAAACTTTTGGGTGCGCAGGGGATGAACGACCACCGACATGGTCCCGCCAGTCAAGCTCCAGATAAAACATTTAAGAACTCAGTACCGTCCCATCAAGCTATGCGAATTGGTTATTTTACATTTGCATTTTCAGGTACACTCCGATACCGGGTCCCATTGGTTACGGACGGCATGCCACTATAAATCATTTCGCTCAGAGTAATCGCTACATCGAATTTTTACTGGGTATACCAATCTATATCTAACTCGAACATGACGGCTAACATTCTCTTAAGGGCATTAATAATTAGTCATTTACAATACCATTTTCACATTTCCATAATACAATTAACATTCTTGACGGATTCGCTTGTACATACGTGAATCCCATCATGTTTGCCACTACATAGTTCATTTATAAATCAATTAACCAACACTCAAACAAATTCATTTATGGTTCAAATAGAAGCACATATGCAAATGTTTGTCAAACATTTTAGACATAACTGGTTCAAACCAAAAACCTAGATTTCATAACAAACATTCTAGATTTGTTTGGCAAACAAATACAAAACTTGAAACAAGAAGAGAAGTATGAAGAATAAACCAAAAAATTGTCAATTCTTGACTCCTATTCCTTGTATCCCGATCTTAGCTCAGGTTTTATCATCACCAGCCCCTAATCCATTACAAATATGTCACAATCAGAGAACAAACAAACAAAAATTAGTCATGCATGCTCAGGTTTTAGAAGAGGCTTATTTCTACCCAATACATCTTTACTTGTAAAGTTTTTTGGGGACAAATGAGCCATATTTTTCCCAAACTTCCTTCAAGAAAATGATTGTTCTATGAGTCTATTTTCAGTAGAAATTGGAATCATCTAATTCAGAGCACCAAACTTAAGATATGTCCTAAACAACCGGGACTACTCTATTTTCAAAACAGAACTTGGGTCTCCTACACACAGCTCCCTAGATGAATTTCAGTACACAGGGCCCAAATTCAATACAATTATTTCAAGAAATTTTTTTTCTCCTAGAAGTTTAGTATACCCAAAAATTTGGATGAGTGAAACTCAACTTATGGCTTAAACACCAAAACCTGGGTAATTCAAATAGAACAAGGATTTGCACTAAAATAGAGAGCCACATTGACCTAATCTCTCAGTCCAATTGATTATACTTGGTTTAAAGAAAATTTGTTCTCCTAGAAGTATAATTTACCCAGAAATTTTAATCACTCAATTTGGATGAGTAATGACTAAGTTATGGCCAAAACAAAAACATGGGTTTTGGAAAAATTTTGACAGCATCTCCCCTAAAACCCTAACATTTCCTTTATACAAAAATTCCTCAAAACCAATCCTAATCAAAGCAAAAAGGCTTCTTGAACTCTAAATCAAACATATATATATATATATATACTAAATTATGGTTTTACCAATCCAAACACAATCAAAGAAGGAGTTAGGAGGGTTCCTAACAAGCAAATGGGTGAATCCATACCCAAACTTAGACAAGTATCCATACCTTAATCTTTTTGAGGACTCCTCTAGCTTTCCTTCTTCCTTCCTCATATAGAACAAGTAGAGTCCAAAGATGGCTTCTCCTCCTCTCTCAACCGTAGCCCAAACTTGGACTTCTTGAACTTTCCTTTCACCCTTTCTTCTCTTCTTTTTTGTAAGCACAAGTGGATCCAAAAAAAATGAGAGAAAATCAAACCAAATTTGATGAAATCTCCCTCAAGAACATGCCCTAGCTCCCACGTTTTCCCCAAAATGAGAATTGATCTCATTTCACTAGACTAAATTTGGTCTTATCCTTATCTTGTACAAGGCCTTGTTAGGCCTTCCCCTTTTTGGCTTTCTTTTTTCATTTTTGCATTAAAGCCCTTCATTTCTATTTCATTTGCATAACAACTTCTATCTACATTTCTACTTGGTATATACTCCTCTTTCATTTATGACCTTGGGTCCTTATTTTGACACTTTGGCCAATTTAACTCGACTCTTGTATTAATTTAGGTTTTATTTTTATTTTTCATTTTAAAACCTTTACTTCTATCACTTAAACCGATAAAATAACAAATAAATAAAATAAAAATTTATAATAGTGCCATAATACTATAAGGTAAAATAATAAGACAAGAAGGTTATTTTTGGGATGTTACACTAAAAGAATATTGCAGCTCTTGTCTCAAAGACATTCCTAAGTGTGGGATCATAAAACTTAAAGCCCTTTGATAACTTTGCATAGCCACAAAGTACTGCTCACATTCAAGCCACTTATTTTCATATGGCTTGTAGAGCCTTACCTCAGTTGGACACTGTTAAGACCAAATTTGACCAAGTAATTAGCACTGCCAACAAAGACTATTTAGTCCCTGCAATAGCGCCAAATCCTGAAAGAACTATGTTTTTAACATGCACCAAAACATCTGATCACGACCTTGCTGGTTTTGAATTACTCACGTTGCTATCAAGAACTAAATCAGTCCCTAGCAACAACACCAAAAAAACTTGTTGATACCCAAGATAATAAATACGTGTTTGCTTTGTATGAAAAGGTTTCCTTTGAAAATGTGTTTTGGTCTAGTTCACTGTAAGTGCACATGTTGTACAAATAATAAAAGTGGATTTAAGTCCAGATATCTGATTAGTGCTCAAAAAGTGCAATTTTGAACCGTATATTAGATAGGTTTTGAGTGCTTTTTGATCATTAATCATGTCATTTATCCCAATTGAAGTGTTCATGTCATCTTAGTAAATACTTATGCCAATTGAGGGTGTTTTGGCTGTTTGTAGACTTTATACACACATTTGAACTTCAACTTCAATGCAAATGATCGATCATGAGGTTGAATCTTAGTCTCAAACATCAACAAGCCCAAAATCAATGGAAAACAAAGGCAAAGTGAAGAAAATGAGATGCGCTTGAAGACATGACGAGGAATGCACGCCAAAATGTAGTGCAATTTCGCAAACTGCTGGCAACCATCGCAACTCCTGCGGTACCCGCAAATGTCGCGAATCTCGCCACGCATTGCGAAATTCGCTAGCCCACCAAGATCGGTGCACTGCGAATTGGCTTCTCACTCGGGGTAATTCTCATACTAGCTTAGAAATTTCTCGCTAGCTAGCCAATACCAACCCTTCGCAAATTCGCAACCCGCTAATTTCGCTAACCCTGCCAAATTCGCTAATTCACGAAATTCTCCCCTCGAGCGAAAATTTGCGTGCCTCTCACATGCTTTGTAATTAATGCAACCGCTCAAACTTGGTGAATTACTCTCCTATCCTATAACTTAGCTTAGTTATTGGGTTTTGGTATTTCTCATACTCGAGGAGGCCTATATAAAGCTCCTCTTGTTTTGTAAACCTACACAATTTAAAGCATCATTGGGGAGAATAATAGTTGTAAGTTTTTACTTTTGTAAATAAAGTTTGTTTTATTTTAAGTTTTGTTTTATTTTCTCTTTCTCTCTTCTTTCTCTTCTTCTTCTTTCACTTTTCCTTGCCAAGCACACCTCAAGATGACACCAAGAGATGCTTCATGCTCTCCTTCCTTTGGAAGAGGAAGGAAGCTAGCTGGCAAGAGGGTTAAGCATGTCGCCCTCATGTACTAAAAGTTGCGGCAGTGTATTTATGGCCCTTATCTTCAAAACTCAGTTGCATAACATAGGATGTTATTGTTCCGGGCCAATACTCTCCATGCTTTGGACCCAAGCAGTTTGTTAATGTAGGCATCAGGCTCTTTAGATGGTCCTTACTTGCCTGCGAGGTAATATTCATGTTAGTGGTTCAAATTGGGTTAAATAACATTTGCTTTATGCTGGGCCAATACTTCCATGCTTTGTGGTTCAAGTGCTCTATGAGAGATGCACCTGATTCTTTAGATTACTTTACTAGCCTAGGTCAATACTCTTCTATGCTTTAGGTTCAAGGTTCTAGCGAGATGCACTGTGATTCTTTAGATCTCTACGAGCTTCTAAAATGATAAAAGAATGTTAGGGTTTTAAACAAAGGGCCATAACACATCCTCGTGTTGACTCACATAGAGATAAAACCCTGAGGACATGTGTTTGCCCTAGCTTGCCAAGTTAGCCAATTCTTAAATTCTGTGCTAAATTCTTCATTGTTAATTTCCGCTTTAACTTTCACATAATTTCCTGTTTTTCAAACCATTCTGTTTTTGAATGAATTCCAAAGAGTCCAAATAGAAAGCCTTACTCTTCATGCCCTAATGCAAACCATTTTTATGAAGAAAACCCATCCTCAGAACCCACTTAGACCACTATATCATAGTATTTCGACTACTAGCCAGAGGGCTTAGGTATATAAATATTGTTGATTTAGCTCAGCCTACTGTGGCACGACCAAATGAGCCAAGGTTTGGGATGGTGCCTGACTAGCTAATGGTAAGTTGAAGAGTACTCAGATCCACTCACGTAAGTGAAGGTAACCTTTTACCTTCTTTGTGATATCAAGCCATGAAGAATCCATGGGCTTCTAAAGACTCGACAAGAACTTGACTGATTCAAATTTTACTTTTTTTTCATTCACTATTTTACTTCTTTTGCTAGATTAGTTTTAATTTTCTTTAACATTCTTGTTGGTTCTAATTGTTGTCTCTACACTGCGGGTGAACAACCGTGCATGCAAATGTGGGATGTAGACACTTCGTGTAATAATAGGATTAGTACAATAACCCGACCTAGCTTAGCAGGTTAGCGCACAACTCCGATACCATGGATCCCATACCCGAGGAACAACAGAGCCAACCAGAACCCCTATGAACTAAAAATGTATATAGAACCATGAGGATCAAGCATCCACCCTCCTGCAGAGTTAGTGCCCCATCTCGCATCATTCCTCCCGGCCGACATGATGTAAAGCAGAGTCAGGCCATATTCGTAATTTCTACTTCCTACATACCATGGTAATGGAGAATGAAAACCATACACAATATCTAGTGGATTTTGAGGAGGTATGCACTCACTTCAAGGAAGGTATGATGGATATGGATTTGCTGAAGCTAAAGGCATCGATTGACCCCTCGCGAGTCAAGGCTACATATGGCTCAACCTACTGAGGCCTGTGAACCATAAGAAACAAACAGCCGCGCAGAGTTCCCGAAGAAGTTTTTAAAGGCTCATAAGACAAACAATTTGAAAAGACAAATTTATACCTTGCAGCTCATGAAGGTGAGAAGTTTTACCAAAGGTCGTAGGAAATAGTGGAAAGTCCAGTATGGCTGCCACACCATGGCTTCACACTGATGCTAGGTAAAACCATTTCTATGATGGGATGTCCCCACCTATGAAACAACTTAGAAACAATGGGGCAACTTAAGTAAACACCTCGACGAGGCTATAGACTCGATCAGATATCGAACCTCAAAGGCATGGGATGAACCTCGGCCCAAGGGAGGGACGGCTGACCTGATACCTCAAGTTGGTCAGGTGGGGAGACCATTCATACAATTTCGGCACACACCGACATAGAAAAATTAATCATTTTGACTCTGAGACTGGATGAGATGGAAATGAAAAATCAACACAATATTTACTCGCGAAGTGAGTTGTCACCATCCCAACCTTCTCGCTACAACCATCACCACATGGTCACTATGGGAACCGTCAAGAGAATGTCCAAATTTTGAATCAAGGTGTGATCACTTAATGAATGTCTGTTCCATTTGGCATACCTTATATTCAAAATCTGAAAACCTACCTAATCTACCAAAGAAAGCCAAAACTATTCCCTCCTATATACCTCCAATAGATCAGCAAAGAAGGTCCCTACTTCCCTAACAAAGAATAAACCACTACCCTTATCCCCTCAGCTTTGAATGTGCAATTATGAATCTAAGTAAGATGGTAAGCACAATGGCAGAAGAACATAAGGTACTGAATGTCCAAACTAATCAAAATATTGAAGCAGTACAAAGTTCACTTAATGTGAAACTATCCAATATGCAGTCTGAAATTTCAAAATTGTCCTAATCAAGTACCGCAGAAGTTCGTAAAAGGAAAAGGACCTTTCCAGTGGACAAAGAATATCGTAATTACTTGAATAAAATAAACAGCGGAGGACACAACTACTAGAACCGATGAAGTAAAGTGCAAACTGCGGACTTTCGAGAAGTGTAGGAGTTGAAGACAATAGCATCGCCAGAGCGGAAGCTAAGTCATCAAAGAGAGTGTCGAACTAATTTAAGAAGAACAGCCACTATTAAGGAAGAAGTAAAGAGCCAAATACTCCCTCCATTTCCGCAAGCTCTACGGTAAAGAAAAGAATCATGTTAACCAAACAAATGCTGGGTTTTATGGCAGTTAAGGTAAATATCCCTCTCCTGACATGACTGCTGTGTCCCTACCTATGCAAAGTTTTGGTTGACTCAGCATGCGAAAGGAGTCCGAATGTGAATAAAAAGGCCTTTTTAATGAAAGTTAGTGCTATTATCGGGGAACAAGACTCCGTGAAGCATAAGGACCCGTGATGCCCTACAACCGCGAATATTGAGGCGCCTGGGCAGGGAGAAAGCCCTATTAGACCCGGGAGCTAGTGTGAACTCAAGTACATATTCTCGTGTACAAACGATCGGGGGTTAGGAGAATTGAAACCCACTTCCATCACACGCCGCCAGGTCTATTAAAATACCAAAGGAACCATTGAAGATGTTCTTATACAAGTGGACAAATTTTATTATCCAAGAGATTTTGTCGTGCTTCGAGCACAACTTCGCCGGCAAGAGGACCTAATCATGTGCCAATCATTTTAGGAAGACCATTTCTAGCTACTTCAAATGCAATTATAAATTGCCGAAATGGAGTCATGCAACTCACATTTGGAAATATGACCTTAGAGCCTGTTGTTTTATTTCGGGTAAAAGGCATATGTATTTAAGGATGACTTAAGAAGTTCAGATTTAGATGCCGCTTCGAAGCATCTGTGCTAACCAACGCTAGCGTAAGATATATTAACTTCAGAAAGTTATCCGAATACCTTGAAAAACAACATGAACCATGTGAAGTGAGTTTCATACAGGATATCGAGAAGGAGGATGTAAATCTTACCTCTATTGAATAACAAGAATGAACCTAAGGAACCTCAAAAGATAGAACTCAAACCCCTCCCACTGAGTCAAGTATGCATTTTCGAAGCAAATGAGCGCGGTCCAAAGGGTAATTTCTTCCATTATCGACCACCGCACAGAATATACCCTCCTGATCTTCAAAAGAACAAACAAGTATCGGGATGGAAAATCTCCGATCCGGAAGGCATTAATCCATCCATTTGTGACCCAGTACCTACATTTACTGATGAGGAGTCTGTAAGTCGCTCGGGCAACCCCAAGGAGGCCGATCCCCACTGTGAAGTAGTTCGACGAGGTCCCAAAATTGCTCCGTTGAAATTATTTATCCCATTTCCTCGATAGCACTTTAAGTTAGCCTAACTCGTGTGGTGCCTAAGAAATCAAGGGTAACAACTGTGAAGAACGAGAAGGGTGAAGAATTGTCTACCCGACATCAACCACCGGAGAGTATGTATGCATTATGAGGCTCAATGAGGTGACCGAAAAGATCACTCAATATTCCTTCATTGATCAAGTCCTGGAAAGAGTTTCTGGGCACCCATATTATTGCTTTTTGGATGGGTACTCAGGATACTTCCGCATTGAAATCGTCAGAGGATCGTGAAAAACCACCACTGGCCCATTCGTACCTATGCTATGAGGATGCCTGGCTTTGCAATGCCTCAAACCCACTTTTCAGAGATGTATGCTCGCATGTTCGTTGACATGGTAGAGCGTATAACGGAGGTGTACATGGATGATATCACAAGATAGGGCTGATTTAAGAATGTTTAACCACCTGGGAAGCCGATCCCGCAGGTGCATAGAGAAGAAATCGTGCTTAATCGGGGGAGAAGTGCCATTTCATGGTAAACCAAGGAATTGTACCGGGGCACATAATATCTAGTAAGGAATTGGAAGCTCCATAAAGCAAATCGAAGCATTATTTCCAAATTGCCGCTCCGACAAATGTGAAAACAATTTAGACAATTCGTCATGTGCTTTAACGGCCGTTTATTAAAGACTTGCAAAGATTGCTAAACCCCTGTATAAGCTTCTTGAGAAAGACAAATTCATTTGGGAGAAGATTGCTTTAAAAGAGTTTTGAAGAACTGAAATTTCACTTGACCACTGCCCCAATAGTTCAAGCACCTAATTGGTTACCGCTTAGGTACGTAATGCAAGGATCATCAGTTTAGCCAGATTGGCGTCAAAGAGAAAATGGGAAACCTCATGTGGTATACTATGCCAAAGAAATCTCAATGAAGCATTGAGAAATTATACCACTACCGAAAGAACCATCAAGGGTATATGCTTTAGACAAATTTCGGCATACTGGGTGGTAGAGCCGACATAGTCATTTTGCATGGTGATCATTCCCCCGTCTAACATCTCTTAACCAAAACAAACGCAAAGGCAAGACTCCATCCGATGGGTTCTACTACTTCAGGAGTTTAACTTGGTAATTCAAGGACAAGAAAGGGGTAGAAAATGTGGTGCTGCACTTCATCTCAAGATTAATACTAGCTCATGATACCCATAGTGCACCCATAAATGATGAATTCCCCGAAGAATCAAGCATGCATGGAGAAAGCTCCTCAGATGCTCATATTGCCAATTTTCTCACCACAGGAGAAATCCCAGCCGAATGGAAAGGACAGATAAGAAATACTTTGCTAAAATCCATTCCATTATCGGGAAGAACCCTTCCTATCAAGTACTGTGTATCAAATCATCGTGAAATGTGTACCCGAGAGGAGCAAAGGAATTTTAACCCACCGCCATGAGTGTTTAGAGACATTTTGCTTCCCAAAGACAGCAATGAAGGTACATACCAAATATTGGCCTTCGTTATCCAAGAAGCATACAACAAAGCCGTGTATGTGACAGATGCCAACGACTAGAAAAATTGTCTCAAGCCACATGATGCCATTAAACCCCTAATTATAGTAATCTAACTATTCGATGTAATGTATAGATTCATGGGAATTTTCCACGCTATATGGACATACGTACATTTTGGTGGGGAGGACTATGTCTCCAAATGGGTCGAGGCAATTCCTCGCAGAAGACCAATGACCATGGTGGTGGTACTAAAATTGAAAAGGCAATATATTTTCCAGATTTGGGGTTCAAAGCCATATTAAGATGGAAGTTCACATTTACGTAATAAATCATTTGAAAACCTCATGGCTAAATATGGTGTGAAACAAGTAGCTACCCTTACCATCCCAAACAAGTGGCGGGTGGAACGCAGCGAAATTAAGACCATCGATGAAAGTAGTCGATACAGCGAAAGATTGGTCCATCAAACTTCTTGATTCGTTATGGGCACATAGAACGACTTTGAAGACAATCTGGGTATGTCCACAGTATAGGTTGAGTGCATGGAAGGCATGTCACCTTCAGTAGAAGTGAGTACAAAGCATGGTGGGCAATCAAGAAACTCAACATGGACCTCGGTGGAAATGGGAGAAGAGATTTCTTGATCTTAATAGATTGGAAATAAGGGAATAATGCCTACTTGAACACGAATTTCAAAGAAAGATCAAAGAAATGGCATGACCAAATGATAATGGGGAAGAGTTTCAAGGAAGGAGATCAAGTTCTCTTGTATGACTCCAAACTCCATCTGTTTCCAGGCAAGCTCAAGTCCAGATGGACAGGTCCATTCATTGTTCAGCAAGCATACTCAAATGGTTCAGTTGACTTACGTGATCCAAGTAATGACAGGATATTCAAAGTCGATAGGCGGTAAAACCATATGTGGTACAACGGATCATCGAGGAAAAAAATTCTCTGATGGACCCCCTTGAGTTCTATTTTGTGTAAATTTTAGAATTGGCTCTTGCTTGATCTAAGTAATCCTTTGTTTTCATTTGTTAATTATTTAAAGCATCTCATTTGCTTAATATCGGTTAGAGCATAATGGGTAATTGTTTTTTTTTGTGAACAGTTAACAGTGGTATTAGCAGATAAGGGATGACCAACTTTTTGCCATCACATTGTCTTGTCTGAGTAACTATACCCCATCTTCATACGGGTGTGATTTTTTATGTTTGTGTCCCCAATATTTTTGCAAGTATGTGTTTTCTTTCAACTACATAAGGTGGTGCACTTAAAATTGAGCAAATTGAATTGCTTCAAATTGAACAATTGAATTGCTTTAAATTGGATAGTGAATCATCATTTTTGTCACCTATATGCTAGAACAAATTCCATGCTTGAAGCAATTTGTGTTCGATCAACATTTCGACATGCTTTCGACTTGGAAATTTCCCCCTTTATGCTATGTCACACACTGCACTCTATATTGCTTCAATAGGTTGTAAATTTGTATGCCTTCTTCCACTTTGCAAAACCGGCCTTAGGTATGTTGGCAACCTAGGATAGGTTTGAGTTACCAACAATTGAAGACCAATGTTGTCTTCAAGGAAGAAAAGAAAAGAAAGAAAAGCAAGAAGAAAAAGAAAAAGAAAAGAAGGAAAAGAAAAAAATAAAGTCATTGAATTTTTTGCTTTGAAACAGAAACACGATCAGGGTGTATAGTAACCTTTACAGCAGATGCCACTAAGCCTTAATTGGTAGGAGCCATCGATTTAACGTCTGTTGTTACCGTTAGCGTAAGGTGGATAGGTGAAGTTTAATGACTTGTGGGTGTAATTTTCGAAGTCATTCGGGTCCGAGAGGTGAAGCCTTTAGAGTTAGTGGTCATTGATCCTTTTGACGATGCCACACAAACCTTAATTGGTTGAGGTCATCGGTGGACCCCGTTACGGACTTCAGTGAAATCGGATTTTAAGCATTGCACCCCTACGATGTAGATGAATAAAGAAGCAAAGTGTAACTAGCCCTATCTCAGGTTGTTCAACAACTTAAGACCATGTCGGTGCTAGGTTGGGGAAACAAATTTTGCGGTTTATTGGCTTAATGCGGTTACAAAAGAACCATTAGACTTAGTGGAAATCGAGTTGAAAATCATGGAAACCCATTGTTCTAAAATTGTTCTCTTATGGATTTTATTCTTGTATATAGGTTTTCAAATGTTGATTTGATTGTTCAATTTAAAGTAATGTAGTTTGTATATAAGTCTGAAGGCTAACCTTTTTGCAACCTGACCTTTTTGAAAATCACCACATGCATCTCGATTCTTATTTTGCATTGCTAAAGGGACTAGCATAGCGTTTCGGTTGGGGGTGTGGTCTTGTTCAAAAGTGCGATTTTAGGCAGGTATATTAGATAGGTTTTGAGTGCTTTGATCATTAATCATGTCATTTATCGATTAGTGTTAAGTAATCATCTTAGTAACAACTATCTTGATTTGAGGTGTTTTTGGTTGTTTGTAGACTTTTATACACATTTGAACTTCTTCAATGCAAATGATCGATCATGAGGTTGGAATTTTAGTCTCGACCATCAACAAACCCAAAATCAATGGAAAAACAAAGCGAGTGAAGAAAATGAGATCACGATTGAAGACATGGCGAGAGGAATCTTGAGCGGCCAAAGCAGGGCAATTCCATGACACATTTGGCTGACGATTCAGCATTGCCGCGGTCGCAAGCCGATTCGCAATCTCGGCTACGCATTCGCGAAATTAAGCTAGCCTGCCTTGTGCGATTGAAATTAAACTACTCCAGCGAAAATTTCGCTAGCTTAGCGAAAATTTCGCTAGCTAAGCGAAATTAACAACCTATGAGTCGACCCTTGCCAATTTAAGCTAACCCTTGCCAAATTAAGCTAGTCATGAAATTCTCCTGTAGCGAAATTTGAGGCCTCGTCATGCTTTGTAATTAATACAACCTTCAAACAGAATTACTCTCACATCCACATAACTTAGCTTAGTTATTGGGGTTTTGAGCCATTTTCATATTACCTTGAGGAGGCCTATATAAAGCCCCTCTTGTTTTGTAAACCTAAGCAACAATTTAAAGCATCAGTTTGGGGAGAATAATAGTTGTAAGTTTTTACTTTTGTAAATAAAGTTTGTTTTATTTTAAGTTTTGCTTTTATTTTCTCTTCTCTCTCTTCTTTCTTTCACTTTCCCGGCTGCCAAGCACACCTCTTGAAGATGACAATTCAAAGTGCTTGGCTAGCCTCCTCCTTTGAAGAAGGAAGCTAGCTTGGCAGTAGGGTTAAGCATGTTGTCCTCATGTACTAAAAGTTATGGGTAGTGTATTTATGGCCCTTATCTTCAAAACTCGATTGCATAACATAGGATGTTATTGTCTTGGCCAATACTCTCCATGCTTTAGATCGGTGCTTAGTGTGGAAGTCTTGTGGCTCTTTAGATGGTCCTTACTTGCCTATAGAGTAATATTATTCACATGTTAGGAGTTCTTAATTAGGGTTAAATAACATTTGCTTTTATTGTTTTGATACTCTCCATGCTTTAGGGTTCGGTCTTTCGGGTGAGAGATGCCTTTGCTTGATTCTTTAGATGGTCTTTACTAGCTAGGTCCAATACTCTTCATGCTTTGGGGTTCGGTGCTCGGGTGAAGTACCTTTGTGATTCTTTTAGATCTTTGCGAGCCTCTAAAAATGATAAAGAATGTTAGGGTTTAAACAAAAAGTATAACACTACATCTGTGTTGACTCACATAGGAGGATAAAACACAGGACTGTGTTTGCCCTAGCTTGCCAAGTTAGTGACCTAAATCTTCAAAGTAAATTTCTTCATTGTTAATTTCGGTTTTTAACTTTTCGGTTTTACAATTTCTGTTTTCAAACCATTCCCTTTGTTTTGAATGAATTCAAAGAGTCCAAATAGAAGTCTTACCTTCATGCCTAATGAAAACCATTTTTATGAAGAAAACCCATCCCCGTGTTCGGCCCTAGACCACTATACTGCAGTAGCTTGACTACGGCAGTTGTAGGAGCTTAGGTATATAAATATTGTTGATTTTAGCTCAGCCTACTGTGGCACGAATCAATATCCTTCCCATGAGGATTGATGAAAAATATAAAGATCATTTACCCCATCTACTCAAGATCCTTACTATTTGAACTCCAAAGTTTAAATTGAATTGGTTTTAAACTAAAGGAATTGTAAAAACTAATTAAAATTCTATAACTACAAATGAAAAATTCAAAATAATTGGATTGGAAAGTTCATTGGGTAAGTAACTCAGGGAAATAGATCAATGTATAATTATCTATTTTTGCATCATTTTATAACATGGTTCAACTATCAGTTTGAAATCTGAACTTGTCAAAGATGCAAGGTAGTATAGTTTGGATTTTTCCACACACTATACATTTCGCTAATTAGATTTTCATGTTCATTTCATACACATGAGTCTAATAAGTTACTTGTAGAATATAATCATCTTTCTAAGATCTGGATATTTTCCCTTCTCAGTATTTCATACACGAATCTTAGGACTGAAAAATTCTTGCTCCTATAGACAAGGTGATGTAAGCATTTCCCAATTTAACTAGTATCTCATCCATCTAATCTTCTAAAATTCTCTATCTCCTTGATTAGATCTCTACTAACACGGGATCAAGATCCTTTCATCAGAAATAGGAGAAACCTGTAATCAACTAAATTGATATATGATCCAACCAATCCTCACACTTTGAGTAAATCAATGATTTATCGAAGTAGTTTTTCAGAGTTCATTAGTTCAATAATATTAGTCTAAAATACCCCCAAGTAACTGCTCCATACTCTCAGGATTCTCCGTCTCTATGTCACTCAGAGGGCCTCCTGGAAATCAGAGCAAGATACAATCATTTTCTAGGTACACAATACTAATATTCTGAACATGTAATCTCAAGAACAACACCAATCAAATAAATTCAAGATTTCAATCTATGATGTGCTTTCAAGTTATGCAGAAAATAATAATTAACATTGATTCAGTCCCAAAGGGAGTTTAGTCCTTCAAGCGGATTCTGACTACTTGTTGACTAACTAATCGAGAAAATTCACTAAGATTGCAACGGCCGAAATAAATGAACTCAAATTCTCCAAATTTCATTCAAAATTGGAAACCTGATAATAAAAACTAAAATTTTTGCAATAAACCCGGCTCAAATCTTACTTTTGAATCACTTTTCAATCCTAACTATAACTACTAAAACAAAAAAAAACTAAACTAAACTAAGACTAAAAAAAAAAAATGAAAAAAAAAAAATACAAGGAGAGTCTTGCTACCTAGAAGTTCCTGGTTTTTGCGGAAGCTTCGCACAATGCCCTAGATGCTTCTATTTATAGATTTTCAAATGATGGACCCCACTTTAAGGCTGAAATCGTGGATCCCCAAAAATCTAGCCCAGTAGGCTGCTTTTGTTGCAACATAGAAAATTATGTCACGACAAAGTTGTTATCTTTGTTCCCAGCTTTTGTCGTGGCTCACAGTTTTCTGTCGCGACATGGTTTCGTGCTTTCTTCTTGGATTTTTTCGAGACATAATTTCAAAATGTCATGACAAAGTTTGCTGAGGTTGTCTAGTAATTGTCGTGACATGAGTGTCTTATGTCGCAACATAAAAACTTTGTTGCAATCCACTTGTCATTTCTTGTTGCTCTTAAAAAAAATGTCGCGACATAAAATTTCTTTCTCGTGGCAAAACTTCTCACATTTCAACTTTGTTTTATGCCATGACAGAATTTTGAAATGTTTCAACAAAAAACACTCTTTTTCTCATACTGTGTCGCGACATTTTTCTGTTATGTTCTCTTCATCTTATGTCGTGACATAGTTTCCTATTTTCGCGACAAATATTTTTGCCTTCTACTCTTCAACTTTATTGCGACATTCTCTTGTGTGGTCCTTCTCAACATTTTTCATGACAATAATTTCTTTTGTTGCAACAAAGTTTCTCATAGTTGCCTGTTGTTGTTGTCGTGACAGACATTTTCTATGTCGTAACATAGTCTTGTTGTCTTGTCCTGTTGAACCTGAACTCTATGTCGTAACAAACCTTGAAAATGTCGCAACATATTTCCTTCCTTGATCTTGGTCACTAACTAAACTATTTGTTGCAACATTGAAATCTTTGTCGCGACATAAATTTCCTTTGTCGTGACAGAAATCTTTCACTCTGCAACTTTTTATGTCGCGAAATGAATTTGATTGTTGAGACAAATCTCTACTGACATTAGCTTGAACATTGTCGTGGCAAAGTAAATATTATCGCGACATTCTTCTTCAACAACTTTTCAATCATTGTTGTGACACAAAAATCCATTGTCGTGACAAAGTTTTGTCTTTTGATGACCATTATGTTGCAACATTCATTTTTTTTTGTTGCAACATTAATGAGTGCCCAAAAACACTCATTACAAACCCGAGATTTAGCAAGATTATGGATCGATTTCATATATATATAAATTGTGTTTTTGATTACTTTTATAATATTTAGTTTTATTTGGTTTGTAGGAGGAAACGGAAAATGCTATAAATGGAGCCTTCTGAGGAGGCACGGAGAAGAGTGGTGCGAGAATCACCCCCAGTATCGGCGGCGTCACAGCGTCGCGATGTTCTTCGGAAAGTCTCAATAAACCTAATCCATTGGATAGGCTATAAAAGGAAAGGGAGAATTCATTCCAAGGGTTCGAAATTAGTTTGCAGAGCTAGGGTTTGAGGAATTGGAGCTTGGAACAAAGGAAAGAAGACTTGAAGACTGACCTTTGAAGGGCTTGAAGAACCGGGGGAGATCATCATTCTCGATCATTGAAGTTTTCTCTATTCCTATTCTTATGTCTTTGCTTTTCATTTGCTATTAGACAGAGCATAATGTGGTTCTAATTTATTGATTTAGGTTGTTGGTAGGATTTGGACATGAATACTATGTTAAAGTTTTAACCTTTTTTATAATTCCATTATCTTTATATACTTGTTTCCATTAACTCATGCTTGGATGAAATCATATTAATTTGATCCAATCTTAATATGAGTGGTTCTTTGTAAGATATGAAGTGAATGAAGAATTAGACATAGTAGGGTTAACCTAATAAACTTGGTAATATAAGTTATCAATGATTAGGAGAAGCTTAGGAGTTCTTTGCACTCTATGCACCTTTAATGCTTGGGGTTGAGCCAAGGAGCAAGAAACCTAGTGATAAAGGGAGGTTGAATGACCTTGAGAAAGGCTTTAATTACATTAGATATGTCACGCCCCGAATCCCGGTCCGACCCGATTGGCGGATCTGAACGGGTTTAAGGCCTTGAACCATATCTTGGGACTCTTTACCTGATTTTTTTTTTAAATCGAGCTGGTACTGTGGGTATGGCCCACATCTTATAACAGAATCAAAATGTCATAAACATATCAAAGAACTACCACCGAATTAGTGTCCATCCAAAATCTATAAACATTTCACAGAGTCCGTTACAAATACAAAAGCGTACTTTTACATTTACAAATCAGAGCCTGAACCTACATGTAGTGAACCCTTACAAGTGTGTGTTGGCTTTATTTGTATCTGCGAATGTTTTGACGTCTTCTCTGTGCACACTGCGGATTAAAAACCCGTCTTTAAGCACTACGCTTAATTAGGAAACATATCTTATAACTTATCTTGATACATGCATATACCTGATTATAATAAGTGTATAACAATAACAGATATAAGAAATTTCATGCATTCATATCATGGACTTATGCTTATAACAGGCTTATGCTTATTCGGATCTCCACGTAGGAATTCTGAGGAGCTTTCTTATCGGAACTTATATAACGGACTTATGTTCATTCGGGACTCCGTGGAATTCTGAGCTTATTCTTATACGGAACTTATACTTATATCACGGAACTTATACTTATAACAGACTTATGTTCATTCAGGACTCAACAGAGCTTATTCTTATGCAGAACTTATACTTATAACAGGACTTATGTTCATTGGGACTCAGTAGAATTCTGAGCTTATTCTTATGCGGAACTTATACTTATTCGATTCTCATTATCTTTGTGCGAGCTTATGTATACTTATACTTATCTCGGCTTATACTTGTTCGAGTCTCTGGCCAGGGTTCTGAGGAACTTATGCTTATCTGAGGGTACTTAAACACGTGTTAATTGCTTATATCTATCTTAGATCTCAGTAGGAGTTTACAGGAACTTATACTTATCCTGCGGGTTTACACTTATTCGGATTTGTAGGTATATCATAGAGATTCTGGGCGATATCTTGGTATTGCGGAACTTGATAGCATGCGGGGTCTTATACGTGCCTACTTGTTCAAATGTCGAGACGTACCTTGTGTATATCAGACTTATCTTATACTCATGCGGAATTGCAGAAGTAGGTACTCGAAGTTTATCCTTATCGGGAGATGCAGTGGAGTGCACATAAATTAATCAGTCTGAGTACGTCGGTACTTTAGAACTATATTTATACGAGAGATGCTGTATCTTGTACTTGTACTCTGAGCATATCCTTGTCTTCTGGATCTTATACTACTATTCTGAACTTATTCTTGTATTTCGGATCTTATACATGTCTTCTGAGCATATACTTGTCTTACGGATCTTATGCGGGTATTCTGGCCCAGTTCTCATATTTCGAGGATCTTATTCATGTGCGAAGGTACGTAGGTACAATAAGTCGAACATATCGAACTTATCTTGAGATACATATCGGATATAGGCATTAGTCCGTAAGCGGTCTGATCACACTTGGTACATATAAGTTATACAGTTGAACATATCGAACAAATGGATTTTATCGGTTTATATCATAGTCATATTCGAGTTACACTTGTTCGGACGTGCAGTAGAGTACTGCGGACTTATATTTATTTTCTTAGATCTGGGGTACGTAGGTACTCTGAGCTTATACTTATTTTGCGATGCGAGGTACGTGGGTACTATAGAGTGTCGGTCTGAGGGTGCCGTCGGTCTTGCGAGCCGATCTGAGTGCGATTCGGATCTTTACTCTTATTCTTTATTCGAGTCTTATCCATATAGCTGTTTGACTACTGGACCAATCATAGAAATGAGTAGGACGCAACATAATAAGTGCCCGAAGGTGCAATCTGATCTTGAGGGCCGTAGCACAAAGCGAGAGATCTGCGGAAATCTTGAGCAGTCTTGAAGTAGTACTGTCGGGTCTTAGAAGTACTAATCGAAGTCTTAGTAGCACTAATCGGAGCCAGGAGTGCCTTAGCACTAACGAATCTTAGGAAGTACTTGTCGAGTCTTGTGTAGCCCAATCGAGTCTTAGTAGCACTAATCATGATCATAAATTACTGTCGGGAGTCTTATTAGCACTAATCGAGAATCTTAGAAGTACTAATCGAGTCTTATTAGCACTAATCAGGAGTACCGAAGTACTAATCAGGACAGGAGTGCAGAAGCACTAACAGGAGTGCTGAAGCACTGATCAGAACGTCCACTCATTCATTCTTTGGTCCTAGGTAGTCATATGATCATATGTCTTTCAGAACTCATAATGTATCTTAATCACATTCTGTGTTCATGACATATTGCTTTTCATGTTCATGTTCATGTTTCAGTTCATTTTCATATTTCATATACTTATATAGGAATGCTGATGTATTCACACATCATTCATGTATTCTTATCCCTCGATGCATCTACTTTTCTTAGAAATTGGAATCATTCCAATTGAATCATTCGAATGAAAGTTATGGCATTTTCATTATATAACTAGTCGATTTACGAATTTTACACGAGGAATGAGTTTGCAATACTCATTTTCCAGTGCCTTGACTCTATATTTGACACTGGTTCTTTATACTCCTTTAAAGCTAAGATGATAAGGTTTCTTCTCCAACTGGAATCACCAAAATCGGAGCACCGAAACTCAAGTTACGTCCGAAACAACCCGGACTACTCTATGATCAAAACTGAAGTAGAATTTGTTTGGATTATAGCCCTACTTTGAGTAAATTTTTGGACCACATAGAGTTAGAATTTTACGATGTCTATTTATGTATGTTTGATTATCCTTGAAGTCTAGTTTAATTAGCCACTTGAATCACTTAAATCGGATAAGAAATGAGCAAGTTATGGCTAAAATACAAACACTAGTCGAAATGAGGCGGGGTGTGCGGAGTGCAGGTCGACCTGTCTGGTACGGGTTCAGTCTGGATCATTTGTATCGGTGAGTTCAGGGTATCGATGCAGTCCTTAAAATACTTGAGAGATGTGTATTTTTCTCCCATTTTCCATGTGTTGATACCCAAATCAACCTAATACTCCATAAACACGTCAAGACCACTCCAATTCATCTTGAAATCTCTCTTTTTACTCAAATCATCTTTCATTACATGTCTTTCCTCAAAAATCTTCCATGAATTTCTCCCAAAACAACTTTAATATGGGTCACAACCCATACAATCAAACCCAAGGATTTGTAAGGATTTATTCTAAATCCTAACTCAATTACTTGTCATTAACCATGAATCCAACCTCAAAGGGGGATTCCATACTCATTTTGTTCCTTGTGGGTTTTACCAACCCTAATTTCAAGAAATCTAAGGTTAGGATGCAATTCTATCAAAACCCTAGATTTGGAGACAAGCTATTAACCATACAAAGCCTTAAAATTCCATAGATCCATACAATTCCATACTCAAGGTTAGTTTCCATACCTCTTTGCTTGGCTTCTCTTCTTCTTCTCCTCTTCCTCTTTCTCTTCTTGTTCTTCTCCCCTTCTCTTCTCTCCCTCTACGGTTTGTTCTTCTTCAAAAAATGAGACAAATTTTGGTCTTTAAATCAAAATATCTCTTAGGCCTTGTTTGGCTCTCAAAAACCCATTTTTGGGTTAAGTTTCTTTATTTGCTTTTGTATTCCAATTTCCCCTTATTTCATTTTGGCCTCAATCTTGTTAACTATAACTGCAAGCCCCTTTTGGACCGATTACACTTTTGTCCTTATAACTTATAAAATTTTCGGTCTCGTTTCCATGTTGCATTTAACTCACGAAACATTCAAGTCTCAACACAAAATACCACTAGCTGTATGTCAGCGCTGAGGGTATATTTTGAGATGTTACAAGATAAAATGCCCAAAACACTATATTAGATAATGGAATGGAATCACAACATTACATAGTAGGATTCTCCAACAACACAACACCCTGACCTTTTTGCATCTTTGATCAATTTTACATACGAAGCGAGCGATTACTTTAGTAATGGTTTAATTTTCTTTAGTTAAAACGCCATCCACGATTGCTAGTTTGAATATTAAAGGAGTATTGTAATCTTGGTACTTAGCATACTACGATTAAGGTTTTCTCTATGGATCGATATCCGTACTTAGGCACACTTTATAACTTGACAAGCGTATACTTGCGTAGAATAGGCACTTTGCACTTACATTTGCATGTACACAAAAACACAATCACGCAAACGCCTATCAAACATTTATCATTCAATCTTTCTCATGTTGTGTCGCGATAAAGTTGTAAAATGTTGCGACAAAGCTCACTTCTAGCTTGAGTTCAGCTTCCATTCTTTGTTGCGATATAGAATTGCTTGTTGCGACAAAGCTTTTGCTGGTTCTATTGAGATTATGTTGCAACATTTTGAAATTTTGTCATGACAATTCTGCCTTAGCCAATTTTCTGCTTTTCTTGCTGGAATTGTCTTTTTTGCATTAAAAACCTGCAAAACACAAGGTTGGCGAATATTTCATAATTCCGCATTCAAATCAATCATAAACTTCTAAAAATATGCCAGAAAAATGGATTAAAAATAGATAAGTTTAAGACTCATCAAATTCCCCTAAACTTAAGGTTTTGCTTGTCCCCAAGCAAAGAAAAGAAATTTTTTTGTTTGTTCTCAAACAATTTAGCTTTTATTTTTAAGGACATTTTTATGCTTTGCCCTAGATATCTTTTCTCTTGAATCCACAATTTTGCAGGAAAAATAAGTTAGTTGTAAAATTATTTTTAGACATGTTTCCAATCTAGAACAAGGAAGACTTTTAATTAAGTTTACTAAACAACCAAATAATTTCTATGGTATAAACAATTCAATTATTCAACCATGATTTGTGAGTGTGTGATGGTCATTCTCTCTTCTTCCTTAGTAGATTAGTTAACCTTCTGGAATAATACTCAGATAACATACTTCTCCTTCATTCTTTAAAGTCCCATATGCTTGTTTGTCATATTAATCTCCACTAATGTAAGCATATACCACCTTCAAGATAAATTAGGTCTTTTAGGCTTATAATGTGTGGTTTGGGTAATTGGGTAGATAATTGGACAATTTAGGCTCAATTTTACCCAGATTTCACTTACAACTGAACAAACTTGCCTTCATCATGCATTCTTGACTTTTTTTATTTATGTCAACTCTCAAACATTCCCATTTGGTTATGACAGACCCCCTTCCTAGTGGCGGAGATTTGCGAAACGCTCGATGCCTCCAGCCAAGTTCGCAGTGACAAGTACCATATTTAAGCCCAGATTAAAGCTACTTTGACGCCTTTGGAAGCGTGGGTTATAAAAATTTTCACTTTTCTATCAAAATCACACCTTTAGATTTAATGAAAATCCGTGACATAACTTATTGCCTGGGTGGTCGACTTAGAAATACAAAAATCACCTATATAAAAAAATACACTCCCGATGTTTTCAAATATCTAACTCTGACCATAAGAACCTGCAAAGTCCTCATCAAAATATAAGATAGAGATCGATCGACATAATTTCCTTCGCAGCTTTACATTTTTCTCAAAACCATGCCATGCATATTTTACAAAGATATTTACATATACAAAATGTACATTTAACTTTTACTACTTTTACTTTACACCTTACTCTTATATAATCAAAACAGTGTCTAGGGCGAGGATCCTGGAAAGGTCTTTTGACCCCGGCTTTGCACCTGAAAAATATTTTAAAAATAGAAAATGTAGGCAAACGGGCTCGATTAGTACTATAAGTTCTAAATGTTGTTGTCTGCTTTGTATGCACCTTCGATATGAAAATCTTTACGAGAAATGGTTGTAAAAGCGTTTATGAGAAGCGAGTTTTGCTATGAAAACCATTTAAAGCTATCTTTGAAAACTATTTATCTTTGTTAGCGCTGCGAAAACTATTTATCTTTGTGACGTTACGAAAACTATTCTGCTGTGCTGTTTAGTGATGGTTAATATCACGAAAGTCTTATCTTGGAAATCAAGTACCAACCAACGTGGCCCATTTACGAAATACCACTGAGCGTGATGCCACGGAACCTCGGAACGGCATCGTGATGAATCTCGGAACACTACGGAAATGCAATATGGTCAGGTGAACACGGCGGGATCTCTATAAACATAATGGAACACTCGGAACAGCGCCTCGTAAGCCATGCTAGTCGGCGTGCTAGTATACCTCGAGATGTGCGGAGAGCGACTAAGCTGTATAAATATATACTAGATCTAACCCTCGATTTAGGCCCGGGCAATATAGTTAAGTCATAATATCCCAGCCAACCTTGCCATGCACAATCCGAAAATACATCGTAGGAGCGAGTGTGCCATCTAGGGGTTTTGCTAAGCTAGGCCAAAGCCCCATTTCTTAAATCACCAATCGAACTTTATAACGGTATAACAAGTGGGAGGTAACAAAAAATGCTTTATAAATTTATATTTTCAAAGCACTTTACAAACTTGTAATTTAAACACTTTTCGTTTAGAAAAGTTTTGATACTCACCTTTTTCTCGACTAATTTCTTTCAAATCTTGTCAAGCACTATAGATTCTCGTCGGATCTTTCAAATCGCCTCTGCGATCCATACAAGGAAATGCGAAAATGCCGCAGTTCAGCGTTTTAATAAAACATACGGGGCTTTCAAGCGACTATATCGAGCGAACCGATTCTAACAAAACTTCTGCGTGCTAGTCCCATTCGATAAGGACATTGATAATATGATGTGAAATTGACGAAATGTCCCACTACACATTAAATGCCCCGTAAAAACTATGCATTTTAGCAAACTTTTGACTTCGAGGGACTTTTCATAGAGTCCTAAAAACACCCAGAAAACATTTTGAAAATTATGTTGGAAGCGTTAGAGCTACACTCTGAAATTTCAACGGACTTGTCAGAAAACGATCCACAGATATTAGAAATTAGATTTGTCACAGTCTGATCGAAAAATTCCTAAATTCTAAACTCGATCCCAAAAATTTTGGGACTGAAGTTTACGACCTTTCACGGCGTCTAAGAAAATTTCAAGCCATTACATAGCATTTAGGCTCGAAATAACACAATTAGGAAAATTTCCTACCTCTTGAAGTGTGACAAAATGCTAAGCTTTGGTACCTCTGGCATTAGTTCTCGTCACGTAGACCCGACTTTGCCTTATAACAGACGAATCTACGTCCAGATTTATTAAATATGAAAGAAGCAAAGAGAATAAAATAAAAATTAAAAAACCTCTCTCACTCCATTCACGCTCTGTCCGTCTTTCTCCATGCGGTTTGACTTTTATTCTTTTTTATTTTCTTTTTTTTTCTTTTTCTTTAATTATTATTATTATTTTTTGGATAAAGGATTTCTATTGCCCCATTCGGGTCCATTTCTGCCCCGAAAATTTTTATTTCTTTTCAGTTCACTTTATTGTAAATGAACTTAAATCAAGCAATTTCCTGACTTTCGAGATTTTTGTAAAAATCTCATCCACACAGAATCCTGGCGACTTATAATCCAAAATCGTAAAATATTACATTTGTCTCGAATTCAAAACCTACCTTGGGTCACTAATTTCACAAGATGAATTTAGCAGTGATCCGTTTCGTCATCAAGATCTAGAGAATTTTCTAAGCTTCCCTGAACCATCATGGTAATTTATTATTATTATTATCCTTTTAAAATTCCATAATTTGTCCTTTCACCCCTCTACTTTCCTTAATTGCAAAGTCTTATGGTCTTTGAAAACTTTATAATTTCACCCTTAAAACAACTTTCAAAAATTCTATTATGGCACTAAAATAATTAAGGAAGCCCTTTGTGCACATACGGTTACACATACCGTACACCCTCTCGGGACGGGGCGTTACAAATCCTCCTCGGAACATTTAGATCCTCCCGAAATGAACAAAACTAACATAAAGAGAGGATACCTTAATCTGAAAACAAGCGAGGATATTATTTACGCACATACGAGCCTTTGATTCCACGTAGCCTCCTTAATCCCGCTGATTCCCAGTAAAACTTTGACTAACGGAATGACCTTATTTTGCAAAATCCAGCTCTCTTGTGATCTCTATACGCATTGGTTGCTCCTTATAAGGTCGAATTATCCTTTAGTTACTCGCGGGTGATCTTTGAGTATGGGAGGGGCTGGAATGTACTTAACGGGTATGGATACATGAAACACATTATGAACCTTAGACAACTCACGAGGAAAGGTCTGACCCATACGCTCACTGGTCCCACTTTGGCAATAATCTCATATGGCCCTATGATTCGGGCCAGGTCTTCAACTTTACGCTTGCCTTCCAAATCTGTGAGGACACCTTCCAAGGGGGGAAACTGGTGGAAGACCCTCCTATCGCGCACCTTAAACTCAGATCCTTACTGCAAGCTGGCCTCGCATAACTTTTATGTCTGTCCCTGGCTATTTTGAGTCTGTCTCGGACAATCTGGATCCTATCTAAGGTAATCTGTACTAACTCTAGGCCTATCAGTCTCCTCTCTCCTACTTCATCCCAACATACGGGAGTACAACACTTCCGACCATACAATGCTTCAAATGGAGTAAATGCGTATATTGGATTGATAACTGTTGTTGTAGGCGAACTCCATCAGAGATAAATGCGTATCCCAGCTTCCCTTAAACTCAATCACGCATGCTCTAAACATATCCTCTAGCGTCTGAATAGTTCTCTCTGACTGACCATCAGTCTGAGGATGGAAAGCTGTGCTAAAGTGCAATCGAGTCCCCATGGCATCCTGTAAACTGGACCAAAATCTGGATGTGAATATGGGGTCTCGGTTTAAGACTATCGATTTAGGAACACCATGTAATCTAACTATCTCCTCCACATATAATTGGGCCAACTTGTCCAACGGGTCATCATTACTAACTGGGAGAAAATGCGTTGATTTCGTTAGTCTATCCACTATCACCCATATGGCATCGTGTTGTCTCCGAGTTCTCGGAAGCCCGATAACAAAATCCATAGTAATCTTATCCCACTTCCATTAGCAAGAATCTAAGGGCTTTATCTTTTCCTGGGCGGCTTCTTGGTGCTCTCGCTTTACCTCGCGACAGATTAGGGCATCCGGATATGAAATTTGCAATTTCCTTTTCATGCCCCCTTCCACCAATAATGCTCCCCGATTATGGTACATCTCAGGCACATGGTGCATGGCGATGCGTCAAGAGTGAGCCTCTTCCATAATTTCCCTTTTAGTTCACCTATTTCAGGTACACACATTCGACTTCTAACTATTACGCCATCGTCTCTCATCTGAACTCGGGTCCTACCACCCTCAATCTCGCCTCAACTTAATCATCTCTCGAATTTGCTTCCTCGACCTTCCTCGCGATCTAATCCACGAGAAGAGAGGACGAACATAAATGATGCCAACAGCTGTCCCCCGCATTAGCTACTTGCAACCGAACTCCCAAAGATCTCAACCTCTATTTAGCCAATAGTAGATATACCATCATAGATAAGCATAGAACCTTCGCTTTCCTGGCTAAGGTGCATAGGCCACTACATTGGCCTTCCTCGGATGGTACTCTATCGTGCAATCATAATCCTTAATCAACTCCAACCATCGGCGCTGCCTTAAGTTAAGCTCTTTTTGAGTAAAGATATATTGCAGGCTCTTATGATCGGTGAATATCTGACAGAATAATCGATAGATAATGTTCCAAATCTTTTAGAGCTAAAATCACCGCCGGCTAGTTCTAAATCACGGGTCGTGTAGTTCGTCAGGTTTTTTAACCGACGGAAGCATAAGCTATCACTCTACCATTCAGATCAAAAAATCATATTCTAACCCTTTGTCCTGAGCATCAGATACCACATAACCGTCCTTCCCCGACGGTAGTGCAACACCGAGTCGCCAGCACTCGCCCCAACTCCTCAAAACTATGGTCAAGTGTATCCGACCACCGACTTCTCGGACCTTTTCAATAGATTTCCGTCAATGGGGTTGCTATCTTCGAAAATCCTCAACAAATTTCCTCAGACAACCCGCTAATCCAAGGAAATCAAGGGACTTAAACATTCGTGGGCGACTTCCAGCCACTATAGCTTCGATCTGAGGATCCACACTAATACCTACGAAATGACATGACCCAAGAAAGCTACTTTGTCCAACCAAAATCGACACTTACTAAACTTAACAGATAACTCGACGCCTCTAAGAACTCGCACATCAGTCCTGAGATGCTCTGCGTTCCTCCGACTGCCCGAGGCCACCACGTCATCAATGAATACGATCACAACTTAGTTCGAAAATACGGATCAATACCCCTGCTCATCAAATCCATGAACAGCCGGCATTAGTCAATCCGAATGGCACTACTAAAGAACTCGTAGTGACCGTGATCCGCCTTTAAAGGCGCCTTAGAAACATCATCATTCTCCCGACCTCAATTGATGCAGGTAGCCCTGACCTTAAGCCAATCTTAATATACCCGAGATCCATGCAATTGGTCAAATAGTTCATTCATATCGAGGAAGCTGATACCGGTTGCGCATTGCCGCCCGATTCACCGTTTTGGCATTTATACACAACTCGTAGTTTCCATCTTTCTTCTTTATGAAGAGAACCGGGAGCTCCCCATGGTGAGTACCAGGCTCCGGATGAAGCCCCTTACTTCTTAATAATTCCTCCAATTGTGCCTTCAATTCTTTCAATCCTACGGCTACCATTATGTATGGAGGAATGGATATCGCCTCTGGCCACCGGAATCAGTCATCAACAAACTCAATTCTGCTCTATCCTGGGTAAACTCAAATATCATCCGAAAGACATCTGAAACCTTGACTATGGGGACAGTTCCTCCAACAGGTGTCCCCTCTCGTTTCCTATCCACCACATAAATGCCAATGATCCTGGCAACTTCCAAGCATTTTCGAGGCTGGCCACATGGCATTAATGAGACTAGGGCGATCTCTCTCTTTGATTCTAATATCACGCCTGGTTCCTCCGGGTCGAACCAATCTTACTTTCTTATAGCAATCTAAGGTACTCTATGTTTCGATAACCAGTCCATACCCAAGACTATATCAAATCAATACGGATACCTAACACTCATCAAGTCCGAAAATCCTTATTCGATCACCAATTCGCTGTCACCTGAACTATCTTTTGATATCATGATATCCCCATTGGGCACGGAAACCACCATACGACCACATCTATGCTGGGACTCTATCCGGCGCCTCTCGTGAATGGTACCGAAATAAATGAATGAAAGTGGCTCCGGGTCCACCAATGCATATGCATCACATCATAAACTCAAATCATACCGCAATCGCTTGTTCGTGATGCATCCGTCCTCCGTCGTGTGACCGTAACACCCGAGCCCCGAGCACGAGTACCACTCTAAATCCGCAATCTGGGTACCGCCGCCTCCCGCCTCCCGCACCCTACCGCGACCTCTACCAGGTTTCAGACCGGCCACCCTCCGGCCTCGAACCACCCCTACCACTCGACCGGGACCGCCGGTGCCTCGGGCGGGGCAAGCACCGCATCTACCTCGCAGGTCTCTGCCAACTACTAGCCGCGGGACAATCTCGATAAAGTGACCTTCCTTCCCAGAATGGAAACATCCCCGTCACGCTCATCCCGCACTCTCCGAGATGCCTCCTCCGACATGCGGCACAATGGAAAAGATGATTCAAGATCTACCACCTCCTGGGTCGCCAGGATCGAAAGGATCCTCGCTAGATGTTGCTCCTCGTCCCGAGCCTTCATCACGGCCCAGAATACTTCTTTCATTTCTTCTACTAGACTGACTCGGTGCTTACCGACTAGTGCCGGGAGCAATCTCATCGTCTAAATTACCGAAGCAATCGAAACTCGCCCTTTCTACCCTTAGTGCAGCCTCAACCAGCTCTCTAAAGTTATTTTGAGATGCCCAGGCTAGATGAACTTTAATTCCGACGTTCAAGTCGGCCATGAATCGCTTACACTTATGTTCCATTTTCCCCAGATCATAGGCAAATTTAATTTCACGAGTTCTGAAAGCCTCTGCTCATATTCTGTCACTGTTAGGGATCGCTGCTCTAACCTGAAGAATTCTTCTATTTTTGCATCCTGATAACTACGAGGGTAAAATCAGTTTGTAAATGCCTGGTTTAACCGGTCCTGCGACTTTTGTAGGGTGTCTCCTCTTAATGGCATCCCACCAGTCCTCGTCCCTGGCCGGCCACCAAGAACCCCGAAGCAGGACTTTCTGCTCATCTGAACACCCCATCACTGCATAAATTTCACTAACCCTGTCTAGCCATAAGCACGCTGCCTCTAGGTCACCGGTACCATCATAAGTTTTAGCCCCAAAATTTAGAGTGCGTTCTATCATGCCCTTTGTTTTTCGAGGCTCCTCGTGGTTTCGACGGGTAGCCGGCCGTATCAATCTATATGTAACTGATCTGATCGCCAAAGTACCGCGCCACCGGGTCTCGCGGCCCTCGATGGTTCGGGCTGGGCCATCTATCAAGCATTTTCCGATCTAGGTGTGCTCGATATCTCTAGTGGTACTCCGCAAGTAAGTCCTAGATCGACCTTACGACCTCGCCCAGACATAATGCTCTTGAATTTCAAGGTTAAGATTTCAGACATCTTTACAATATTTGATGCATGCAAGGATTTAGCAAAACAATATAGGTTGCAATAGGGAAAAAATCTCCATACAGTAAAAACAAATTTATAGGAAATACTATGGAAAACGCGCGAAAAACAGGAGAACTATCGCCTAAAACTGCTCTGATACCAACTTGATAGACCCCCTTCCTAAAGGACAGAAATCTCGGCCTAAGAACTCCACAAGAACCTCCCGCCTAAGCCTCGCCTCGACCGACAAGTTACCATGAAGCCAAGCCGTTAAAACTACCGAAAATGCAAATTCTTCGAAAACGTGGTTATAAAATTTTCTACTTTTCTATCAAAATCACACTTTAGGATTTAACGAACCGCAGCAAAGATAACGACCGCACGCGGGTCAAGTCCGAAATACAAAAATCAATTGTGATAAAAATACACTCCCAATGTTTTCCAAATATCTAACTCCAACCATAAAGGACCTCTGGTCCTCATCAAAATATAAGATAAGGATCAATCCAACATAATTTCATCGCAACCTGTTTTTCTCAAACCACGATGGCATTTTACAAAGATATTTACATATACAAAAATGTCACATTTTAACTTTTACTACTTTTACTTACACCTTATCTTATATATAATCACAACATAGCGCCTAGACGAGGATCCCGAAAGGTCTTTCTGGGCTTCAAGACTGACTTCAAAAAATTATTTTAAAATAAAACCGTGAGCCAAACGGGCCTGAGTACTATAAGTTCTAAATGTTGTCGTCTCGTATGCACCTCCCAATATGAAAATCAGACAGAATGGTCAGAAACTGCTTATTAGAAAATCGGTTCGCTTATGAAACCATTTCGAAAAACCGTGTTTAAAACCGCCTCAAAACTATTTCACGCTAAAACCGTTTCAAAGGGTGGTTAATATCCGAAAGTGCTATACCGAAATCAAGCACCAACCACCGTGGCCCATTTATGAAATACTCTAAACGTGATGCCACTAATCCTGGTCCTGGCACTCCAGAGAACCTCGAACACTACTCCATCTAATATGGTCCTCGTGAACACGGCGGGATCTCTATAAACATAATGGAACTCCTGAATCAAAATGCCCGGGTGATGGAACCTCGAACCAACACCTCATCGCCATGTACTAAGTCGCGCTTAACTATATATCCCGAATGTGCGTGAGGGCGACTCACTATATAAATATATACTGTATCTAACCCCAATTGCCGACTGTGCAATATAGTTAGTCATAATATCCCATAACTCGCATGCACAATCCGGAATACATTCGACTGAACTGAAATGCAAGCATCTAGGGTTTTGCTAAACCGCACAAACTGCTTCTTAAATACCAATCGAACTTTTCTACCGATTATAACAAGTGGGAGTAAAAAATGCTTTATAAATTTATATATTTTCAAAGCACTTTACAAACTTGTAATTTAAACACTTTCGCTTTAGAAAAGGATTTTCGAGTACTCACCTTTTCTCGACTAATTTCTTCAAATCTTGTCACAAGCACTCTAAATTCCGTCTGATGCCTCTAATCGCCACAATCTATACAAAGTACAAATGCTCCCTCGCTCAACGTTTTCTTAACCATAAAACATACACGCTTTCAAAAGAACTATATCGAACTAACTTCGATTCATCAAAACTTTACGTGCTAAATTCCATCTCGATAAGGACATTGAGATAATATGATGTGAAATTGATCAAAATGTCCCTACACATTAAATGCCCCATAAAAACTATATGTTTTAGCAAACTTTTGACTCAAGGGACTTTTCATAGAGTCTAAAAACACTCGAAAACATTTATGAAAATTATGTCCGACTTGTTCGACTACACTCCTGAAATTTCAACCCGAATTGTCCGAAAACAGTCTCGAAATTCAGCCCGGACTGTCCGAACACAGTCCTAAAAATTCCTAAAAATTCCTAAAAATTCCTAAACCCAGTCTAAAAATTTTGGGATCAAGTTTACTAATCTTCACTACAGCCTAAGAAAATTTCAAGCCATTACATGCGATTTAGGCCTCGAATAACACACCAGAAAATTTCCTACCTCTTGAAGTGACAAAATGCTGCTTCTTTGGTACCTACGCTGCAGCCTCCTCGTCACAGACTAACTTTGCCTTCGTCCGAATTAAAATCTACGATCCGATTTCGGTAAATATGAGAAAGAAGCGAAGAGAAAAAAATAAAAATTAAAAAACCTTTCTCACGCCATTCACGCCCTGTCCGTCTTTCTCCATGTAGTTTGACTTTTATTCTTTTTGATTTTTTTTCTTTTTCTTTAATTATTATTATTATTATTTGGATAAACGATTTCTATTGCCTCATTCGGATCCATTTTTGCCCTGAAAATTTTTATTTATTTTCAGTTCACTTTATTGTAAATGAACTTAAATCAAGCCATGTCCTGACTTTCGAGATTTTTGTAAAAATCTCATCCCTCAAGTCCCCGGGCGACTGATCATCCGCGTAAAATCGTAAATATTCCGACCGTCTTAATTCGACGAAATTTTTCCGGGGTCACTAGGATTTCGCAAGACAAATTTTAATGGCGCAAATCCGCTTTCACATCCGAGATCTAGAGAATTTTCTAGGCTTCCCTGAACCATTATGGTAATTTATTATTATTATTATCCTTTTAAAATTCCATAATTTGTCCTTTCACCCCTCCACTTTCCTTAATTGCAAAAGTGCTACAATTCTTTGAAAACTTTATAATTTCACCCTTAAAACAACTTTAAAAAATTCTATTATGACACTAAAATAATTAAGGAAGCCCTTGGTGCACATACGGTTACACATACCATACACCCTCTCGGGATGGGGCGTTATAGGTTAGGTGCATCTTTCTGCATACTCTTTATTGTGGTATTTTTCTTGACCACCTTTAGACTTTGGATTCTCTTCCTCATATTAGAAGCTTTTTCACTTTTCATCTTCTATCAAGGTTTATGGAATAGTGCAATGTTTTTCCCTTTTAAGCTTTCTACCACCCTTAACGAACTTTGGGTTAGCAACTCTCATACCAGTTGGCATTAGGGTTCTAAGTATTGAAACACCCCTAAGAACTTAATTGTTTAAGGGAGGAAGGCTACAAGATCAAACTCATTCCACCTTGATACTTTTCTTTTGTCATCTTCTTTTCTTCATTCTTTTTATCTTTCCTTATCTCAATTGATTGTCCTTTCTCACCCATTCTTATCCTCTTTCACAATTTGAAATAATATTCCCCCAAACTTGTCATCTTCTATCATTGATGTATTTGACATGAAATCTGGGCAAATAAGGGTTCTTTATTGTAGGATTAGATTTAAGGGAAGGTCTAGGCTTTCCATTTGATGGCTGATGATGAAATTGGCTATTGTCTCAAATAAGGAACTAATGTATATGCTCATGCATATTGTAAGGGTAGGTTTTGAAAGGCTCAAACTTCCAAGGATGACCTATATCATTTCCTATTAGTGATATTACTTAGTATTTCGCCTTGACTAATAATCTAACAAGTTCTAGGACTTTGGAGAAATTAAACTATGATGGATCCCAGAAGATGTCTCTAATCTTAGCACAATTTGTTTCAGAGTTACTTTTGACCATGTGCAATGTTCATTGGGATTCATAATAATTAAACTATTTACAAAAACATAATTATAAGTCTTATTTTGTTCCATTATTTGTTGAAATCTTCTTATTCTTGAAGTTCAACATTCATTGATAATTTAACAACTTCTCTTTTCAATTCTACTCCTCCTACCCGAATTTCATCTGTCAAATCATTGTTTGGTTCCTGGACATGTTGCTATGCTATTTTCAAGTCAAAAGCTTATTTATATCAAACCATTCAATTTAGACACAACAAATAATTCAATTCCATCATCATTCAAATTCTACTAAACAATTCACAACTATTCAGCAAATCAACCCAAGAAAGCTAGTTTCTCCATTATTCAGTAAAGCTAAACACTAAAAGTCATTAATTTTTATTTGTTTAAAATCAAGGAATGAAAAAGAAAATAGACACAAGAGAATTGCGAGATGAAAATGGACACAAATTCTTGTAAAGGATTTTTTTTTTCATTTACGTTTGATTGTATAGGAGATTAAGTTTCAAAGCATGAGGATAAGGAGGAAAAACAATGTTCATTTTGAATATTTTGAGGCCTGAGCCTTGACTGCTTCCATTTTCAAGTATTCTTCAACTTCCTCTACTGGGGTTAGTTCTTTCCTTCCTATTATACCTGAGGTTTTATTTTGAGATGATGCTTTACAAGGTACATAAGGTGTTTCTTCACTTGGATTTAGGTTAGAAAAGGGTATTGGAGGGTTTGTGACATCCCGAGGGACTATTGTTTAAGCCACTTAGTAGGAAATTCTATATTTATGGGAGTGGCACCTTCTTTTTGCCTGAGATTGTCTTCATAGTCCAATCTAAAATCTTTGCATTGCTCTCTGTAAGTTCACGCTGCCTCTTAGCCAATGACTCCATGAGTATCCTGTTGTTGACTTGCTCATAAGTCATCAGTCTAACGCTTTCTTTGCAATGCTGAAGACTATTCAATCAATCTCTATTCCTTGATTATAGGGCTGCCTTCATAGCTTTGTTTCTATTCTCCAAAATTTTCACTAAATTGGCCTCATGTATGCTTGTCTCTATACAAAAAGCTACTTCTCTATCTCTTATCACCGTTCTCCATTTCGTATCTCTCTTTTCCAATTATGCCATCCATTCCAAATCCCTTTGCTTTATTTCATCTCCCCAGTATTGATCTCTCCTTCTCAATTCCTTGTTCAGATATTCGTCTCTCATCTGCAGTTGCAATCTCAGTTGTCTGTCCCTTTCTTTCATTTCTTCCCTCATTTGTTTCAACACCTCCTTAAATTCTGCATTGTTGCCTTGCTGTCCTAAGCTCTTAGCTATCTCATGATGGGTTTTTCTTATATCTGGAGATACATTCCAGATGGGGCTCAAACTTCTCTGAATCTCTTGTTGCTCTTAGGGTGGGCTTTCCCACTATACTAGCTCATTGTCTCTTTCATCCCCTCTTCTTATTCTATTTCTATTTCTTTCTCGTTACCTCTATTTTTTTGGACCTTTCATCACTCCAGTTAATGTCAGCGGAGAAGCATTGGGGAATGTTTCTTCATTTTACCAATCTCCATTTACTCCCCCTGGAAGGCAAAGTCTGGTGATTGTAGCTAGGTGTGGAATCAAGCCTCTGTAGTTTCTTTGTAGTAACTCATAATGGAATTCTCAATTATCTTGCCCACATTGATTTTATACCCCTTCAGCAAGGCGCATAGGAGTATTGTTTCATTCTTTCTTACTGTGATGAGGTGCTTTGATGGTAAAAAAACCAAGCTGACGAAGTAAAACCATACCTTAGCTTCTTCCGTCAAAGAGCCTCTGGCAATGGATTCATGTGGAGTTTTCCTTATTTCCTTCCATTTTCCTTTTCCGCCTGTTAGTAGGTCCACAATCTTCTGGTATTCTGGCTCTTTTAACAGTTTCTTGAATTTTGACCCATTTTTTAGCACCTTCAGATTAAACGTTTCATTTATTGTTTCTCTACTGAAAGAAATCCACTTTCCTCTAACACACACCTTTTCCTCTTTTACTCTCACCATGTTAGCATAAAACTCTTTGACTAATGCAACAAAGCTAGGTGCCTTGTGCTCGACAAGTATTTGCCATCCTCTTTTTCCAAGCATTTCAATGAAGGGTGGGATGAGCTTGTTGAACCCTTTTTCGACAATGAAACCCCTATCTCTTAAATTTTTTTTATTAAAATGAAGGCTTTGTCTGAAATGAATTCTCTTACCCTTTCATTCCTCTACTCTGTTTCAGCTTCCTCAACTCCTTTTTTTCTCTTCCTGGTTTCTTCAGTTAGTTGTTCGATTTTTGTTCTTGCTTCATATCTCTTTCTCTCCTGCATTGTTCCTGACTGAGTTTCTTGAACAGCTTCTTCCTCGCCTTCCGTGTACTCTTCCATCATTTCATTCAGGTTAGGAACAAGGTGTGACAATCTTATGGCTTTCCTCAAAATTGTACAATTAACATTTGTCCACCTACACACACATAACAATATGCAATATATTCATCCCACTCAAATCATACTTGTGAAAACATATCTAACATCAAAGAATCTCAATTCAACTATGAACAACACATCTCATTTCTTCACTCAATATAATTCACATGATAATCATCAAGGTAGTCAAGGAATGAGCAGAATAAAGATATTTCCAATTTCCTGCTCTAAAAAAAATTTACATTCCCCCTAAACTTCAAATATGCATTCTCATTAAAAATAGTTAGGGAAAAAAAAGAAACTCCCCCTTGTAGCACTTTCTGCTTGATAAATTTGAGAAGGAATGATTCCAATTAACATCCATCTCTATTTATAGCTTCGTTGTCTTGAAAATTAACAAAATTTCCAAAATAAAATTTCAAACAAAATTAAAACTAAACTTCAAACAACAAAATTTAACAAAAGTAAGCTAACAATGAAAATTAAAATTTTTGCTTGGGTTGCTTCCTAAGAAGCTGCTCAGTTTAATGTCCTTAGCTAGACATTTGTTGCAAAATGTTTTCCTTTAAGCAAAATTCTCCTCTATCTTCAAAATCTGGAACTAATTTTCATTTATGTTCCCTCCAAGATAATGCTTTACTCTCTGACCATTTACTTTAAAATCATCTCCAGGATCAGTTTTTAAATTTACTGCTCTAAAGGGTGTACTTGCTACTACTGTGTAAGGACCATTCTATCTTGATTTCAGTTTTCCTGGAAACAGCTTGAGCTTGGAATTGTATAATAGGACTTGTTTTCCTGCTTTAAATTCCCTCCTCATAATCTTTTGATCATGCCACTTATTCGTCTTATCTTTGTAGATTTTGGCATTATCATAAACTTCATTCCTCAACTATTCCAGTCCATTCATTTGGAGTAATCTCTTTTCTTTGGTAGCTTGAAAATTACAATTCAATTTCTTGATGGCCCACATAGGTTTATATTCGAGTTATATAGGGAGATGACAAGGTTTTCCAAATACAATTCTGTATGGGGACATTCCAATGAGAGTTTTGTAAGCAGTTCTATAAGCCCACAATGCATCATCTAGCTTTATAGACCAATCTTTTCTGCTTATGTTCACTGTTTTGTCTAAAATTTTCTTTATCTCCTTATTGGAAATCTCTACTTACCCATTTGACCGAGGGTGATAAGACAATCCCATTACATGTCTGATTCCATATCTGCTTATGAGTTTTGCAAAAACCTTGTTTGAAAAATGACTTCCCTCATCACTAATGATTGTTCTGGGTGCTCCAAATCTGCTCAAAATATTTCTTTAAATAAACCTAACAACTGTGCTGGCATTATTTCTAGGACAGGCTGCTTCCACCCATTTGGATACATAATCCATAGCTAGGAGAATGTAAAGATTTCCAAAATGAGGATGGGGAAGGTCCCATGAAGTCTATCCCCCATACATAAAAAATCTGCACCACTAGGATTCCTTACAAGGGCATCTCATTTCTTCTGCTTATGTTGCCTATACTCTGACATTTATCACAATGTTTTACACATCGAAAATAGTCTTTGAATAGAGTAGGCTAATAAAATCCTGATTGGAGAATTTTATGGGTTATTCTATGTCCTACAAAGTGTCCTCCATATGGTGATGTATGACATTTATTAAAAATTTCACCTTCTTCTGTTACTGGTACACATCTCCTGATAATAATAGCTCCTCCTCTTTTGAAAAGTAGTAGGTCATCCCAAATATAAAATCTGCTATCAGTTCTCAATTTTCTTTTCTACTGGTGGTTGAAACACAGTTGTGTTTGCCTGGAATGCTGCTAGCTCAACAAACTTATGCTGAAGTATATTAAGTAGTCTTTTGTTTTCTCCTATGAAGCTTATCCCACCTTCTAAATGGACTGGTGACCTTCTTAGCTCCTGATTCTCACCGCTGTTCTCGCTTATGTCCTTGAAACCATGTCGATTCAGCGCCGATGTTGATAACTCGCATCGTCTCTGGTCCTTGTTGTGTCAGAGGTCCATATGAGAGATTCTCATGGTTTCTCAAGGCTATGAGCAGAGAGTGTTGAGGTTTGCCCAGTGGTAGCTTCATGAGCATTGAGAAACTATGCCTCTCATTTGATAAGGACCCCATGAGCTAGTCCTCTTATCACTACTTTTCCGCTTCATTTCTTTCAACTGCTCCCACTTCATGTGTCGAAAGTATCTTTCTTTCTCGGGTTTCCCATTTTGCTCATCAATGCATCAAGTTTTCATTTATGTCAATCATTATGTTGCTTCCATCACTCCTCCAAGCCTTCTATCATCCCCTCGGGTCTATGGAGCTCAATAGTTGCATTTCCGTAAGATCCTCAATCACCAAGAATTTCTCCGCCTCTTCTTTCTCTTGAATGCTCCACAGCATGCTACATCAATTATGCCCTTTGGAAGTGTAATTCATAGAATGATAAAAGATGTCCATATGTGTAGTGAGATCAATGCCAGTGCACAGGTGCATCTTTATAATTCTTGAATATTTCCCATGCAATGTAGAGACTACCATCTCCTCGTTTAAACACTATAATTTCCACTCTTTTATGAAGCGAGGCAAGAGTAGAAGAATCGCCATGTAAGCCTCCCACCAGCTTTTTCCTAGCTATTCACTAATCCATATGGCGTTGATTCAAACTGGTGAAGCAATTACATTTCGTTGAAAAGGAAGAGTTATAACTTGATCACTTATGGTCTAACCCTATTCAACTTCATTGTGTTTTCAATCCGCAAAAATCTTCCCATATGCTCATTAGGATCTTCACTGTGATGCCGCTGTATTGATGTTGTCGTACGATTGTAATCAAAGTCATTTAGTCAGAAATATCGCCTATAGTAGGTTGTCCTATCAGAGTATTCATCTTGAATAATTGGCCTCCAAAAATCCTCCATGGTCATTTGCCTCTGAGGTCTTTCTACTACCTCTTATTCTGGAATAGGTTGTATCCTTTCTCGCTCTCCGCTATAGCTGTTGATTCAAGACTATACTTTCCCTCGCATTTCATGTTCTTTCCAGCCAGGTCCAAAGGCAAATAGTCATTTTTGCTTTCTATGATAAAATCTTCCTGAAATAGAAACACAATAAGATTAAATGAAATTATTGGAAAGCAACTATATTCATTTTAAGCTCATAAAATATTTTTAGTAGCTTAATCAAATACCATGAAACTATTTTATTTTCTGAAATTTTGATAAAACATAGGAAATATCTAAATTAGCAATTCTCTTTTGGTTGGAATATTGATATTTGTGATCTCTTTTCGATCTCTGCAATTAAGCCAAAAACTATTATTTAAGATCAAATATATCATAATGAATACTACAACAAAGACTATTTAGTCCCCAGTAACGGCGCCAAAAACTTGTTAACTATGTTTTTAACATAGACCAAAAATATCTGGATCATGACCTTGTTGTTTGAACAATTTTCTGACGCTACACTGAACTAAACACCCCAGCAATCAGCACCAAAAAAAACTTTGTTGATACCCAAGATAATAACATAATGTTTTGTGTTAGTGCTAGTTTCATTTGAAAATGTGTTTTGCCCAGTTCACTACAAGTGCATAGGTCATACAAGTAATAGTGCTGATTTAAATCCAGACATATCATTCCCACAAGGATTGATGAAAAATCTAAAGATCAATTATCCCATCTACTCAAGATCCTTACTATTTGAACTCCAAAGTTTAAATTGATTTGGTTTTAAATTAAAGGAATTGTAAAAACTAATTAAAATTCTACAACTATAAGTGAAAAATTCAAAATAATTTGATTGGAAAGTTCACTGGGTAAGTAACTATGGGAAATAGATCAATGCATAATTATCTATTTCTGCATCATTTTATAACATGGTTTAGCCATTAGTTTGAAATTAATTTAAAAGATAAGGTAGTATAGTTTGGATTCTCCACACACTATACATTTCGCATTATTTTCTATGTTCCTTTTCTGCATAATATGAATCTAATAAGTTACTTGTAGACGTGGAACTAAAAGTCGGTTTTTTTCGGCCATTTTCACGATTTTTCGGTTCGTAAAATGGATAGAAATATCCATGAAAAAAATCAGATGGAAGAATATTAGCGAAAAATCGCTGATTTTTCGGAAAAAATTGGAAAAAATCCGATATTTCTCCGATATTCTCATGTTTTTCGCTTGCACGCGCCTGGGCGCCCAGAGGAGTGAAATGTCGCCGATTTATCGGCGATAAATTGAAAAAATCGCCGATTTATCGGCGATTTTCCTGGATGCTTTTTGACCTACATATTTTTTCCTGGTTTTGATCCAACGATCTAGATTTCGTCCACCTTTTTAAATAACGGCTATTTTGTGATCCAACCGCTGGATTTAAAATTTGCTTGATCTAACGTTTAGAATAATTTCTAATTGATATATGATGATTCAACTGTCGATTGAACCAAAAATCAAATCCAACTAGAAATAAATCACAACGGTTTGACAATCCAATGACTATTTTGACTCAAAAAATTTCTATAAAATACCCTTTAAAATCATACACACATTCATTACAAACTCATCCATCCACATCTAAGCTCCATTTCACTCTCAAATAATTTTTTATTTGTTCTTTATCCCAATTCTTTTGAAGATCATTGGGAATTAAGGTATGTTTTGTTCATTAATTTGTTTTATGCATATTTGATTAGTTTCATTTTAAAAGGAAGTAGTTTATACATATATTTTATGTTTATAGTTTTATTTTAGTTTATAATTTTGATAATATAATTTTAGTTAATTTATTATATTATTTATTTAGATAATAGTTATTTTAGTTATATAATCTTCAAACTTCTTAGTTATTTAATATAATATTATTTTAGTTATATAATGTTTGAAATATTTTTATTTATAATCTATATTTTTATACTATAGTTTTATAATTTGATAATATAATTTTTAGTTAATTCTATTATATTATTTATTTAGATAATAGTTATTTAGTTATATAATCTTTCAAACTTAGTTATTTACTATAATATTATTTTAGTTATATAACGTTTGAAATATTTTATACTATAATCTATTACTTTTTATACTATAGTTTTGTATTTTAGTTTTATAATTTGATAATATAATTTTAGTTAATTTATTATATTATTTATTTAGATAATAGTTATTTTAGTTATATAAATCTTCAAACTTAGTTATTTACTATAATATTATTTTAGTTATATAACGTTTGGAAATATTTTTATACTATAATCTATTTTATACTATAGTTTTATTTTTAGTTTATAATTTGATAATATAATTTTTTGTTAATTTATTATATTATTTATTTAGATAATAGTTATTTTAGTTATATAATCTTTCAAACTTAGTTATTTACTATAATATTATTTTAGTTATATAATAGTTTGAAATATTTTATACTATAATCTATTTTTATACTATAGTTTTAGTTTAGTTTTATAATTTGATAATATAATTTTTCGTTAATTTATTATAATATTTATTTAGATAATAGTTATTTTATTTATATAATCTTTCAAACTTAGTTATTTACTATAATATTATTTTAGTTATATAATGTTTGGAAATATTTTTATACTATGAATTATTTTTATATCAGAGTTTTATTTTAGTTTTATAATTTGATAACATAATTTTTACAATTTATTATATTATTTATTTAGTTAGAAATTTAAATTCTAATGTTGAAATTTAGATCTTCTTAGATATCTTAATGTGATATTATTAAGCTGTAGGGGCACACACAGGTAAACTAGCCTTACTTTTTTATGTTAAATTACATATATAAATATAATGATATCATATAAGCAAAGATAACATTGATTTACTTATCAATAAAATCACATGTATTTATAGAATATTATGAAGCAGTCGATTCTCATGGAGGTATCATAAACACCTCTGAGGGACATAAAAATGGAACACCTGTAATTATCAGGTTTAAGACAAAAAGTGGTGGAATTCACTCGCTTAAAGTTTCCATCCGTCACATACCGATCCCACCTGGGCTTCAAGAAGTTTCCAACAAACAATCGGAAGTAAAAACAAGAAATGAAGCAAACTCTTTAGAACAGAACGTAGTGCGAAAAAGCAAATTGATATGCAAATTCGAGTCAATTATGAGCACAATGGGGAGGAAAACATCACTATCTCTATCGATGCATTTAATGATTGCGTAGAGGAGGGGGTGATAAGGATGTGCATATGTATCCGGGTCGACATGCACCTCGATGAAGGATGAATATCGAGAAGAAAGACGCGTGATCAAAAGTTAAAACACGGAATGTAGATCGTTGCAGATTTATGAGAGGCAAAAGAAAAATAGGTAAATCTTTATACCTAATTCATTTTTTCACTTAATTATGTATAAAATAATGTAAGTTGATTTTATTTTTTGCATAATTGCAATAGGCGAGTCTTCACAAACTGTAGGATCCATCATACGATACAAAGATCACAAAGTGTTCGGTATAATGGATCCATCACCAATTGAACATCATTATACAAGTCTGGCCTGAAAACAAAAAGCCTAAAAAATATGTTCAAAGGTGTTTCAATCAAGGAAACAATGGGATGATTAATTAGCAAGTTCTTCATATATGAAAGTGTCTCCACCTCAAGTTGACTACACCATTTAAGAACATGATTTTTATTTGACTAAATAAGGTGTTTGTCTAATTATATAATATGTTTTACATTATGATTCCATATGAAATATGTTTAATAATGACATTATTATCTCCATATGAAATATGTTTTAATGACCAAATTTTCCTTGAATTATTATATGTAGGATAAATTAATCACCATCTCCTCGTATGAAATCAAAAGCAAGTACTTGAAATGGAGTATAAAGGCATGGTTTATGTCAACTTGGGTAAAGGAGAAATGAGACATATGGATGTACAATTATGCGTATGGATGGACCAGGCCAATCTAAATTTGGAGTATACTCACTCCTCATGGTATATTCAAAAGGGAAGTACAATTTTCCTCACCAAGATGTTTGATAAGATTAAAGACAACAAATACATATATGGTTTGTTGAAGGACGTTATCAAGGAAGTCGAGAAGCAAATGTCGTTCAAATTGTACAGATATAATGGATCGACATTCAGGAAAGCGGGAAAGTTGCTGATGAAGAAATACAATCGTATTGACTCCATGTGCAGCACACCGCATTGACGAATGCCTTGAAGACATTGGTAAAAGGGATAGTGTTGCTCGTACCGATCGGGAATGGTCGAAAAGATAACCAACTTCATTTACAATCATGGTTATTGCTTGCAAAAATGCGACTGTGCATGTGGTGGAGATATCGGCGCCCCGGAGCAACAAGATTTGCAACAAAACTATATTGCCCTTTGATGATTTCTAAAAAGAGGCTTGATTTAAGAAAGTCTTTATTAGTAATGAATGGCTTCACAAGCTTAGCCGGATCAGAGTTGGGCATAGAGGTCGAAAGACTCATGTTTGATCATCAATATTGGGAGAAGGTGTGAGAAGCTAGTGTCCATCTATGAGGTAATTATACATTAAAGGTTTTCGCATTGCTGATTCAAGTCGTCCCAACCATGCCATTTGGGTCTAATGAGTTGATCTCGACATGAAGACAAATTTAGATCGACTCAAAGCTAAAGAGTGGGGTGAAACTTATCATCGCAGATCAAGTGATAGAACTCTTAAGCATCCTCTTCATGCAGCAAAATCAATTAATAATTTTCACGATATTCACATTTAATAATTTTATGTTTATATTATTATTGCATACTAATTCTCAATCACTATTACAACATACTATCTAAATCCAAAATTTCAATACAGACCTGGAGTTGGTTCCAACCCTGAGCTACTTCAAGCTGTTCATGATGTTTTTTCTAAATTAGATCCTAATGCTGAAGGCCTTTCTAATTTTGGAAACGAGGTAAATTAATGAGTTTCTAATTCTAATTAATTGATTCAATTTCTTCGATTAATTTTTTATTTTAGATTTTTTGACATTTTGAATTCACAGCTTATACTATTTTGTGATGCAAAAAAAGGATTTGGTGATCACAACAATAGCTGCTAAGATCAAAAATGGTTCTGGTGAGTAAGCACTCATTATAAGTAAATTTTATAACTATTTTATTATTATATATTGAATATAAGTAATTTTTATTGGCACTCGAATGGTGGTTTTGTATGGAAATCATGTGCTCCAACATTAAGGAGTTTGGCCTAAAGGTTCTTTCCAACCGCATCATCTTCAAATTAGAAAGAAATTGGAGCACATTTGCTCGATCTATACTAAAAAAAGAAATCGCCTTGCTTATCCCAGTTTTAACAATGGTTTTTTGTTATTACAACATGAAACTAAAGATCCGTGGATATGGAGGCAAGACCGATAAAGTTGTCAAAATAATTTTCTTCGACACTAGGAAATTTTAGCCGAGTTTATGAAGAAGAAGAGAATCAACTAGTTCAATGGGGTTAATTTCTCTCCATTTAGATGATGAAGATGGAAATCCTGATCCACGAATTGCTGCATATGTTCGAGAAGCAGGTGTTAATGTTGAGCGGGTTTTATCTGAAGAAGTTCATAGTGAAAGTTTTAGTCAAGACACGAGGGACTCATTTCAACTCACTGTTACTTCTCGACCCTCCTTTGATTCAAGTGTTGAACATAGTAGTGATACTGGAAATGATGGTGGGGATATTGCAGATCCACAACAAAGTCAATATCCATTGAGCCCATTCATCGGTGAAGATGATTTCACTCATGCTACACAAGATGAAGACCACGGGTTTAGAGAGTCACATTGGGAGCCACCGAGCCACATAGAGGAAGACAACCATGATGACACCATACAATGAGGATCTGCTCTCGGCCGCTTTGAGTCCATGAGTATTGGAACTCAATTCAGTTGATTCATCGAATGAGGGCACATATTTCCTTATACAATGAGTTATGGTCAGCCTTCTTCACATCCTTCAAGTTCTATTGGTGAAGAATATGGAATGGTTAATCATCTCATGATCCACAAATTCCATTCCAAATTCCATATCAAATGCAAGAAGGATTTTAAACGAGTATGTGGGTGAACCTCGAATTTCCTATCCACGGAGAGGTTGTGGGCAGGGAGTCAACATATTTATGCATGGTATGTCTGGAAGTTACTAACTAATATTATTGCAACACCATGTCTTGGTATATGAATATCGCTTCATCAAGAGATGGGATCCTTCAATAAATAATGTAATGAGCCACATCTGGCCTCATTTGGTTTTAAATGACTATTGTGATGTGTAATTTCTCAATAAATTATATAATGAATACTGCCTTCTTGTATAGTTGCTTATTCATGCATTTTTTATAGTTCAAACAAAGTATTTAGCTGAATTCTCATATTTTTAGCACTTTGCATTACCGATATTTTTGTCAAAATATCCACCGATATTTTCCGATATTTCCGTAAAATCCAAGTACCGATATATCCGTAATTACCGATATTTTGTTCCTTGCATGTAGAATATAATCATCTTTCTAAGATGTGGATATTTTTCCTTCTCAATACTTCATACATGAATCTTAGGACTGAAAAATTCTTGCTCCTATAGACAGGGTGATGTAAGCCTTTTCCAATTTAATTGGTATCTCATCCATCTAATATGATAAAATTCTCTATCTCCTTGATTTGATCTCTGCTAACATGGGATCAAGATCCTTTCATCAGAAAGAGGAGAAACCTTTGATCAACTAAATCGATATATCATCCAACCAATCCTCACACTATGAGTAAATCAATGATTTATCGAAGTAGTCCTTTAGAGTTCTTTAGTTCAATAATATTAGTCTAACATACCCCCAAGTAACTGCTCTATACTCTCAGGATTCTCCGTCTCTGTGTCATTCAGAGGGTCTCCTGGAAATTAGAGCAAGATACAATCATTTTCTGGGTACATGATACTAATATTCTGAACAGGTAATCTTAAGAACAACACCAATAAAATAAATTCAAGATTTCGAACTATGACGTTCTTTCAAGTTATGCAGAAAATAATAATTAACATTGATTCAGTACTAGAGGGAGTCTAGTACTTCAAAATTGAATTACAACTAACAGTGACTAATTGATCAGGAAAATTCACTGAGATTGCAAGCGAATTGAAATGAATGAACTCTAGAAATTCTCCAAATTTCATTCAAATAAGACAGTAATGAAAACTAAAATTTTACAATAAACCCAGCTCAAAACCTTACACCAGATCACTGTTCAATTCTAACTATAACTACTAAAACAAAAAAAATTAAACTAGACTAAGACTAAATAGAAAAATAAAAAACACAAATAAAAAATAAAAATAATATACAAGTGAGGAGTCCCGCTACCTTAGTTCGTTTTGCAAGCCCGAGACAATGCCCTAGATTTCTATTTATAGATTTTCAAATGATGTACGCATTTCTAGGTCAAATTGTGGATCCCCAAAGTCCGCCTAGTAGGGTCGCTGTCACACGATAGAATATGTCACGACAAAGTTGTTATCTTTGTTCCCAACTTTTGTCGTGGCTTGCAGTTTTCTGTCGCGACATGGTTTTGTGCTTTCTTCTTGGATTCTATCGTGACATAATTTGAAAATGTCACGAAAAAATCCGTTGAGGTTGTCTAGTAATTGTTGTGACATGAGTGTCTTATGTCGCGACATAAAAAATTTGTTGCAACCCACTTGTCATTTCTTGTTGCTCTTAAAAAAATGTCGCGACATAAAATTTATTTGTTGCGACAAAGCTTCTAATATTTCAACTTTGTTTTATGTCGTGACAGAATTTTGAAATGTCGCAACATAAAACACTCTTTTGCTCATACTATGTCGCGACAGTTTTCTATTATGTTCTCTTCATCTTATGTTGAGACATAGTTTCCTGTTGCTGCGATAAATATTTTTGCCTTCAGCTCTTCAACTTTGTTACGACATACAATACTATTTTGCGACATTCTCTTGTGTGGTCCTTCTCAACCTTTGTCGTAAAAAAGTTTCTCACAGTTGCCTGTTGTTGTTGTCGTGACAGACATTTTCTATATCGCGACATAGTCTTGTTGTCTTATACTGCTGAATATGAACTCTATGTCGCGACAGACCTTGAAAACGTCGCGACATATTTCCTTTCTTGTTGTTTGTCACTAGCTGAACTGTTTGTTGCAACATTGAAATCTTTGTCATGATAAAATTGTCTTGACTTGTCTCATTGCTCTTCCATTTTATGTCGCGACATAACTTTCCTTTATTGTGACAGATTTCTTTCACTTTGCAGTTTTTTATGTCGTGACATGAATTTGATTGTTGAGACAAATCTCTACTAACATTAGCTTGAACATTGTCGTGGCAAATTAAATAATATCACGACATTCTTCTTCAACAACTTTTCAATCATTGTTGGGACATAAAAATCCATTGTCGCTGCAAAGTTTTTTCTTCTGATGACCATTATGTTGCAACATTCATTTCTTTGTCGCAAGATTTATCATTCAATCTTTCTTATGTTGTGTCGCAACAAAGTTGTGAAATGTCGTGACAGAGCTCACTTCTAGCTTGAGTTTAGCTTCCATTCTTTATTGCGATATAGAATTGCTTGTTGCAACAAAGCTTCTGCTGGTTCTATTGAGATTATGTCGCGACATTCTAAAAATTTGTAGCGACAAATTCATTTTTTAGCCAATTTTGTATGCTTTTCTATTTTTGAATTATTCTTTTTGTATTGAAAACTTGCAAAACACAAGTTGGTGAATATTCCATAATTCGCATTCAACCAATCATAAACTTCTAAAAAAAATATGCTAGAAAATGGATTAAAATTAGATGAGCTTATGACTCATCAAACACCCTCAAAACATAAAATGTTTTAAACTAGGTTTTCGCATGTCCAAAGTTTCATATGTTTTTGCATGCTTTAGTCAAAGACTTATTCAGAATGTAGGCTATTGTCTTGAGTGTTCTAGCCTAGAGTGACTCTGGTAAGGTAGAATGACTAATCATGCTCCTCACCATATCCTTAAGAGTCTTATTTCTTCTTTCAGCTTCACCATTCATGCTAGGTGATCCCAGCATGGTGTATTGTGGGATGATTCCACATTCTTTTAGGTATCTAGCAAACGATCCTTAAAGTTATTCATCTTATCCATTAGATCTACTATAGTATTTACCACCATAGTTAGACCTATTGCTTTTTATCATTTTATTGAGTTGGTTCTCAACTCTAACTTTAAATGTTTTGAATATATCCAAAGACTGTGATTTCTCATGAATTAGATATAGGTAACCATATCTTGAGTAATCGTTTATGCAAGTTATGAAATATTGTTGACCATTTCAGAATCCATAGGGAATGACTCACATACATCTAAATGTATTAATGTCAAAACTTCCATAAACCTATTGGCACCTAATCACTTAGTTTTAGTCCGCCTTCCCTTTACACATTAATGAGTATTAAATATACTCATTTTATCCCTATGTTTTTGTGTTATTTTTGTAGTTTTTAGTTATAAATAAGTGTTCTAATGTTCTAAATGGTTATCTTTTTGATGTAGGTCATCCTTTGGGAGATATGAAAGAAAACGAGACAAGAATCAATCAATTTGGACAAGGAATGAAGAAGTTATGCAAGTTGCAATTTATGGTCATGGCCATAACAATTTATGGTTGCGACCACAAAAATTTATGGTCACAATTGAAGCAATTTATGGTCGCGTTCTTAGCAAATAATGGTTGTGACCACAGAAATTTATGCTCGCGATTGTATCAATTTATGGTCGCTGTAAGACCCGAGAAATTCCAATTTCTGGAAAAAGAGCAAAATCGTAAATTCGATTACAAAATTGTTAATTCGGTTAAAAATCCGGAATTTATTCTCTAGATCTCGACGACAAACGGATTTCACCGCTGGAATCAATTTCAAAATCTAGCTAGCACGTAAAATTTCGTAGAATTCCGAGACAGTCGGAGTTGGCACGTTTTACGAGGCATCGCATTTCGGGTGCCGTAAATTGATTTTCGATGCGACGAAAGTCACATATAACACGTACTCACGTGCCATAAGTGGTATGAGTAGAGAAATGATGAAAATGGACGGCCGAGATAGAGCCAAATGTCAAAACTGGGAAAAGAAGGACAAAGATGTCATTATAGAAATTGATTTAAATGAGGAAAATGACAAAATAGTGAACAGTTGTCCTCTTCCTTTATCAAAAAGGGAGAAAACGTGGGGAGGAAGAAAAAGGAAAGGGAGAACTTACAGGAGGTTAGATTTTTTTGGTTTTAGAGAGAGTGTAACTTCTCTCTAGATTTAAGTGTGAGATTCGACCGGTTTGGCACTTTCGAGACAAGAGCGAGGAACCGTTTATTAGCGTGAGAGTAGCTTTCATGCGGCAATTCTGGATTGTGGAGTTTTGACAACTCCAAGAGGCAGGGTTTCTCCTTACTTGGCTCTTATTATTTTTTAAGTACCATGTAAACAAAGCTGCTGGTTGAGGCCTTGAACGATTTTGATCGGTTCCCCAAATTTTGAACCGAGATGTTCGATTTGAGATTCACGCACAAATTGTATTTGGCCATGATCAAGCCAGTTAAATGTGTGATGAATGGTTCCATAAATCATGTATTGTTTGATTGAGGCCGGACACAGAAATACGGGTTCGCAAAGTGAACCGATGATTTTTGCTTTGATAGGAACAAAGAAACTAGGTTTTAATCGTTCGAACAAAGAATTTTCACAAATATAATTTAGAAAATACGGGTTCGTCATGATTAAGGCTCAAAAGTGCTATTTTGAGCCCTATTCAAGATAGGTTTTGAGTGCTTTTTGCGCACTAATCATATGAATTAAGCCAATTGTCATGTGTATGTCCATTTAGTGCGTCTAATTTGTTTTCTTTAGATTGCTTGATAGTTTTTATGTGTCTTGGGAACTTTTACCATTGTGTTTGGTTTATCGTGTTGAATGCTAGAATCCTGTAATTTCACGCCAAGCCGAGGCTATGAAATGTCAAGATGGGCTGGAAGAATTGTAGGCAAAGTGATGAATAAAGTGAAGTGATAAGAGCAAAATGTGAGAAGGTGAGCAACCGTGGATTTTCAGCTTATGATTGCGAAAATTTCGCTAGGATTGCGAAAATTTCGCAATCATAGCGAAAATTTCGCAATCCTTGCGAAATTTTCGCTGTGTGAAAATTTCGCTAGGCTAGCGAAATTTGCTGCATAGCGAAATTGCTCAGCCTGTGTTTTTGGTATTTTTGATTCTAAACGACCACGTTTTGATAAATTATCATTGTGTTCCATTGTAATTTCATATTTAGGTAATTGTCATTTCACACTATGGGATTTGGCTTATGCAAGCCCTTAACTCTTTAGAACCCTAAGTAACTTTTTTCTATTTTAGTACGCTTCCGCAGCTTTTCATTTTAGGGTTTTACTTTGTTTCTTTCTCTCTCTCCTCTTTCTTTCATTTTCTCGGCTGCCAAACACACCTTTGAGGATGACAACTCAAGTGATGCTGGCTAAGCCTCATACCCTTGAAGAGAGGGGCTAGCTTGGCTTTGGGGCTACCGCAGTTGTCCTCATGCTTTAAATGTTACAGTAATCGCATTTATGGTTCCAAACTTTCCAAACTAGGGTCTAAGGCCATTTAATGCTCCTTTCCTTTGTCAATACTTGCCATGCTTTTAGGTCTGCATTCTTAATGGTAGATGCACCGAATTTTTAGATGGCATTTACGAGCTATTGAAATGAGGTTAAATGCTAGGTTTCAAACCGAATGGGACTTTGAATGCTGGCATTTGGTTTGACCTAAATAGAGGGTTCTAGGGTTAGGTTTTATAGCTAAACAAAGATCCGGTTTTGGCTTTGACTATATGTCATTTGCCCTAATGCGAGGATATAACCCGAGGACACTTTAATCGCCCCATGTTATCAAGCTAGTGACCCAAGCCTTCAAGGTTACCATTTCACGCTTTTAGTTTAAGCTATTTCAATTAACCAGTGAACAAACAACCTCCACTGTTTTTAACCAAATCCAAAAATCCAAACAAAAAGTCTCAACATTTTCCATCACTGATGCGAACTACTGTGGATGAAAAACCCATCCCGTGTTCGACCTGGGGACCGCTATACTCGCAAAGAGTTTGACTACGGCAGTAGGAGGAACATAGGAAATAAAATTTGTTGATTCCTGATACCCTACCGTGGTACTCCAATCAAATGGCGTCGTTGCCGATGGTGCCAACCACGCATGATGAGTTGATGTGTACTTGTAATCCACATTACAAGTGTTGGTGACCTTTCAATCCTTTGAATTATGTGCGGAACCGCAAGTTTTCCACTCGCGCCATCGCGACTGCTTTTTATTTTTACAACGCTTGTTCTAGCTAACACCGACCTTCTTTGGCAAGCTTTGTTTGTGTTCTTGTTTTGTTTCATTTGTAATGTGTAAGCTTATGCAAAAGATCGAATGCAGGGATAATGTAGATTGCAAAGAGTGAGTGCACTGGGCTTTGAGCAAGTTTCAGAAATTAGCGGTACACAAGTGTTGATCAAATGGATCTTCTACCTGAGGAACAACAAAGTCAACAAGCACCCCCTATGAATCCAACAAGATACGGTGTCGATTTAGGGATCACATACACCCTCCTAGAGGAGGCTCCTCGCATCATACCTCATGCCGAGGATGTGAAAAGGTGCTGAGATCCTACCTAGTGCCCCGCTCTACATTTCATGGTATGGAGAATGAAAACCATATTCACACATACCTGGATTTTTGAGGAAGCATGCATAACTTTCAAGGAGGGTATAACCGATATGGAATTGTTGAAGTTGAAAGCATTCCCATTCACACTGAAAGATAAGGCCAAGATTTGGCTCAACCTCAATCGAGGTATCGAATGATTAGAAATTAATGATCTTCAAGTCGATTTTTGAAGAAATCTTCATTCTCAACCAAGACAAATAGCTCAAGAGACAGATCTACACTTACTCTCTACTTTATGACAATGAGAAATTTATCAATGTCGAGGGTTCATGGAGACCATCAACGAGATGTCCACACCATGGTTTTGATACATGGATGCTAGTGAATCTTTCTTATAATGGCATGTCCCCGCCATGAAGCAACCGCTGAAACCATAAAGTGAGGTGGATTTTTTTGAGCAAAAATCCAGATGAAGCCATGGATTTCTTGAATTATGTGGCTGAAATTTCAAAAGCTTGGGATGAACCGAATCCGAGGGAAGCTGAAAGAATGAAGCCTTTGACCCACCAAAGGGGAGGCATTTATGCACTTTCCGAAGATATGGAAATGAAAACAAGAATATCAACCCTAGCTAGGAAGATGGAAGAACTGGAAGGAAAAAAGGCTTCAAGTGAAGTAAAAGTGTTGACTGAAAATACCGCATGTGCCAACCTATGATCACTCGTCAACCCACTGGCCCATCCAGAGAACATCATCCAATGCCCCCTCGTTGAAGGATTGATGTCGAACATGCCAATGCCGTGAGGGTCAATACAAGCCACAACCTAATGCTCCATACTAGAATATCGTGACAATTCTAATTCAAGAACTCACCCCAATCTCTCCCTGAAACCAATCTCGCCTATGTGCCCCGCGCTAAAAACAATGCTTTGGTTCTCATCTCAACCACGCCCATCATCATCCTCTTCCCGCTGAATAAGCTATATTGAATTCGAAAGCATGGTAATTTGCGGAAGAATTGTAAAGGGATCAACACAATTGGCTCAAAAGAATTGACATACCGTAGAAAGTACATTGAATAAAAAGAATAGATGGGCTTGAGAGCAACCTAATCGAAGATTGATAACCGCACTCCATCAAATGTGGATTAACAATTTGTCGGAGGTATGTGAGAAAGGCGTTCCTTCCCAAACACTGCCAAATCCAAAGGAGTCCATGAGGTAGTCTCATCCAGCAATTCAGGGATGGATGAAGTGAAAGCTATAATCACCCCGGAGGGAGCGGAAGAGAAATAGAGCAACCAAAGTGTCTATGATCACAAGAAACATGATGCAAGGAAAGGAAGTCGAGCCTCGAGAGGGTAATCATCAAAGTGAAGACCTAGTGAAAAAAAACATGCCCCCTCCATTTCCCCAAGCACTGAGAGGCAAGAAAAAAATCCCAAACCAAGCTGAAATTTGGGAGGTGCTAAGGCAAGTGAAGGTGAACATTCCCCTGCTTGACATGATTAAGGTGTCCCAACTTATGCCAAGTTCTTAAAGGATCCTAGCACAACCAAGAAAGGGTTAGGCATCGAAAGAAAGTCTTGCAACCGAGCAAGTCGGCTATAATCCGAAAGCAAGACCCCGCCAAATACAAGGATCCAGATCCCCCACAATTTCAAATAACATTGAGGGACTTTACAGATTGTGTTAATCGCTAGATTTGTGGGCTAGTAAACCTACCGCCATACCAAGTGTATGCGCTAGTTTGGGGGTGGAGTCAACCTTACTAACAACATTATTTCTGTCACAAGCCGGGAGATCGCAAAATTCCTAAGGAATAGTTGAGACGTGTTGGTAAAGGTAGACAAATTTACTACCCAAGACTTTGTAGTGCTTGATACCGAGCCATAGCAGCTGGCCCAATCATGTGCCAATTCACTGAAGACTATTTTTCGCACTCGCTAATGCAATCATCAATTGCCGAAATGGAGTAATGCATCTCACATTTGGCAACATGACATTGGAGCTCAACATTTTTCACTTGAGTCACAAGCACAAGCCAGTGGAAGGTGATAAGGAAGGAAGCCGGCGAAGTCTCAAGCCACTAAGTTAGGAATGCAAGGAATCCAAAGGTCCATAAATCGCAAGAATCAAAGCAACTAAGATAGCTAGCTTGATTGAGTTGTCATCACCACCATCGCAGCAATTGGTCAAATTTCAAAATCACCTACCGAGAAGAAAATCAACAAGAATGGACTACATGAAGGTCATAGGAACAAATGATCGCCGAGGTTAAGGAGCCTCCTCCTGACCCTCCATGAGTAAATCGTTGAAATTGGAAATGTTTGGTAGTCTGATCGAACCAAATTACAGCCTCAAATTTTTTATTTCCGACCGACGAGAGAGGAGACGACGACGACGACGACGACGACGACGACGACGACGACGACGACGACGACGACGACGACGTCGACTCGTCGACGTCTCTCTCGTCGTCTCTCGTCGTCGTCTCGTCGTCGTCGTCGTCGTCGTCGTCGTCGTCGTCGTCGTCGTCGACGTCGTCGTCGTCGTCGTCGTCGTCGTCGACGTCGTCGTCGTCGTCGTCGTCGTCGTCGTCGTCGTCGTCGTCGTCAAGGCTCACTGCAGGCCATTTTTAGTAAACTTCCCGCTTGTGCCAAATCCTCTTTAAGCAGCCTAAATTTAATTTACCTCAGGTTTTTGCAAAAATAATAAATATTGTTGATTTTGTTCCTACTCTGCCTAAATCAAATTTATTTTTATTTACAGTGAGTCCAGCTTTTGGTGATTTCATTATTATAGCTTAAATTGGCCCAGAGGCTCTTCTGGCCACCTCACTCGCTTAAAAGGAAGGGGGTGTGCTGGGACCCCATTCAAACACATTTCCAAAGCCCCGAGCCACCAGCCGTGGGAGCCCCAAATGAGCTCTCCCTGCTCGTGCCCCTGCCTCCCATCGCGCCGCCGCCCACCCAGAGGCTCGTACGCCGCGCCCGCCTGCGCCGTCTCCACTGCGAAGACTTTCGAGCCACTCACCAAGGCAGCCCGAGCCCCCGCATCGCCATCAGTCGAGCCCTGTTCAAATTCAAGGTCCGTAGCCCCCGTCCCCCAGCCGCCCGCCGCCGCCGTCTCACGGGGCTCGCCCACCGCTGCACCCGCGCCTACTTCGCCCCGGGCCTGGGCCCGTGGCTCGCCTCGCTCGCCCGAGCCCCTGGTCCAGCCTCGAGTGTGAGCGCAGGCACCGCACCCCAGCCCGTGAGCCCCATCACTTCCTTTTCCGACTACATATGGCACGTGACTTAGTGGGTCCCGCCAGCCCAGAGTTAGATTTGAAGACTGCATCGTGAGGAGCAGCCCTACCATGCTACATCCCGTAGGAGTCACAGGGGTTTAGAAGGTATCGTAAGGCGATGGGGACCCTGGGGCCCTTCCCTGCTCTCGTAGACGATCCAGGAGGGCCCGACCTCTCCAAGCGAGCCCTGAGACGCCCTCGGGGAGTCTCATCATTCCAGCTCACCATCACCTTTCTCACAGCCAGGAGAGCTCATCGCCTTCTTATCTATCGCCTCCATTTTGAGGATCAAGTGCCATTGTTTACCTGGACCCCGACATCGGGGGAACGAGATTTGTGGCTCCAGGATTCCCTACGAGAGTCATTTCACGACGTACAAGATCGACGCCACCCCGCCGAGACTCCATGAGACCGATCACATAAAGACTCCCTCGTTGTCGTTATGACACCGCGGGTAGTCGATACTCCCTGGTGCGCGCCTACTCACTCCATGACTTCGAGTGCCGAGTCCGCTGGAGCCCGATTCACTACTGACGACACGGAGTACTTGGAGCCATGACATTTCAAACAGATAGGGCCCGCCAGCAGAGCTGGCCAATTCTGGAGGATATCGGGATTGGCCACAACCATCACAGAGGGAGATGGTCCATTGCCTCGTCGAGATACTACTTGCTGGACCTCGCATTTTTCGCAGTGCAACCTCCCGCCTCGATGCTTCGTGGACCACCCGTCCTGACTAAATTGTCTCACCGCAAAGACTATGTTCAGGTAGGGAGCCACAATTAGAGGCTCAGGACCGATCTCGTAGGGATTCCGCTTAGTCCTTCCAGCTAGTTATGGACCGCTCGGCTGCACTTCTCGAGGATAAGGTCCACTCGCATGGCCCGGCTCGAGCTCGAGGGTCTACCCTTGTTGATGCCGCGACACGAGCCAGTCCCTGAAAGATCTGGGATTCCCCGAGGAGCCCCGTATTGAGAGGGAGGACTGGAGGCCTCAGTCCCTGGGTCCATGGAGCGATCCTTGGTTATGTCGACTTTTCTCCCCAGCTACAGACCTGAAAGGAGGTGCGATGAGGAGTGAGGGATCCTCCGGGAGGTGGGAGATGATCCTATTCCGAGGGGAGTTGCAGGAGAGGAGCCCACGCCATTTGTTCCTCCATTTCCTCCTCCACCTCCTTTCCCGCCCCAGCTCATGACACTCCCGGCCCAATATATACAAATACAAAGATTCCTCCCGGAGCATGTTCATGTCGCTCGAGGGAGCTTCAAGCAGTGTTATAGATGCCGTCCCTGCTCATCGGCTACACTGCATCGAGGATTCAGAGATCGCCCGAGCCGAGACCACTTTAGAGCATTGTCATACCATGCCTTCGCATCATGAGACACCCCTGCCTCCCAAACAGGCCTACACATCGAGATGAGCCCACAAGCAAAGATCCTCCTTAGACATCGGGCAAAGAAGAAGTAGCTTTCCAGATCCACCACCCCCGAGAGGGAGGGTCACACTCCTCGTTTCTAACTTTCCTATCCCTATGACATGTCTATACTTTGCTAGGAGGAAAAGTATAGGAGTTAGGAGTGCTTATCATGTTTTTGCACAGCTTTTCACTTTATCAACCGCCACTCATTTTATATAGGTTCATGCATTAAACATAATAGTAAAAGTAAAGGTTACTTTGTTATGTTTAGCTATATTAAGCATGTATTAGCCATTTTGGTTATATCAAAAGCTTTATAGCATTATTAATAGTTTACTACACTTTTGCAAATCACTTTTGTGTCTTCATTTTGTGTATCTACTCTTGCCTTTAGTTGAGAAATTGAAGCCCTGTTTGTTACCCTAATGATAGAACAATTCCATGCATGATTTAGTTTTTAGTCAATCGAGGTTTCCTTACAGATTAAATATTGAACATTCCCCTTCTAGCTAATTCACACGCACACCGTGATTGTACCAATAGGTTGTGAAGCTATGTACTTCTTTCTTACTCTTTGCAAAGCCGGCCTTAGATTTGTTGGATGAATCTATAATAGGCTTGTGTTACCCATGTATGAAGGCCAAATGTAGTTTCAAAGGAAAAGAAAAAGAAAAGCAAAAGAAAAGAAAAGAAGAAAAAGAAGAATAAAAGCCAGACGCTTTATCTTGAAACCCAACACGTCCAGTGGGTATATGGTAGTCTTGCAAAGTCTCATGCCCTAAACCTAATTGGCTGGGGAGTCACCCACTTAGTGCTTTGTTACACTCCGGTGCAATGGGCAGAGCGAGCGTGTCAGAGGGTGCCAATTCAAATCATTCAAGTCTCGCTAAACCCGCAGTTTGTGGTCAGTTGACTTTTGGCTTGATGCCCTAAACCTTAAATTGGTTGGGAGTCACCTGGTGGACCCTCGCTACACGGACTTTGGTGAAGTCAGTTTTTAGCATTGCACCCTACATTGCAAACATGGAAGAAAATAGTGAGCCAGAGGGGCTAACTCTATTTAGGCTATTCAATAGCTTCAAGGCCATGGCAAGAGTTTGGCTGGGGAGGGAATAACTGCAATTTATTGGCTCAAGCCGGTTACCTTAGGAACAATTAGATTTTGGTGGTTCAGTTGATTTCCTTGGATCCACGTCAATTCCAAAACTGGGCCTTATATGGTTTTGTTATTTCCTGCGTTTCGCTGAATCCAGGGTGTAAATTGTTCATTTTAAAGGTAAAGCCTATTTGTACATACACTTCTTGAACCTTATACATTTTTTTTAAAAGCACAACATGCATACCTTTATTGTTTTTAGCATCTAAGGGACTAGGCAACGTGTCGGGCAGGTGTGGGATTACGCCTCAAAAGTGCGCATTTGAGCCCCATTCAAGATAGGTTTTGAGTGCTTGGCGCACTAATCATATGAATTCAGCCTCAATTGTCATGTGTATGTCCATTTAGTGCTAGTCTAATTTGTTTTCGAGATTGTTTTGATAGTTTGCGGTGTCTTGGGAACTCACGCCAGTTTGGCTTCTTATTAGTGTTGAACGCGAATCCCTGCACTCTACCAAGCCGAGGCTATGAAATGTCAAGATGTGGGCTAAAGAATTACAGCAAAGTGGGATGAATAAAAGTGCAGAAGTGATGCAAAGAGCAAAACGTAGCTAAGAGCAAACCAGTGTTTAGTTGGGGATTGCTAAAATTTCGCTGTGATTGTGAAAATTTCGCAATCATAGCAAAATTTCGCAGAATTTCATAAATTTTCGTTATGTGAAAATTCCCCGCCAGGCTACTTAAATTCTCGCTAGCCAGCTTAACTTAATGCTCCTAGCTTAAAATTCCTCACTTCGCTTATCTCACAAAAATTTCGCTAGGCTAGCGAAATTTGCTGCATAACGAAATTGCTCAGCCTTTGTTTTTGGTATTTTTAATTCTAAACGACCACGTTTTGATAAATTACCATTGTGTCCCTATTGTAATTTCATATTTTAGGTAATTTTGTCATTTCACACCATGGGATTGGCTATATAAATCTTTAACTTTGTAACCCTAAGTAACTTTTTTTCCATTTTAGTACAAATTTTTCGCAAATCTTTTCATTTTAGGTTTACTGCCTCTTCTCTCTCCTCTTTCATTTCTTCGGGTTGCCAAAATACACCCCTTGAGGATGACAACTCTGCTGGATGCTTATTAAGCCTCATAGCCTTGAATATGAGGCCATAGCTTGGTTTTTTGGGGGTATACCGCAGTTGTCCTCATGCTTTAAATGTTACATGCAATGATTTATGGTTCCAAACTTTCCAACTAGGGTCTACAAATATTTAATGTCTTTCCTTTATCAATACTTTTCATAGCTGAAGCCAAAGGCATTCTAATGGTAGATGCACTGGAATTCTTTTAGATGCATTTACGAAACATTGAAATGAGGTTAAATGCTAGTTTCAAACTGAATGGGACTTCAATGCTTAGTATTTGGTCTGGACTCAAATAGGAGTGGTTCTAGGGTTAGGCTTTATAGCTAAATAAAGATCCGGTTTGGCTTTGACTATATGTCATTTAATCCTAATGCGAGGATATAACCCGAGGACACTTTAATCGCCCCATGCTATCAAGAAGTTGACCCAAGCCTTCTTAAGGTTACCATTTCACGCTTTAGTTTAAGTTATTTCGCTTAACCAAAGGAACAAACAACCTCCACTGCTTTTTAACCAAATCCAAAAAATTCAAACAAAAGTCTCACCCATTTTCCATCACTGATGCGACCATTCATGGGATGAAACCCATCCCCGTGTTCATCCCTAGGATCGCTACCTAAGTAGCCTTGACTACCAAGCAGTAGGAGGAACATAGGAAACAAAATTTTGTTGATTTCGGATCACCCTACCGTGGCATGAATCATCAAGTAATTCAAATCGAATTGCTTGTGTTTGATCATTAGCCCAAGTGAGCTAATTTTGATGTTTGAAATGATAATTACATAACATGATCAGGTGATTTTAATTTCTTATGTGAATATATCTACGCATATTTAGCGTGAATTGGGACCGTATTAAATCTGGCATATGCACCTGATATTATGCACCGGAACATCCTAGGACCATAGGGTTAGTGACGTAGTCTAGAGAAAAATGGTTCTGAGGGCTGTCTAAAAATATTCATTATCGGAGGGTAGTCCAAACGGTAATATCAATCGTCGAGCGCTCCAATTGATATTCATCGAGGGTAGTCCACTAACAACAATATATCAACTGCCGGAGCGGCCCAATTGATATATATACATCTGAGGGTTGTCCACTAACAAAAAACAATAATTCTCATACAAGGCTTAAAGTAGAGTGAGAGAGTCGGTGAGAATTCAGGATTCTGAAGTTGTTCATGTAGACATTCAAGTAGATCGCGCATTTGCTTGAATGTGTGTTTATTTTGGAGCATTGCATATGCACTTAGGGTGGAGAGAGCCCATTTAGGGTGATTCCACTATCGAAAGGATAGCCTACCCCGCCGTGGGAATTTATTCTTGAAAATGTGAGCGCACTGGGAGACAAATTTTCAATCCTGAGGCCGTCTGTACAAAAAAAAAAAAAAAAAAAAAAAAAGCCGGGTTGTGGCTTTGGTTTTGGTGGATGTACTACATGTATTAGAATTTAGATTTTACAAAGGTATAGAGTAAATTTTAACTCTGTAACTATCGATATAGTTAGTAGGTTTATGAGTATTGATTATGTGGGCCCAAGAGGCTGCTTCTACTTATGTGGATTGTTGTTTGGGGATGTGATATAGGTATCGATTTTGGGGCAGAGTTCTCCGTACAAAGGAGACTCTGCCCGATTTTTCCTAAGTGGCGCTCTGCAACCTGGACATCCACTTGTATTCCGCCGGTTGATCTGCAGTCAACGGACTGGCTCGGGCGCCACACGCAATCGCAACAATTTATGGTCATGACCACGGACCTCCTTTGCAGCCACTATGTTCAGCACCTCGTAGTGTGGTCACGACCACATATCATCCATGGTTATGACCACACGACGTCATGTCTGATCCAACACCAGTTTTAGCCAATTTTCAGCCTATTATCGAGAGGTTTATAAAAGAGAACACGATCTAGGGTTTGAGGATCAATTTAGGAGTCCCTCTTAGGTGGAAAGGAGTGGCCTTTTGGGTGGAAACACCCTAGGGCATTTTTCTTGGAATAGGAGAAGGTTTCTTGAGGAGGAAGAAAAAGAAGATGGAAGAATGAGAAGAAGCTTTCACTCTAATCTGTTTATTCTCTCGCTCTATTTTTTTTCTCTATTTTAATGGTTGTAACTTTTTTTTTATAGTTATGTTTTAGTTAGTTTTCTTAGGGCTTAGATGTAATCAAGACTTGTTTATATGACTCTTTCTTAATTTTAGTTGATTTATGCTTTATTTTCATATATGTGTTGAGTAGTTCATTTTGTTCTTAATGCTTGTAAGTAATTGGCCAATACTTGCAGGATTTGTGGTTCAATTCAAGATATGAGAAGTGAGAATTGAATTAGACCATATATGAATTACCATTTAATTGTCATAAGATAGAGATATAAGTGAGATTAGGTGTGGTATTAGGATTTCTTGGGTTTAATGCGCCTTTGGAAATCCATGGTTGAGTAGAGATGCAAAATACCTGATCCTAACGGTAGATTGTGAGTTATCGAGAGAGACTCACATATCCATTAGTGAAATCTCCATTAACAAAAATTAAATTAACATTAATTGATTGAGTTAAGAGGTTCATATAGGCTTGGAATGGTGAAATCTATGACCTAGGGTTTTTAGTCTTGAGTCTTTGTTAATTTAGTAGTCTTGAATGCTAGTTTCGTGTAAATTGAGTCTTCTATATATTTTTCATCATCCAAATAGAGCCTAAGCTAGATTAGAGTTGGTAATTAATAGCTAATCCTCGTGGAACGATACTCTTACTTTCACTTTATTACTTGAACACGACGTATGCACTTGCGCACATAGGCATATTATGAAGGGACCCAACCCAAGTTTCCTTTTCCTAACTCGGGACCTCCCCGCACTCCTGGGCTGCATTTGAAAACCTTTTCATTTCTTTTTAAACCTTTTTTAAAAGTGAATCCGTGGAGCAACCCATTTATGCGCTTACGCTTTTCCATTAAAATCTTATGAAACATGGTGGGACAAATATATATATATATATATATTTTTAACATTAAACCCTTATAGAAAATCTATGTAGTTTCTATTTTTGGATATGTCCCACCTACAACACCCGGTAATAAAACAATTTTAATTTACTCCACATCCAACAGTCAATGACATCAAGTCCACTTTACAACCAATTTCAAATCAAACTCTTAAAATCATTTTTCTTAAACCTATTACAAAATAAAGGTGTACAAGTAGGATTTACAACAAAAACTATACATTCAAAAGGTGGGAAGTCACACGTGATACTGAGTGTTTAATGTCCGAGGATGCCTCCGAATCGCACGTCGCCGCCTAAAACATTTGGAAAAAGGGTGAGCTAAAGGAGCTCAGTGAGAGTACAGGTCATAGGAAAATAATGTTTCCAGATATAGTTCAAATACAATGTGTAAAAAAATTGTATAGAGATCTCATTTCCATAAACATTTACTTTGCATCTTTTCTTTCTATTCAAATACAACGTAAACAATTGCATAGAGATTCTCCTTTCTATAAACATTTACTTTACTTTCTTTTTCCATATAGTTCAAATACAATGTAAACACCAACAACATATCTTTCTCAATATATTTTTCTTTTTTATGAACTGGCCATATCCAATGGAACTCCGCCACCTGAGAACCACCGCTGGTCCATGAAAGAACCCCTCCGAGAAACATTCTTACGATCACCGATGGCCCAAAAAGGAACCTCCGAGGAAATCGTGCTCCACCGCTAACCACCGGCGACCCATGAAAGAACCTTACGAGGGGAAACAAAGCCTTACGAATACCGATGGTCAAAAGGAACCTCGATAAATCGTGATTCTTTTCGGTGTGATTCTTTCTACGTATACATGGCAATATACATCACTCTTCCCTTCTCTATAAAAATCCTAACCCTTTCCCATGTACCACATGCACGCAGAAGTACTTTAGTTGATTTTCAAACTTATCTTGTAACATAGGGTAACCATGGATTCAAACATTTTCATATAAACATGTGATATATAAAATATACATTCATAAACATTTCATTTCATATAAAACCATAAATCATGCTTTATAAAACTATGGAAACCATAATCATTTCATATTTTCTCAACATAATTTAAAGTCAAGAAACCATTTCTTTTCATTTGAACATTTATAACATAGATAAAAACATATACATTGGTAAACATTAATATATATATATATATATATATATATATATATATATATATATATATATTTTTTTTTTTTTTTTTTATTTTTTTCTATAAACATTTACATTTTCCCCTCACCTTAGTTATTTAAGCCATTTTTCTTCCTTTTAAACAAACTTTCCACCTCCACCAGTCCTTATCTCCTTCCCTCTACAAGTCACATTTTAATCACTCCAATTGATTAAAATCACCTGAACTCATCCTCTTGTTCTCATGATTTCTTATGCTAATTATGGAAATTACTACCCCATACAATAGCCCACAACATGCCATGAAATGGTCATGCCAATACCCGAATATTCACATCGACATAACCAAGCAACCTGCATACTTGGTGCAAAACATAAATTTTCAGCCATGTTCTGATCATCCCCTGTACTCTACAGGAATATGGATAGAATCTTGACTCAATGAGCTCTCCATAGAGTCCAAGAACACCCAAAACGGAGTTCGACGAAGAAGTTATGGCCTTTTCATTCAAAACTAGTCAATTTACTCGCTTACACTGAAACATTCCCAGGATACTCCGATTTAGGGGCCTAATCCAATTTGACACTTGTTCTTGTACCCACTTTGAGATATGGTCTTAGGTTCTTCTCCAACTGAATTCACCCCAAATCGGATCAACAACCTCAAGATATCCTAAAACAACCGGGATTACCGGGGTTTTCTCAAACAAAACTTAAACCGGTCTCGAACATAGCTCCCCTTTGAATGCATTTATGAGTCCAAATTGGTCGGAATTTGGATTGACCTATTTCAAGGAGATATGTTCTCCTATTAGTCTAGTTCATCCATCAATTTGAATCACTCAATTCGGATGAGTGATGGTCAAGTTATGGCCAAAATACAGTCATGGAGTCTTAAAATGTAACGTAAAACCGCTTCGAACATAGCTCCACTTTTAATGCATTTTTGAGTCCAAATGGGTCGGAATTTGGATAGGCCTATTTCAAGGAGAAATGTTCTCATATCGATCTAGTTTATCTAGAAATTTGAATCGCTCAATTCGAATGAGTGATGGTCAAGTTATGGCCAAAATACAGTCATGGAGTCTTAAAAACATAACAGAAAAACTGCTTGAACATATCTCCACTTTGAATGCATTCGAGTCCAAACGGGTCTAATTGGATAAGACTCTATTTAAGGAAATGTTCTCCTATTAGTCTAGTTTATTTAGCAATTTGAATCACTCAATTCGGATGAGTGATGGCCAAGTTATGGCTAAATTACGGTCATGGGGTCGTAGAAAAAAAACTGGACAACATCTCCTTGGACACACACATGCCCTTAGACAGAAATTAACCCGAGTAGGAGAAAACCCTACCTCAAATGGCGTGATTTCAAGGAACACCACCTTTTCTTGGTTTCCGTGAAAACCCAAACCTTGACCTGGTAGAATCTGTGATCATACCCACGTAGCCCTTGCCGCATAGATCAACTTTAATTTCTTGATCACGAAAGTTCGACCGATGAAATCAGGAATCAAGAAGCTCTGGCTTTCTCTATCTCCCTCTCTCTCTCTCTCTCTCTCTACGGTTTGACTAGGACCAAAATGTAGATCTTGGTAGGTTAGATTTTTATTAGGCTATTTATACATGAGACACGTACTACGCCGCTACCACGTGCAGTCACCTTCCTTTCGGTCCGTTTTCGTCCCGAAATAATTTATTTCATCCCGGTTTCAATTTTATCTATCTTAAGTGGACATTCTTTAAATATTTGATATTTTTCGGGATTTTTCTAAAAATCTTGTTTTCGGGGTCCACTCGACGTCCGTCGTCTCGAATTTCGTGAAAATTTGACTGTCTCGGAATTCAATGAAATTTGACTGAGTAACTAGATTTCGTGAGACGAACTCAATGATGAAGTCCGTTTTGGCCATCCGAGATCTAGAAAAATTCTCAGATATTTCTATGGCAAATTCATCGCTTTTTACCATTTTTCTCTTTAAAATGCATTTTCAACTCCTAACATAATTTCGTTTTTTAATCTATTTCCTGTTTCTTTGGACTTCACATTATTACGACATTTTTATTTTCGGCTTGTTTTTCGAAATTATTATTCATTTGATTGTTTCTGGCCAAATACCGAATCGAAACGAATTTTACTATTCATGAAAATCGTAAATTGTGATCTACATATTATTTTACATACATGTATCTGCCTATCACATTATTCAACACAAACATCAAGGTTTGTAAAAATAAGGGAATCAAGAACTTATAAGACAATAAGCCGTCAGACTTATTTCTCAGAGATGTGACCTAAATACTTAGCTATAAATGGATACCGAATTCTTTTATTGAAATTATGTTTAATGACCTGTGATTCACATTAATGAGGCTTTATTACAAGATGCAATGCTTTCAAGCATAAATAAGTTATCATAAGCTTTTAGGACACTAGTACCATCAATATTCAAATTTAAAGATAAATAAAATGGATTGTATTCAAATGAACAAGAATAACCAAATTTGTTTAATAAAGAAACTAAAACCAAATTTTGTCTAAAAGACAAGATAACTAATATATATATATATATATATATATATGTATATATATATATATATATATATATATATATATATATATATATAATATATATATATATAGTATATTAAATTCCAAATAAAATTCACTTAATGACAAAACTAAAGTGCTTATTGCACATTCCTTCTTTATATATTCTTATTGCAAAAGAAACCACTTTTGTTTTCCTGTTGTTCTTGGGTTAACCATTATCATCAGCTTTCTTGTTCATTCTTTTAATACCCTTATCCTTATTTTTAGGGTGGTAGTCAAATTGGCAGATTCAGTCATGAGACCATTTGTTATTTTGGCAGTTGTAATTGACCTTAAACTTGTTATATTGTTCAGAAGTAGAGCGACATTTATGTATGTGGTCATCAAAAACTCGAAGAAGCCTTAAATTTTTTTAGAAGCAATATGAGACATTTCCATGATGTGCGTCCCCCATTACTCTTCGATACCCTAAAACTCGTGGGTCCGTCACCAACTGTCAACTTGCGGAAAACCACCTTAGGTAATTGCATACTTAAGCTATGATACCAAACTGATATCAAATACCTGTGGATATCGAGTAACTCAATGCCACCTTGATACGTCCCATTTACCGGGAACCATTCATCCATATTTAAGTTAAAATATGTGATATTACATTTAAAATACTGTAAGAGTTCGATCACGACTCTTTACCACATAAACTCGTAATAGATCAGTTCACGATTTTATTAAAGATTTATCAAGCACCACATGTCACTTCTTCACACCGGCTCGAATGACCGCTTATTCCACTAAAGGTACACTTACATCTAAAATGTTTTCCATAAAGGGTGAGCCATGTCTTAGAGAATATTTGATACAAGCGCCACTCCTAACCTAAGTTACAAGACACACAGAATACTATGTATCACATTCACATTCCAATAAAACATGAAATTTCTATTATGAACTTACATGTCATGCCATGAAATGAGATGCGACTCAATCATGTACCATGCCTCGAGTCCTTGCCGACTCCCATCACATCCGAGTCCTTACCGACTCCATCACACAATGCCTAAGCCCATTAGTGATAAAATCCATCATTCCTGGATTACATCCAATGATCATTTTACAAAACAAATTTATTTGTTTTCAAACTAAAATCTTTTTGGATATAACACCTCAATGATCATTTGTATACAAAGCTCATGTGTCTTTTTGTGGGCAACGAATTTTTGGTGTTACACTGCAGGCCTAGCACACCTAGACACTCTTACGGCCTTTCATCGTTGGAATTATGTCTAACCACAATTGATGGGTCTTTCACCCGAGGGGGTGTCTATCCCTACTTGCTAATACCCGACACATATTTTCTTTACCACATTATTCAACCATTCGACCCTGTTGGACTTCTGTAAAGTGACCAAAAGACATATACAAATTTATGACACTATTACCAAAGGACTATTGTCTAATCGCCGGCAACGGCGCCAAAAAACTTGTTAAGACTGACCAAATGATGTATATGTGAAAATATGGCCAAGGGAGGAATGTAAAATACTAAAAACTGATTTGAAACAAAAGTAAGTATACTCAAAACCGAAATGAAAAGTATATTACTAACACTCAATCCCTTTCCGCAAGTGCACAGTCATACAAGTAATAAAGTGGACTCAGGAGTCCCAGATATCGTGACCCACGAGATTGAGGTTCTCACTAATTGGAATTTGATCACCCCGATTAAGAAGGGCTCTTCACTATTTAGGCATCAAATAGATGTGGAATAAAATCAATTTAATTGAAACAAACCGATTTAAACTAATCCTAAAAATCTACCAACAAACAACTACTTAATTTCTAAAAGGTATGAAGAGAGTCACTAGATGGGGATAATTATTTACATATATAAAACGCTTTGTATTTCCTTTGAAAGTGCAACATTTGTGAGTTGAATGCTAGATTGCTCAAGAGCAATGTAGTATAGCTTGATTTTCTCCATACACCATACATTTCACTATCTAACACACCATATTCTTTCAGGACAAATGGGTCTAAATAGCTACTTGTAAAATTTGGCACTTTTTAAGATTTGATTGTTTTTCTTTTTCAATACTTCACAACCATTTCAGACTAAAGAATTTCATTTCTACAGACGTGAAATGCCATTCTAATGTAATGGTATCTGCCTTCAAATCTAATAAAAATTTCTCATCTCCTGATTAGATCTTACCAACACGGATCAAGATCCTTTTCATCAAACTAAGGAGAAACCTCTGACAACTAAATTGATACATCATCTACTTAATCCTCACACCATGAGTAAATTAGTGATCTATCAAGTAATTTTTCAAAGAGTTCATTTAGTTCCAAGATATTAGTCTAACATACCCTCTAAGTTACCGCTCTTTACTCGTGAATCTCCATCTCGTGTCACTCGTAGGGGCCTCCTGAAATCGCAGCAAAGATGTCACTTCTTTTTTGGGTATAAGCTACTAATATTCGAACACCATTATATGCACGCACTCAAATTATATAAATTCAAGATTCAAACCCACAAATAATCGAAAAACTCGCAATCCGAATGTTCAACAATTAAACCCCACCCCTAGAGGGTGTTTAATGTCTCCATTACTGGATTCCAATCATCACTAATCAAACAAAAAAGTAAGAAAATGAAGAAAGAAATCAAGAGAAATAAGAGAAAAACCTGCATTTGAGCTTAAATCTTCTTCAACAAGAAATAAATTGAATATCCGAGCACAAAGACCGAAATCTCTTCAATAGAAATAAAAATCGCCTAAGATCTGCTGCATCAAAACTCAGAAGAAAAACTAAGAAAATGGGTGCTTAGAGAAAACCGATGAGAGAGAGAAAATCCAGATTCTTAGCTTCAATCTTTGTCTGAACCTTAGTGAAATCTGAATCTCTATTATACAACACCGAAATCTCTTCAATAGAAATAAAAATCTGCTCTAAAACTACTCTAAAATCTAAAACAAATCAAAATCTACAGAAAAACTGGAAAAATGGGCAGTCTAGAGAGAGAAACCCCATGAGAGAGGTTTCCTCCAATCTTTCTCCCGCTGCCTCTTTACCTAAAAAACGAGTATATATTTGGTCTTAGGGTGAAATGGGCTTGAAATTAGGTCAATATATCAAATTTCGCTTTTAGGTTTTTTAGTAGCTTTTGCTCAAGTGCACACAGTTTTCTCTGTCATGTATTACCACTTCCCTTGCCGCGACACCATTTCCGACAAAGAACCTCGTTTTTTCTTTTTCTCCAACTTGTCTAGCTCATAATCTCTTCATTTTAACTCGGATTCGCGTGTGAGTACCGTTGGAAAGATCTTTGAATGTAGAATGTAGCCATGGAATTTGAACCATTTGATGTTCCAGATGGTACAGAAAATTAATCTTCCTAGTAGCGCCAGTGAGACTCCTGGCTGACCTTCTTTGGAAATATATTGCTCATTTCTTGCCAAATCACTTGCTTTCTAATTAATAATCCTACAAAACCAAGTTTAGAGTGAAATTTTAAGGAAGTTTTACTACGAATATGGATATTAAATACACAAAATAGCATGTGAAATGAACTCAAAACATAGGGATGAAGTTTTGCACCATCAAACACCCCCAAACTTGAAGTTTTGCTTCGTTCAAGCAAAGAAAAAGTTGCTTCGGTCCCCAAGCAATGGAAGAGAAGAGTTCATTTCAATTTCTTTTATTTAAACTAAAACTGAGTAATTAAGTTTTTGTAAGGGGTATGTGATATGTGTCTCAAGAATTACCTGGCAAGGGAATATATATAGAGAATATGATCAAGATAATTTATTCATTTTAATAATGAATTAATCTCATAATAAAAATTTTAGATCATGGTTCTCACTAGTGTGTGTGTGTGTGGTCTTCCTCTATCCAAACAATTGCAAGCTAGATGAGTTTATGAGAATTGAGATAAGTATGCGGATCTCCTAAGATAATTTATTTAGGTTCCATAGGCTTGTTGTTCTTATCACTCTCCACTAATGTAGGCACACACAACTCTCAAGATCAAGTAGGTCTTTATAGGCTTGTAATGTAAGGCTTGGGTAAGGGTAGCTGAGTAGTCATTTTAGGCTAAAAACTACCTAAACATACATATTTTTCGCATTGACAAATTACTCCATCCCGATTTACCATCAAGATAGTGACATTCCTCAAACACCCCAAAACTGCTTAGGTGCATCCTTCCATACCCCTCATATCACTTTTCTGCACAAATTCTGCATTCTTCAACAAACACCAAGAGTTTCCTTTTCTTTAAGACAAGGTTATTAGAGTGGTGCAGAATGTCAAAACCCCTTAAGCTTTCTACCAACCCTTAGCTTAGCTTTAAATCAATAAATTCCTGCACTAATTTACTTAGTAGATACTGTGTGTTGAGACACCCCTCAGATTTACTGGTTTGGGTGGAATAAGGCTACGAGGCTAGACTCCACTCCTCCTTGGACTTTTTATTGTATTTTTGCTTCTTTTACACTTGATCTTTTCGTTTTTTTTTTTTTTTTTGACAACCCTTTGATCTTCAACTTAACTCATTTCACACTTGGAGTTATTTTTCCATAGGAAAAATAACTCCCAAACTTGCTCTCACCACATTTCTCAATTATGTTCAAAATCCTCATGTTATGGGTGAGTTTTGTCTTTATTGAGGGATAGTGATGTATATGAGCTGTTGCTGGCTTCAAACTTGGTTTTTTTTTTTTTTATAAACGTAATTCTTGGCTCTTTTAAGGTCTTTCAACATTTGGTACTAGAGGAATATGCATATGCATACTATCAGGTTAGCTTGAAAGGCAATAATCTTTTCCAAGGATGGCCTATATCATTTCTTAATTGTTGTGTTGCTCTAGATTTCGCCTCGCGATAATAGAACAAGTTCTAGAACTTATGGAGATCAAAATTAGATGGATTCTCATAAACCTTCTCTAACCCAAGCAAAAACTGTTTTTCAAGGGTACTTAAGTGACCACGTGCATGGATTTTGAGAAACCAATGACTAAATAGCCTATTAAAGAGATAACTCATTCATTAAGTCCTATTATCTCTAATATTGTCCATATGCCAAGTGGTTCATTTATATCCTTATTGACATCACAACAACTCCAAGCAAAACTCAATTAACTCAATAAACCTAACTAAAAATAAAAAATACCAAACTAAGATAAGTTAGAAGCATCAAACAAAGTCATTATCCGTAAAGCACTAGAAAATTTCATCCTCAAAGTTATCATGTGCAACATGTGGGGTGTGACATGATAAACCAACCAAAATAAATACCCCCAAACTGTGGGATGAACATTGTCCTAAATGTCTAGCAATGAACAAAAGGAAGTAATTCAGAAAAAGGGTAATAGAGAGAGTTGGGAAAACTGAACTCCCCTTTCTAGTCATCGATCATTTTGAATAGGAACCTTGATGATTTTCGCATTGACATTGGTGTACTACCCCTGATACACTCTTTGCTTCTTTGGAGCCATGAAAGTGGCTTTGGCATTTTCTCAAACACTTGGTGTGCACCAACTTCCTTCACTTCAAATGAGTGTTTTGATTCTTCAAACCTCTCCTTCAATACATGTGCAAATCACTCCAATAACCTGGCACAGACCCATAAGAACTGAAAACAAACAACATGTATTCTATTGACTTTGATGCTTAATGATGAGAAATAGTTCAATGTATGTCATGGTTCATTTTATTCTGAGTTTCGTGACGGATATGCGATCGAGGAATGTGATTTAGATTTGAGTGATATAGCAATTTTATACAGTTTTGTATGAGGTAGGTATGGAAAGATAGAGTACGCAGAGAAGAAATATTTTTAAAGGGTTAAAAGCCTCTGCTGTGACCGTGGTGCCGGTCACGTCACACTCCGTCAAGACCCTCGTTTTTTAATCCAACTTGTTATATTCATTATTCTCCTTCATTTTAGCTCGAATTGTATGTGTATGACTCGCTAAGCTCTTTTCAATGTAGAATAAAGCTCATGGGCTGAGGGGCAGAACCATTTGGAGCCTCCAATCAATACAGAAAATCAGAATGTTCAATGCTGTCCAAGCAGATGATTTCTTGACTCCTTAGGTTCTCCTCTTACTTTGTCTCTGCCCATATCACTGCTATCCCCCTAAAAGTCCTTCATGCTTATATATTCTCTTAAAATTCCTCTAATAGCAACCCTTAATGCTTTCATTGATGCTTAAACTCATTCTCAAGCATGATCATGAACCTTCCAACTTTATATTTCAGTTCAATTTGGTTCATTTCATCTCAAAAACCTGAAATTTGATGACCATCTCCACTCAAAATTTATTTATTTATTTTTTCACACTTCAAGCACTATAATTACATCAACCACTTTCCAACTTCTTGCCTTCGCTCTTGCAAACTATTCATGACAACATGTTGAGCTTCAAACTTACCTTATTCTGAAAACACTAACAACAAAAAGAAACACTACTGAATTTTCATCCCAACAAAGAAAAAGAAAACAAAGAACAAATAAATAACTAAAAAAATAGAAAAAGAAAAAGAGAATGGATAGAATCCTTATTACTTAGCTTAGGTTGCCTCCCAAGAAGTCGTCTGCTTAGAGTCCGCTAGACTATTGAAAAGTACTAGTGCTTCCATTCGCCAATCATTCATCTGGGAAAGCACTTCCTCTTCATAACAACCATTCAGTCAAGGATGTTTTCTTTCAGACTTTGAAGAAGGGAAAGAAACTCAAAATCCCCTCTAATTATGGCTGGTGGTTCAGCCACACTTTCTTCAAAACAGTCCCCTCTATGTGAAGTATATGTAAACACATTTATGCTTAAGAGGGACTGTTCAAACTTGTTCCCTTTTAATTGAACCAAGCTGCAGAATTTTTTGCACATGGCTCTTCGCTTTGTCAGCTGCAATGGCCAGAAGATTGAACTTTGCTTTCTCCTCACCCACAAGCAAGGTGAGCTCCCTTTGTTGATGTCAATCCATGCTCGCTCGAGGAAAGAAGTGGTCTTCTTTAGTATATGAGAATTTTGTAGATCCTTCAATGCCCCAAGTCACAAAATCCATGGGGAAGGTAAATGTCAATCTTCACTCAAAATGTTTTCAATAGCCATTACTTGACTTACTTCTTCAAATTTTAGCTTATCTTTAATAATGACTCTTCATCATTTAAGTTGTTTAGAGTGCCTTGTTCTCACTTCCAAATTATTCACCTCTCTTCCACAAATTTCGTGGATAGAAATTCCTCGCACACCGGTCAAAGGAGTATCAATGCATTTCTTTGAATTTGGCAAAGTGTTACTAGGGAGAGGTCCTAGAGATTTTTTCCTTGAATGCTTGGACCAAGTGTCCTGTATCTGAGCTTCACATTTTTCAATCTATCACTAGTGTTGACTTGGAAAGCATTTAAATCTGGAAATTTCTGCTCATGCAGATTAATCATCTTCTTGTTCCCTTCCATGTAGATAAAAATCTTCTCCTTAACAGGAGACAACTCTTCTTCCTCCTGAAATGTGGGATTTGAACACCCTTGATAAGGCAATACTCCTTGTTCCATGATTGAGTCATTGTGAATTCTTTGGTCCAATTGATGAAGAAGTAGTTCAAGCTTGGCTTCTATGGAAAAATCTATCTTCTATTGAATGTTCCTCCATAAGTACCAAAAATAAGAAGAAAAACAAAAGAAAATAGTACAAAATAATAATAAAAATAACTAAGAAACAATTCACAACCAAAAGATAAAAATAAAAATAAAATCACGCAATTAGCAATTAATTGCTTCTTCAAAATGCTAACTTCCAATGAGAGAAAGTGAACGCGCCAATCCCCGGCAACGGCGCCAAAAACTTGTTAACCGGACCAAAACACATTTACAAATTTATGACACTATTACCAAAGGACTATTGGTTCAATCCTGAACGGCGCCCAAAACTCGTTAAGACCTGACCAAATGATGTATATGTGAAAATATACAAGGGAGTGAATGTGGCAAATACTCAAAACTGATTTGAAACAAAAAAGTAAGTATACTCAAAACTCCGAACAAAGTATTAATAACACCAACCCTTTCCGCAGTCGCACGGGTCACAAGTAATAAAGGACTCTAGAGTCCTGATATCGCATCTAATGAGGATTGGAGGTTCTCTCTAATTGGAATTTGATCACCCTGATTACAAGGGCTCTTCACTATTTAGGCGATCAAATAGATGTGGAATAAAATCAATTTAATTGAAACCAAAACTCCATTTAAAACTAATCTCAAAATCTACCAAATAAACAACTACTTAATTTCTCTAAAAGGTATGAAAAGAGAGTCACGTGATGGGGATAATTATTTACAAAAAATTTTGCATTTCCTTGAAAGTGCAACATTTGTGAGTTGAATGCTAGATTTGTCCAAGAGCAATGTAGTATAGCTTGGATTTCTCCATACACCATACATTTCACTATCTAACACACCATATTCCTTTTCAAGACAAATGGGTCTAAATAGCTACTTGTAAAATTTGGCACTCTTTAAGATTTGATTGTTTTTCTTTTTCAATACTTCACAACCATTTCTTAGGACTAAAGAATTCTTGCCCCCATAGACAGGAAAATGCAAGCATTCTCTAATGTAATTGGTATCTCGTCCTTCAAATCTAATAAAAATTTCTATCTCCTTGATTAGATCTTTACTAACACGGGATCAAGATCCTTTCATCGACTAAGGAGAAACCTCTCGACAACTAATTGATACATCATCTAATTAATCCTCACACCATGAGTAAATTAAGATCTATCGGGGAGTAATTTTCAGAGTTCATTAGTTCCCAAGATATTAGTCTAACATACCCCTAAGTTACCGCTCTTACTCGTGAATCTCCATCTCTCTGTGTCACTCGAGGGCCTCCCGAAATCGGGAGCAAAGATACAGCTCTTTTGGGTATAAGCTACTATTCCAACAATTCATTATATGAACAGCACTAATTATATAAATTCGTGATTCAAACCCACAAAATAACCGAAAACTCGGCAAATCGAATGTTCAACAATTAAACCCCAACCCTGGGAGGTGTTTAATGTTCCATTACCGATCTCCAATCATCACTAATCAAACAAAAAAGTAAGAAAAATGAAGAAAGAAAATCAAGAGAAATAAGAGAAAACCTGCATTTGAGCTAAATCTTCTCCTCAACAAGAACAAATTGAATATCTCGAGTACAACACCGAAATCTCTTCTCAATAGAAATAAAATCATCTAAGATTCATTAAAAAATAAAAAATCAAGCAGCTGAAACTAAGAAAATTGGCAGTTTAGAGAGAGAAAACCCGTATTCTTACCAATCTTTGTCCGAACCTTAGTGAAATCTCGACCTCTATTATACAAAGACCTAAATCTCTTCATAATAGAAATAAAAATCTACTCTAAAACTACTCTAAAATCTAAAACAAATCAAAATCTACAGAAAAACTGGAAAAATGGGCAGTCTAGAGAGAGAAACCCCATAAGAGAGGCTCTCCAATCTTCCCGCTTGCCTCTATACCTAAAAAACGAGTATATATATGGTCTTAGGGTGAAATGGGCTTGAAATTAGGTCAAAATATCAAATTTCGGCCTTTTTTAGGTTTCAGCTTTGGTCGTATATGACAGTTTTCCGCTGCGACACATTTCCTGTCGCGACACCATTTTCTATCGCTACACCACTTCCTGTCGCGACACCATTTCCTGATAGCAACCTATTTTTCTTCTCCAACTTGTCGGGGTCATAACTTCTTCATTTTAACTCGGATTTGGGCATGTGAGTACTCGTTGGAAAGATCTTTGAATGTAGAATGCAGCCATGAGGGAATTTGAACCATTGAAATGTTCCGTATGGTACAGAAAAATTAATCTTCCTAGTAGCGTCACGTGACTCTCTAAGGACTCTTCTTTTGGAAATATATTGCTCATTTCCTCACAAATCACTTGCTTTTCATCAATAATCCTACAAAACCAAGTTTAGAGGAAATTTTATGAGTTTTACATGAATATGGATATTAAATGCACAAAATAGCATGTGAAATGAACTCAAAACATAGATGAGTTTTGCACTCATCAACTTCGTCCCACTTAACCGAGCTGACCCAATCAAACACCAAACACAATGCTTATTCTTTTAACCATGCACTCACACCCATTCAATGCAATGTTCCTGTGCATATGCAATGCAATGCGCCATTTATATCATGGCACATGTATAATGAATGATACATGGACTGTAAAAATCCCGAGAAAATCATAATTTTATGAAAAAAGGTAAAATGGTAAGTTCGGTCAAAATCCAGAATTTTTTTAGATTTTGGATTATGAAACGGACTTCACCGTTGGAATCGTCTCGCGAAATCTAGCTACCATGTCGAATTCGTCGAATTCCGAGACAATCGAAATTTTCACGTTTTTCGAGGTAACTAGGGTAGTACGGGAACTTGGCACATTTTGAGTGGATCAAGAGGTTCCATGTGTCATGTGCAGGATTAGTCAACTTGAGCTCAAGTGTGGGGCCCACATGGACATGTGGCATCCTCTAATTGGATGGAAATCCAAAGTAGATGGATAAAGAGGATAAGGAAATCTTATCAACCAATTGTAGGCCGACATGTGGCAAGATATACTCTCCCACTTATCACCTCCCAACTAGATTTGGAGAAGGAAAAAGAGAGGGAAAAAGAAAAAAAAAATACAGATTTTAGAGAGAGAGTGTCCAACTTCTCTCTAGATTTCTAGGTGATCGGACCGTTTGCTTCCGAGGCCAAAGCAAAGTTGTTCCCTACCTAGCGGGCTACGCAAGTGGCACCCCAGAAGGGCTTTCTCCCTACTTGATTTAATCCTTGTTTAAGAGCCTTGTTAATGATTTGTATGGTGTGAGGTTGTGAGTGACCGTTTGGTCGGTCCCCAAACTTGGGGACTGAAATGCTGGAAATTTGGGACTATTTCGGGGCAATCCCAGACGCACACAGATCGTTATCGTCCATATGCGGTTCAGGTGTTAAATCGTGGCCGAGTGTTTGAGGCCGAAATGGCCATGAGTTTTCGGTCCTCCAGAGTGGGACTGAATGTTGGAATTTTTGGGTAGTTTCGGACAACCCACGTATTGTTTAGGGACTGTTAAAATAGTTCGGGTCGATCGTTGGATGGAAATTGTCCATGTATGTTGTTTGTAAAATATTGTTTAGAGTGAATGGCTTGGAGTGTGTGTGGAAACGAATTGTTAATGCATGCAATTTAATGTGTTAACATGATGTTTGAGTTATCTAAAATATAATTGTGTGTGAGCCATTGAATTGGAATTCAGCTATTATTAGCCCATGTGAGCTTTAATTCTGAAGTTATTGCTATGAATGAATAACATGTGGTTAGTATGTGAATTTTGTTAATATATGCATGAATGATATATTGGCATGTGTTGTTTGGAAATGGAAAAATGCATTTCATATGCACCGGGGCAACCTAGAACAATAGGTGTGAGTGCATGGCATGAAAGAAAATAAAAAGGAAATGGTTGTGAAAGGAATTTCAAGGAAGATTTTCCAAGAATCGCTTTGGAGAGTTTTTCCAACAAGCTTCATCTCGAGGCGCATTCCATGATTATTTCGAGAATCACCCAAAGAATTCACCTCGGAGGGTTGTCCAATAGATTTTACCGAAACTCGTAGTATGTTTTCGAGAACAAAAATCTTTTGTTTTGGAAACAATGTTTTCTTACTCAAGTTTAGGCACTGTGAGGAGTCGGGAGGGCTCGGTGACACGGGAGCAAGGGTCACATTCTCATCCATATCATGTAGACATTTGAGTAGGAACTTGCATGTTTTACTTGAATGTGTTTGGTTGCCATTACATGTGCACTTAGGTGGGGAGTAACCCATGTAGAAGATTATCACTACTGGGCATTGCTTTGTCACACCCTGATTCCCGGTCCGACTCAAATGGCGGATCCAAACCGGGTCCGGGACGCGAGACTATATACTGGGACTCTTTACCTGTTTTTTTTTTTCCTCATAGCTGAACTTATACTTGTGGGTATACAAACAATTTCTGTAATAACAAAAATCATTTACATATACAAAAGAACTACCACCGGAGTGGTGTCCATCAAAATCTATACACATATACTGATTCTCATTCACATATACAAACACTGTACTTTTACATTTACAAATCGTATATGGCAATATTACTCGGTGATGAACTCCCTACTAGTGTGTTGGCCCAATCAGATGAAGATCTAAGATGCCCTTCTTGTACCTATAATGGATTAAAACCCGTGCTAAGCTTTAAGCTGAAGGGAAACATATCTTATAACTTATACCGGGTACACATTAATCTACACGAACTATAATAAACATATAATGTTAGTCAGATATTTATTCTTTGAGAATTCATATATAACGCATTTACATACATAATTATCCTTGTAACAAACTTATGCTTATTCAGATCTTACACTTATGACAGACTTATTCTTATTCCGATCTCCCGTAGGTCACATACTTATACTTATCTCCCTTAGGACACATACTTATACTTATCTCCCGTGGGACACATACTTATACTTATCTCCCGTAGGACACATACTTATTCAGATTCCTCGTATGCGGTACTGAGCTTATACATATACTTAGACGGAGGTACTTATTCACATACTCATACTTCTATCTATCTTATACTTACCTGTGATTCCAGGGAGTTACAGAGCTTATGCTTATACGTAGGCAAATTCCCAGTACTACAAAGCTTATACTTATACCATAGGGTTTATACTTATACTACGAAGATTACACTTGTTTGGAGGTACCCGTAGGTACTACAGAGATATTAAGGAACTTATTCTTATACGGAAGTACCCGTAAGTACTACTTGTTCAACTCTCCCAAAAGACACATACTTGTACTTGTATCGTATGCATACGTATTCAGATCTCCCTAAAGGACATCTACTGAACTTCGTCTATTCAATACTTATCCGCATCTCTCGCAGGAATTACAAGAAAGGTACCAGAGGGTACTACTTATACTTCAGACTTCAGATCTCTTTGCACTTGTACTACTCGAGCATATCCTTGTTCAGTGGATATTATACTTGTATTACTCGAGTTTATTCTGTACTGGATCTTATACTCTTGTATTACGGCTTCTTATTCTTGTATTTGATCTTATACTTGTATTACTTATTATTATACTTGTCTTATGGAACTTATACTTATGATACAGAAAGCTTATTCTTGTATTTCGGATTCATACTTGTATTACTGAGCACATACTTGTATTAATTTTTGATCTTATAATTTCAGACATTTAAACTATCTTTGTCTTTTCAGATGTATACCATAAATGCATCAGATAAAGAGTATGCAAATTCGTAGGTACATTCGACCTTTACCATATTCATTTCTTTTACTCTTATTCTTTATTCGTAAACATCTTATCATATAACTATTTGACTACGGAGGTACCAGAGGTACTCACTGACTTATACTTATATTACGTAACTTATACTTATATTACCGATACGTATATCTGTGAGGGTACTACGTAGATTTTATTTGTACAAAAGTACCCATAGGTAATTTCCTCGTATCGTATTCAGAGGTACCAGAGGTACATTCGCATCTTTACCCTATTCATTTCTTTTCGTAGTCTTATCATATAACCGTTGGATTGCTCTGTAATCTCAGCACAAGAAATGAGTAGGACACAAAGACAATAAGTACCAAGGTAGTTAATACAGTAATCGTAGGTGCCATAGCATAAAGCAGAGTGTCAAGACCGATCGTGAGAGTGTCGTCACACTCCAATCGTAGAGCAATCAAGTACTAATGTGCCGGGCACCTACGAGAGTGTCGCCGCACTAATCAAAGAGTAATCAAGTACCAATGTGCCGGGCATGGTCGAGAGTGCCGCTGCACCAATCAGAGAGCACCGGTTACTAATGTGTCGGCGACGGCCTGAGAGTGCCACGCACTAATCGTGCAGAGTAATCGTATACTATACGCGCCCGCCCACGTAACAACAAAGGTGTCATGTCATTCAATATCCGGGTCTTGTATACTATATAATTATATAAGTTCAAGAATTTTCTCTGCCTTATAATAGGGCATTCTAGCCACATTATATGTTCATGACATATTTCCTTTCACGTTCATGTTCATATTTCAGTTTGTGTTCATATTTCATATCATATTTATGTTTCATGAACACATCTATACATATTGCATTTCCTATACTTTTCCTTTTTCACGCCTCTATCGTATATGGCATTTCATATACTTTGCATTTTGCACACACCTATGTATTCACACATCATTCATGTATTATTGTTCCTCTATGAATCTACTTTCTTACTTATAACGGAATCATTCCAATTGAATCATCCAAACTCAAGTTATACATTTTCTACGCCAAACTAGCCTGCACCATTACACCAGGAACAGTTCTGTAATACCTATTTTCAGGGATCTTAACTCCATATTTGACACTGGTTCTTTGTATTCCTTTGAAGCTAAGGTGCTAAGGGTTCTTCTCTAACTGAATCACCCAAATCGGAGCACCGAAACTCAAGATATGTCCTAAACAACCGGAACTACTCTATGATCAAAACTGAAGCATACCAACTTGAACATAAACATTTCACTTTGAGTGAATTTTTGGGCCATATAGAGTCAGAATTTGAAGGTACCTATTTCAGGGTGTTTTGTTCCCCTTGAAGTCTAGTTTAACCTACCACTTGATTTACTCAATTCGGATAAGAAATGACCAAGTTATAGCCAAAATACTAATGCTGGTCCAAACACGATTTAACACTTATGTACCGGTACCACTGTTGTACCGTACTAAATTTCTCGAAAATGCCTAGAAATGGTGGTTTTTCTCCCTTAGTTTTTCCATACTTTTCTACCCAAACCAACTCAATAATCAATAGTCACCTCAAAAAACCACTCCATATTCACATCTTGTAAGGTGGTTTAGAACTCTCACACATACCCAAACCCTAGGTAAAAGTCCAAGAACCCATACCAAAGTCCACCATCTTTATACAAAAACATATAATTAAGGGGGATTCCATGCTTATATTAACCAAGCTAGAGTTTTTCAACTCAATTTCATTCAAACCCAGGGTTAGGATCAATTCCTAACTAAACCCTAGATTTGGAACTCATAAAAATCCCTTGTGAAATCCATACAAACCATAAGATTCCTTGCTTTCCATTTAAAATCCATACTAAAAAAATCATAGAAATCCATACTCTTCTTCTTGGCTTCTCCTTCTTCCTTTCTTTCTTTTCTTTCCCTTCTTGGTCTTCATGGTTTGCTCTCTTTGGAGCCCAAAAAATGAGATATTTTATTGTCTCAAGCTCTTTTTATACTTAATCTTTATAGTTATTACACATAGGTTCTCCAACTTTCTATTTATTGCTTTACAACTTATGTTATATTCTAATTTAGCCCACACTCTTCTTATTTTATGACTTTTGTATCCTTTTTGCCAAATTACAAATTTGTCCTTGTGTCTTGTAAAATTTTCGATTTCTCAATTTCCATGTTTCTCATTTAAATCACGAAACATTCGACTATGCCTACAAATACTTAAACATGTCGAAACGACTAGGCGGTATTTCCTTGGGGTGTTACATGCTCACCCTGTCGAGGGAAAATTATTTCAGGTATCGAAGGTTCACCTGGGGATGGGACGCATCCGAGGTCTTAGAGACAAAGAAATGGCCATATATGGCCTTGTTATGTATTTTGTAAAATATGGGTAAAAGACCCAGTTTTGGGATAATTGTAAATTAATCCATTTTGCATAAAATATAAATTTTTGTGAGTATGGGATGCTGGGCCAATGTGGCCATTTTAATACGTGATGGGTCCCATGATACGAGACACGTGTATTTCGCAGTCGACGGTCAACGGACCCTGGATTCGGGGCGCCTACATGGGATTAACACAATCAACACCACTTATCTGGGTGTCATGGACAATCACATCATCTGCATATGATTTTCATACATCATTTCATTCATGTCAATATATCATGCACGCATATATCAACATCAACATTCAACATGTCATTCTATGTTCAAGCAATGACACACACACAATCAAGCCATGGCTTGGCTATGTTGCACATAAACACACATCAATGTCAATACGTTAGTACACACATATCAACATTTCCTCACATTAACACAATCACATGTGTTATCACAAGGGCAAGTAATAACATCCTTAAGCCCTTACGCTTCAAGGCAAAGCGTGGCACATGATATGTCCACAAGACCACCCATAGTAGCCTTCGTAGCAATCTATATAACAAACTAGCCATACATAGGCTTCAAATAGTCCCCTAGAACTAGCTGCAGGAACCCTTAGGCTCACCTAGGTAGAGCAGAAACTCCACAATTCCTGTTCTTAGCAAAGCCTAGGCGAACACTCCTAGGTGGACCCCTTGACCTAGGCGAACACCACCTGCCTGGGGCGAACACACTCCCACTTAGCAAGAAACCAACCTCTCCATGAAGATTCATGCTTTTGCCTAGGCGAAGAAACATCAAGTAGAACCCGAAAATTCAGTTTTTCTTAGCCAAATAGGCCCTTAAATGAAAACCCTCTTTTCTCGGCCCAAAGATGGAAAATAAACTATGCAGAAGAATCCTCACCTTCGAGTGTGTATACACTCCGCAAAGAAGCCTTCTAAACCTCGACAACTTTGACTGAAATCTCCCTGCTTGATCCCTCTCGACCGAAACTCGTGTTTTAGGCACCCACAGCTCCCTGCCACAATGAACTTTGTCCTTGGCCCGACGAAAAACCAACCAATCCGAATCCGTAGGATCTCGAAGGCCAGAGCCTTGCCTCTCTTCTTTCTCTCCTTTCTTTTCTCAAGCGTACATAGCAAAAAAATGAGTCATTTTTTATGCCCTAAGTCGCCTTTTGTCCTAACTTAAGTTTAAGTTAGATATGTGGCCCATGTCGTGCCACGTGTCCACCCTCGTTCGGGTTCGATTTTGGCTCGAAGCTACCCATTCAGTCTCAATTGAAGTTCAAATTATTTTCCATGAACTTAACTCAAGTCATTTCCTAACTTCCGAGATTTTTGCAAAAATCTTGTCCATGGGAGTCATTGAACACCCATAACTCCGAAAAACGTGGAAATCTGACTGTCTCGGAATTCAATGAAATTAATCTGGGTCACTAGATTTCATGAGACGAATCCAACGGTGAGGTCCATTTCATCATCAGAGATCTAGAAAATTTCCAGGTTTTTAATTATTACTATTTTGGAAATTTACTATTTTGCCAATTTTTTCAGAAAAATTCGATTTTTCTTGGGTTTTACATTCTCTCCCCCTTAAAAGAATTTCTCATTCCGAATTCTACCACAACACATACAATCACATGCATATGCAATAGTCACCACCCAAGGTAGGCTCAACTCTTGTCTCACCTCGTCTTCTAGGGTAAGGTTTGCCGACCAACCCATAAACTGCTCGTGCCACCTAGAGTTGTACACGGCTTGGGGTAAAGCGTCGTGCTTATCCCCCTGAAACATAGCACAATTTTCATCCAGTGTGTAGGTAGTAACCCTCTTACTCTATGTGCCGTCGACCAGCTCGTGACAAGGATGACATTAAACTCCGACATGTCCATGACCCTAAGGTCCACAGTGAGTAGAATCCCTAAGATCTTTAACTCACAAGCCCGACATATCTGATAAACTTTCACCCTAGTTCCTAGGGGAGAACTCACATGTAACGGCTCTTCCAAGGTTTCAACCTCTAAGCCCAAATCGTTCACACATGATGCAGCAATGAATGAATGAGATGCACCAGGATCAAACAATACTCTTGCCCATAAGTGAAAGAGTAGAAAATTACCTTGAATAATCGACCGACGGTAAGCTTAGTCCGAGTGTGGGAATGGTGTAGACACGCCCGGATCCCTAAGTCCCGGGCTTAGAATCCCGCCTCAACTCCGACCCATGCCCCGCCGTGGCTGCTTCGGCGTAAATAGTAGGTACTTCTGTGCAAGACTCGACCACATCGCCTTCCTTGGCCCATGGCGGGTAAGTGAGAACAAACCGCGCCTGGCGTATCACGGCCTTCCACTAATGACTGGGACTAGGATGTCCCATAACCTTAGGATCCCTGTCTTTGAGGGCAATCCCGTTTCATGTGTCTAGGATGGTGGCAATGGAAACATGTCCTCTACCCTGTTTGGCTAGTAGCCTTAAAGTGTCTCCCATCTGGGGACGATTGATCCTAGCCTTGGCCTTGATAGCCATTGCCTTGTCCCTAAAACCCTCATAGAGTAGAAGTCTTATGTTTCTTTCTTGAGCTAGAAGAAGAGAGTTGGCTCTCCTTCCTCTTATCACTAGCACCTGTATCTCGAATGCTCCGTGCGTCATCCACTTCCCTCTTAATGTCCATAGTCGTCTTGACCATTGAGTCCAATACAAGAGGAGTCCCACAATTTTACCCCGGAAGGATAATTTCAAACCATCATCAAATTTCCTCACTTTGGCCATGTCCATGGCCACATAATCATCTGCGAAATGTGCTAATTCAATGAACTTAGCCACGTATTCGAGCACTGTCATTGTTTCTTATTTCAACTCTAGGAACTCCTGAGCTTTTGCATGTCAGCATGTCATGCAGATGCTGGGAAATACTTGCCCATGAAGAGCTCATGGAACTCTTCCCATGTCATTGCCTCTAAGTTCCTTGAGGCTTTGATCCAATCCCACCATACTTGGGATTCACCCTCTAGCTGGAATACAACTAGCTTTATCCGAGTGGCATCGGAGGTAATCTCCATAGCCTCCAAAATATTTCTGACTTGTCGGAACAAATGATCAGCCACCATCGGATCCCCTCCTCCCTTGAAGGTTGGAGGATGGTGCGCCTTAAATCTTTGAAGGTTACTCAGCCCTCCCTAGCCCACGGTTGCACTAGCATGTGCAATAGTGGTAGCCATGGCACTTGCCTGTGCAATGGTAGCAATCGTAGCGCCAATAACTTCCATGAAGGCTTGTTGGTCAAAGGTCGGTGGTGACTGGTTGTTTCCTTGTCCACCGCCTCTACGTCCTCTTCCTTGACTTGCTATCTACACATGTCAAATAGCAAATTTAGATTCCTTATCTCTTCTAACTAGTAGTGTATGTGCTAACTACTAATAGACATCAACAACCTGAACCATCTGTTCGTTCTTTTTCCGAACCCCTAAGGTTATGTTTTCTAACCCTAGTGTTCCACTTTTCCCTATATAAAATTTACCATGTATATAATTCACACCACGCAAAGCAATCAGTCATGTAACACAAACATGAAACACACAATGTATGCAATGGTCTAAACCCATGCCCGTCAAACCCTAGGTAATCACATACCTATGTTCTGATGTACAAGTTGTGACATTGGAACTCAATGAATCTAATGACCTAGACCTATATCCATCAAGCCTTAGGTAGCTGTATACCTATGCTCTGATACCAAGATATGATGCCCTAAAACTTGGGGGTCTGTTGACCAACCGTCAACTTGCAGAAAACCACCTTACTTAATCACATACCTAAGCTTTGATACCAAACTACTATCAAATACTTGTGGATAACGAGTAACTCGATGCCACCTCGATACGTCTTATTTACCAGGATCCATTCATCCATATTTAAGTTAAAATATGCGATATTACATTTAAAACAATCCGTAAGAGTTCGATCACGACTCTCTTACCTTTATTATATACTGGAACTAGATAGTTCCACAATTTTACAAAAAGATTTATCAAGGCCACATGTCAACCTTCTTCACAATTGCGGCCTTGAATGAACGCCGTCCACTGGTGTACATCCTGCACCTGAAATGTTTTTCCATAAAGGGTGAGCCACGCCCAGTAGAGAATATTTGATACAAGGGCTACTCCCTACCTAAGTGCACATGCAATGGTCATGTACCACACATTTACATTCACATTCCAAGTAAAAACATGCAATTTCTACTATGGAATCCTACATGTCATTCCATGAAATGAGATGCGACTCAATCATGTACCATGCATCGAGTCGTTGCCGACTCCCATCACATCCGTGTCCTTACCGATTCCATCACATAATGCCTAAGCCCATGCGTGATAAAATCCATCATTCCTGGATTACATCCAATGATCATTTTACAAAACAAATTTATTTGTTTTCAAACCAAAAGCTTTTTGGATATAACACCTCAATGATCATTTGTATACAAAGCTCATGTGTCTTTTTGTGAGCAGCAAATTTTTGGTGTTACACCGCATGCTTCACACACCTAGACACTTTTACAGCCTTTCACCGCTGGAATTATGTCTAACCACAATTGACGGGTCTTTCACTTGAGGGGGTGTCTATCCTTGCTTGCTAATACCCAACATATCTGTTGGACTTCGTCCCACTTAACTGAGTCTACCCAATCAAACACCAAACGCAGTGTTTATTCTTTTAACCATGCACTCGCACCCATTTAATGTGATATCCCCGTGCATATGCAATGCAATGCGCCATTGCATGTTATATCATGCCACATGTATAATGAATGCTACATAGACAACACAATCCACACCACTTATCGGGTGTCATGGATAATCATATCGCCTGCTTATGATTTCCATACATCGTTTCATTCATGTCAATATATCAACATCAACATTCAACATGTCATTCTATGTTCAAGCAATGACACACACATAATCAAGCCATGTCATGGCCATGTTGCACACAAACACACATCAATGTCAATACGTTAGTGCACACATATCAACATTTCCTCACATCAACACAATCACATATGTTATCACAAGGGTAAGTAATAACATTCTTAAGCTCTTAAGCTTTAAGGAAAAGCATGGCACATGATGTGTCCATAAAACCTCCCACAATAGCCTCCGTAGCAAGCTATATAACAGGCCTAAACCAGCCATACACAGGCTTCAAATAGTCCCCCAAAACCTGCTACAGGAACCCTCAGGCTCGCCTAGGCATAGCCTACCATAGCCTTGGCGGACTAGAAACTCCACAATTCCAGTCCTCGGGTTCGCCTAGGCGAACACTCCCTCGCCTAGGAGAACACCACCTTCGCCTATTTGAAGAACCAATCTTCCATGACAGTTCACCTAGGTGAAGAAACATAGAGTAGAACTCGAAAATCTAGTTTGTATTCTCCAAACAGGCCCTTAAACGAAAAACACTCTTTTTCGGGCCTAGAGATGGAAAATAAACCAAGGTAGAAAGAATCCCCTACCTCTTGAAGTGTAGATACACGGGAAGGAATACTCCTAAACTCGACAACTTCGATTTCCCAAAATCTCATTGCTTGGATCCTTGGCGAAATCTCATGTTTTTGGCACCCACGCATAGCTCTCGTCGATGCGATGAACTTTTGTTCTTGGCCTGATGAAAACCTACTAACGGAACTCCGTAGATCTTGGAAGGAAGCCTTTGCCTCTCCTCTTTCTCTCATCTCTTCTCTCATGTGTACACAGTAGAAAAACGAGCCCTTTTTTTTTTCTTTTTCCCTAAGTCTGCTTTTGTCTTAACTTAAGTTTAAGTTAGATGTGTGGCCCACGTAGTGCCATGTGTCCACCCGCTCAGTCCTCAATTTTGGTCTGGCTACCCATTTCTGCCTCCTTCAATTCAAGTTCAAATTATTTTCCATGAACTTAACTCAAGTCATTTCCTAACTTCTGAGATTTTTGCAAAAATCTCGTCCCTAGGAGTCACTGGACATCCATTACCTCGAAAAACGTGGAAGTCTGACTGTCTTGGAATTTAATGAAATTCGTCTGGGTTCATTGATTTTGCGAGACAAATCCAACGGTGAGGTCTGTTTCATCATTCGAGATATAGAAAATTTCCAGGTTTTCAATTTGTGCTATTCTTGTAATTTGCCATTTTGCCCATTTTTTCAGAAAAATTCGATTTTTCTCGGGTTTTACAACCTTTGTCTTTATACTTCATGGTAATCAAGTGCAAAAAAAATGTGCTTGTTTTCACCTTATTATTCTTTGCGAATCTTTTTTTTTCTTTTCAATTTTGACAAGGAACTCCTTTGCATTAGTAATTTCCTTAGATACGACACCCTAAATGCCTTTGGAATACCATGCTTAATAATCATGAGACTCATGCAATTTGAGCGCTCTCACTTCTCATGGTTCACTTTGTCAACAGAGGAACTCAAATTTATAGGAGTAGTGGAATGCTCTATCCGAAGTGTAAGATCCAAATCCATGCAGCCAAGAACAATAAAAATGCTCTCTTTCCCGTCCTTAAAGTAAGACTCATTGAGTATGGGAATGGAATTGAGATTAGTAGATATGTTAGCAAATAGCAACACTAAATGGATAGAGAATAAACAAATTCAAACAAACAAGCTCACATTAATTAACTAATTATAATAAAAGAAATAAATTCAAATAATGTTTAACCTCATATCAAGATACCTAGCACAACATTAATATCAAGTATTTGGATAATAACATTAACTGTAAGCGGTATTCTTATTGTAGCAATCAAATACAGATAATAACACATGTTAAATAATAGGTCTATCTTTGGATCGATGTATCATTCACATGTAAAATTCAATATTTCTCACATATTTATTGCCACAAGTATATGTGTAATTCGGCCAAGCAATAACATTCCTTTGGCCGGCTAATACCCGCATGAAATAACACAAACACAAACATCCCACATTCCTTTTGAACATTTTCCATAAGAGCGGTCACTTTCGTGACATCTTGTTTCAATGAGTCAAATCAAAATGTTAGGCAATTTATAACAAGCCATAATTGATGTACCAAATCATTTAAAGTTGTTTCTTATTTTTTTGAATTTATCATTCAATTAAATATTTAAATAAAATAAAATAAAAATTTAAAGATCTATATCTTAAAGGTTATGTATAACACCTAAATTTCCCAGTAACCAAATAGATTTGAATCCAATAATAATTTTTTAATTATAAAAAAGACTACAAGTATAAACCCGAAACTTAATCCAAAACAAATAGATTTATTTATTTTTTAAAAATCTTTAAGTTTGAATCCGAACCCAGAAATCAAATTCAGAAAATATAGATTTTTTTTAATTTAAAAAAAATAAGTTTGAATTCTCAAACTGAATCTGAATACTCAACTTCAAGTTTGAAGCCAAAAGACGAATTTGTAACCTGAACCATACAAAATATATATTTCTTTTTATTTAAAAGAAATCTTCAACAGAATCTATTGGGTTTTTTTTTTAATTAAAAAAACCTTTAACTTCTGAAAAACAGAATCTTCCTTAAAAAAAACTTCTGAAAAACGGAATCTTAATATTTTTTTTCTTCTTTTTTTTTTAATTAAAAAAAAAATCCTTTAATAGAATTAAAACTCTCAAAACAGAATCTCAAAATTTCCATTATAAAATCAAATCAAATCACTACAGAAAAGTGATTTGATTTGAAAAAATAATAATTATTATTAACCCTTAAACATATTCACATGTTCCCAATCTCTCATAGTTAAGTTTTCCAAAGATTTATTTATTTCTTTTAAATCTCATTAAAAACAAATTTTGAGAGTCTGAATCATTATTATAAAAAAGTAAATAATAAATCTCAAGAATCAAATATGGGTATACTCTAATATCACTTGTCAGGAATCTTAATCATCTAACCAAATGTTTATAGTCTAACAATATCATAAACATATTATGAATCCTAAAATATTAGACTCGAATCATTCATAATAGGCAAATCTAAATAATCACGTTTCTACTCATTTAATTCAAAAGATGTAAAGTTATATAGCAGAAGCGTATCTGTATTCATTGTTGAAGTTGTCGAATGTATGAGCTAGATCTTCTGAATTCGATACGACCTTAATGACAAGAGTTTGTCTGTCCTTTAGTGATGAAGGTGTAGAGGAGAAGAAGAACTAGGGTTCTTTCACCATATGAATTAGGGATCATAACCCTAATATTTATATTGGTCATATTATGTAAGATATTTCTAATTTGACCCCTCGTCAAATTAGAAATATCCTTAATATATCTACATATTAATTTCATGATAATTATACCCTTAAGCTAATTCCTTAATTCTAATTAGACCATTTTAGCTAGGCTTAATTAAAATTGATAGCATGAATATATTTAATATTTACATATGTGTGCCTATCATAATTATTGAAAATATCCAAATATTGAAGTAGTGCTAAGGTTTTTGACCTATAAACAAGATCCTAAGGTGGCATGTATAATAAATTATAATTCAGGATGTATTAATAAAATTATATTCTATTATATCATATCATACTTTGTAGGATTTATCCTAACACTTAGATATATAGTATGAACAATTTGGAGAAATATTAAAGACACTGCAAATTTAGACAAAGTCATCTTGACAAATGACCCTTTGAGAATTGGTAGGCAAATGATGATGCCTTTTTCAACCTGACCGGGCCGGAGCGTGTCTGGGCCGTGGGCCCAATCCGTGGTCAAGTGTGGACTGGTCTAAAGGCCTGGATCGTCATCGAATATGGCACTACTTCCGCAAAGACCGTAAAGAAGAAGGGGTCGGGCGGGGGCTTCACTGGCCGCTCCGATGCCCAAGCCGCCTTATGGAAAAGATAATCGCTTAAAGGACTGTGTTTATGCATTCCTTCACCCCGGATGGGGTATTCGGTATTTATAGTATATGTTTTCCGCTTGGATGGTGATTAGATTCTTTCCTATCGATCGGGATATTTCTTGTTTTTATCGGTATCGAACTCGATTAGGAATATTGAAAGAGCAGTTTATTTAGAATTATCTTTCTTCCTCATTAAGGGATCCTCGCTTGATCTCGCAGTGATGAGTTGTTATATCGTGAATATTATCTTATTTTCCTTGCCGGGTGAGATTTAGTTGGATTCAAGATAATATGTTATTGGGGATTATTCTACTCTTTATCTATGGGGATTTAGTTTGATTTTTGCGTATCGGGCCTTCTCGACATCTATTAACCCACTTTTAATAACGGACTGGCCTTCAGACTGGCCGTAAGGCCAAAGGCCTGAGTGTTTCAATGGGCGTGCCTCTTCCTTGGGTTTGGCGAGTGGGCATGCAAGGCCATTTTTCAAACCCTATCGCTGCCCTCACTCTTGTGTAATCGTGCGGTGCATGGGCAAGGGTCAGAACGTTTCTCATATACTCCGATGCAATTTCCACGCGGTCCCGCTGGGGTCGGGTTAGTTAAGGCTTGGTCGCCACGCCTTGCGATAATGATTACCTTCTGGCTAAGGCCATTTCCACTTCTTTCTAATTTCTTCGCTTTCTTTCTCAGACATCCTCCGGGCTCAGGTGCCCTTGATCTTTTTTCTTTGCTTTAAACGAGTTCAGATTTCCCTCTTAATTTCCATCTAAACCTTTTGTGCAGAGTCCTTTTCTGGTGTCTTTCCTGAGATAGCTTCTTCCGTGTTATTCCTGGACCACTGCGTCTTTCTCTCTTTAGTGTCTCGTCGGCGATACGGTCTAGGCTAGGTTGCTCCCACTGCTTCGCCTCTTTATCCGCTATCACCATGGGTCCGGCCGCTTCTTCTTCTCTCGCGCATCGGGAGGTGACTCTTCAATTGTCGCGGCTTTGGGCGAACTAGCGGCGCTCCTACCGCTCGGGACCGGTCAACCAGATGCTCCAAGGGCGCCCCTTTCCTTTGGACAAGGGTGTAAGGAGAGTAGACTGTGATTTAGTATCCCCGGGGGTCGTAATACCTAAAATCCGCCGTCGAATGTTAGCCGTGGGCCTAGCAAGGCCGTCCCTCGCATGGGCCACTTTCGCTAGGGCGTTACCACCCTTTGGCGCGTCCGAGTCTAGTCCTCGATGTTTTGACCTCCTATGTGGTTTCCAGACTAAGATGGTATGCTTTTCATGGCTTTCGATAATGGTTTCGTTTCCCTCTCGCATCCTTCATAAAAGGCCAGACTTCAATGACCGGGCCCTTCTCAACTTTCGCCCAATGGTCAAGTATTTGCTTGGTCTATTGGTTTTCTTTAGGGACAGGGGCTTGGTGTTCCCAGCATAGCTTTGCTCCTTTATCTTTTTAATGCGAAGGAAACCGCCGAGGGCTTCCTCTATTTTTCCAGGCGTACTAGCGCTCCTCTGGTGATTTCCGATCTTCCCTCCTCTCACAGGCTTTGGAAGGGACGTTACCTCTTTGTCACACGCACTGGGGAGTATGACTCGCTTGGACAAGGACTCCACACCCCGGGCATTCCGTTGCTTCACCACCCCGAGAATTTACGGAGTGTCATTGTTGTATATAGTCTTTTACGAGGTCATTTGATATCTCTTGCACTCCTCGCATTGTTCATGTGCTCTCTCGTGTGCTCGACTGATTCACTCAAGATGACGTCATAGTGTGCGTTGGCTGAGTATCCCCGTCCCTACGGAGCCGATCAAGTCGATATTCCCCGGGCCCTTCGAGCTCGAGGTCGCCCCCGCTCTCGCTCAGGCCTTCGCCTCCTTCCACTATGAAAGTCTCTCCCATCGGGCCTTCCGCTGCCAAGCCCACCAAAGGAGAGCTTCTGGCTCTGGTGGAGACGCTGTCTCGGAAGTCCCGGAGCGTGAAACGGAAAACCTTGGACTCCGTTGAGAAAGACCGACCGGTTTGGGGTGTCTCCAAACGCGTCTTCATCTCTCCCCCTTCAACCCACGCTCGAGCATCGGTAGATGTGTCACACCTCCGGGCCGTGGTCCTAAAGCTTCTCGAGCTCACAATCCCATCCTCTAGGTCCGTCGCAAAGGTGGGGTGCCGGCTCTTTTGGGAGGGCTGCTTGAGCAGCCGCCGGCGGTCATGCCCATCACGCTTGAATCGGTCCCGCTGTAAAGCTGCTAAGCCACCTTCCTCGAGGCAGGTCGAAGAGTCAAGAGGAAGGGTTCCCAACCGCGAGATGGCGACTCCTTGCTCCTCAACGCTGAGCTTACGGTTGGCGCTGTCTCGTTCATCCTTAAAGATTATGATCTCAAGAGGTCGGGCTTGCTGCCTGTTAAGGAAGCTTTGGCTCTATCCCTCCGTGGTTGCCTCGTATTCCCATGTCTTTGTCTGACACCCGAGTTGTGTGTTGATCTCAGCCAGACGTTGATCTTGCGCTGGATGTGGCAAGTGGCTACTCATTTGAAGAGTTTGGCAAAAAAAGCCAATCTAAACGAAGGTCGTGCCAAAGCTATCCGGGTTTACAAGGCGAGGGTGGCTTCCCTTACATCCGAGCCGACCGAACCGCTGGATCTAAAAGTGGGCCGTGATGACTGAGGAGGCAGTGAAGCTTGAATTTGATTTGAAGCATACCACGTCGGCACGTGCTCGGGCTGAGGGTAGAGAAGATGAGGCTCGAAACAACTTGAGAGCGGCCGAAGGCGAGCTTCGGGAGGTTCGGGATGAGCTGCAGGCTGCACAAAATGACTTGCTGGGAGGCTGTGACTGCGGGCCGTCTAAAGATGAAGCTTGGGGATGGTTAGGGATGAACTTATTACATCCCAGGGCGAGCTTCGGGAGTCTAAGGAAGAGCTACGTGCGGTCAAAGATGAATCAGGCGATAAGACGACGCCGTTTGGATCTGTGGCTCGGGCTGCGGAGGCCTTCCGAGGCCGCAACCTCGACTCCGAACTGACCGAGTGCCGTGGCTGGCGTGGGATCTTCATCAACAAGTAACTCGTCGTCACCGGGATGAAGTTATAGGAAGATTGGAGGGATGAGGCTCCACCAATGGGCTCGGCTTTCCTTCGCAGGAAAGCCGCTATTGCCTACCCGCATCCGACTTCAACGCTACATCCCTAGTGATGATGGTGGCCGAGGAGTCCCTCTTCGCAACTATTCGAGAACTGCATTAACTCCCCGTTGAGGCCCACTCCCCTTCTTCACCCTTTGCTCCTCCTTTTGATGCCTAATCTCTTGTGCACCTCTTCGCTTGCTTGACATCGATTTTTATTTTATTTATTTTTTGCTGGGCCGGGGACCCAAGACATATGTAGCCTTTTCCTTAATAAATGTTCTTTTTTTTCTTTTTTTTTTTTACCACTTTTGTCTCCACTTATGTATTTCGCGCTGTTCCGCATGAACTGAACTAATTTCTTGGCTGCATAGCTTGAGTTGAGCGTTTGGGTTGAGCAGCTCCTGGGCTGTATGGTTTGAATTGAGCAGTTGATCTCTAAAAATTAAGCCGCCTGCCCCGGGCGCTCGGAGGCCTTTATTTCGGGCTGAATAATTCGGGCCTGATCTTAACCCCTCAGGCCGCATGGCCTCGTGCAGTAGCTGAGCTCGTCAAACCGAGCCGCTGAGCTCGACGCCGAGGACTTAGGCCGATTAAACGAGCCGATTTGGACTTCAGCCGCGATGATCGTGCGTAGTCGAACTCGGCTAAACTCGGAAGCATTGGCTCCGGCTACCAGGCTCAAGGGCTGAAAAGCCCTCGAGCCGGTCTGAATCTTAGTCGCGATGGTTTGTGCGCAGTAGCCTAACTCGTCAACCGAGCTACTGGGCTCTAGGCGCCGAGGCTCAGGGCCGAAAAGCCCGAGATGAACTCGACTCTGGGGGCCGTACGGCCCGCTGCAGCAGCCGAACTCGCCAAACTGAGCTACTAGGCCCGGTGCCGAGGGCCTCAGGGGCCGAAAAGCCCGAGTCGAACCGACTTTAGGCCGCATGGCCTGGCGCAAGAGTAGCCTAATCTGGCCAAACTAAGCCACCGGGCCCGGCGCCGAGGCCTAGCTGGCCAAAAGCCCGAGTCAATCGACTTCAGCCGCATGGCCCGCCAGAAAGTAGTCAAACTTCGTCAAACTCGAGTTACTAGGCCTGTGCACTAAGGCTCAGGGTTAAAAAGCCTGAGCTGAACCGACTCTTAGGCTGCATGGCCTGTGCAGAGTAGTTGAACTCGTCAAACTGAGCTACTAGGCTTCGGGCGCTGAGGCTCAAGGGACCAAAAGCCTGAATGAACCGACTCTTAGTCGTACGGGCCCGCGCAGTAGTCGAACCGCCAACCGAGCCACTGCCCGGCGCCGAGGCCTTGTGGGATGAAACCCCGAGCCGAACCGACTCTTAGGCCGCATGGCCTCGTACACAAACTCGCCAAACTCCGAAAGCACCGGGCCCGGCGCCGAGGCTCGCGGGTCAAGAGCCCGAGTCGAACCGACTCTTAGGTCGCATGGAGCCAGGCAGAGTAGTCGAACCTGGCCAAATTGGAGCTACTAGGGCTCCGGCGCCGAGGCCTCGTGGGCCGAAAGCCCGAGCCGAACCGACTCTAGGTCACGCCCATGCGAGAGTAGTCGAACCCCGCCAAACCGAGCTACCGGGCCCGGGCGCCGAGGCCTCAGGGGTCGAAAAAGCCCGAGCCGAATCGACTCTAGGCCGCATGGCCCGTGCGCGAGTAGCCGAACTCGCCACCAGCTACCGGGCCCGCTCAGGCCTAGTGAGATGAAAAGCCCGGAAGCTGAACTGGATTTCAGTCGCACGCCCGCGTAGCAGTCGAACTCACAACCGAGCTACTAGGTTCCCGGCGCTGAGGCCTTGTGGGCTGAAAAGTCTAAGTTGAACCGACCTGTGGCCTACGGTTCAGGGAGATAGTCAACCCGCCAAACGAGCTACAGGCTCGGCGCCAGGCCTTTGCCGAAGCTTCACAGTTTAACCGACTCTGTGCCACGGGCCCGTGCGTATAGGCCGAACTCGCTAAACTCGAGCCATCGGGCTTCACGCCGATGTGGGTTGAAAATGAGTCGAACCGACTCCCAGGCCGCATGGCGTGCGCAGTAGTCGAACTTGTCAAACCGAGTTACCGGGCTCCGGCTAAGGCCTGGCCGAAAGCCCGAGCCGAATCGACTTCCCAGTCGCACGCCTATGCGCAGTAGTTGAACTCACAAACCAGCCATCGGGCTCCGGCGCCGAGGCCTCAGGCCGAAAAAGCCCGAGCCGAACCGATTCTTAGGCCGCATGGCCTCGTGCAGAGTAGTCGAACTCACAAACCGAGCTATCGTCTCGGCTCGAGGCCTATGGTGATGCGAAAGCCCGAGCCGAACCGACTCAGCCGCATGCCGCGCGCAGAGTCAAACTCGCTAAACCGAAAGCAAGGCTCGGGGCGCCACGAGCCCAAAATAAAAGTTCTAAGCCGAACCGACTTCAGCCATGGGAAGGCCCGGAGAGTAGTCGAACTCGCCAAACCAGCTACTAGTTCGGCAAACAGGCCTTACGGGCTAAAAAGCCTCGAGCCGAATTGACTCTTAGGCCGCATGGCCCGTGCGCAGTAGCCTGAACTTGTCAACCGAGCTATTGGGCCTCCTGGCGCCGAATGCCCGAGCCGAACCGCCCCCGTGGGTTGCATGGCCCGAGTTGAACTAAGTAGGGCTTTTTAAAACCGTGGTCGCCGAGGCTCACGGGCTGCTCAGCTCGAGCCGAACTTGCCTCTCGGGCTTCCTATGCTAACTCGCCCCGCCGAGCTCTCGCCAAACCGAGTCGCCGAGTTCCACGGGGCTGCTCTTCCTGAGCTGAACTAGCTCCCGTGTTGCATAGCTTGAGTTGAGCGTATCGCGCCAAACTCGGGTCGCTGCGTGCACCACCGACTTCTCGATTTTTTGGAAAGATGCGAGTGTCTTTAATGTTGATTCATGGAGAAATGGAAACGATTATGCGAATTTCCGAGTGCTTTGGCCTTCTTATAAATTGCGGCTCCGTTGCTATGGAACCCATACTTTGGAGATTCTGCCCTTCCAGGTGTGTAACTCAAATCTGCGTGAAATGGAGCGTCGAGGTTTGATCGCCTCTCACAGGGGATCCGCCCTGAAGATCTCTCGTCTGGGCCATTGACCTCCGCTTGTGGGAGTTGTGTTTTTCCCCTAGTCTCCTCTCTTATGGAGTTATGTTATTCTCAGCTTCGTTAGGAATGCGCCCGAGCTTTCGCATTTCTTGTGCCGCTTCTCTATTTTCTGCTCTTCTTCTCTCTTCCTCTCCTTTCTTCTCTCTTTCTTCTTCTCTTTCATTCTCTCTTCCTTCCTTTCTTCTTTTCTTCCACATCTCATTCTCCCTTTTTCTTTCCTTTCATGACAAACTTTTCCATCCCTTTTCTTCTTCTCCTTTTCCACCTCTATTCTTCTTCTCCTCTTTTCCACCTCTCTATTCTTCTTTCTCCTTTCCACCTCTCGCTTCTTCTTTCTCTTTATTCGCCATCTCTATTTCTCTTTCTCTTCCCTCCTCCCCCACATTTTTTTCGTGAGAATCGCAAATTACATTCAAGCGCATGACACACCTGGTCAGATCACTAATGCACTACTAATGTTATATTTTTTTTTTTTTGACCAACCTTTCATCATTGATAACCTTTCATTCAGTTATATGTCCAGTCGCAGATAACGTCAGATCAAAACAAACCGTAAACACCAAATCGCCATCCCAAAATTGAGGCACGTTTCATCAAGACTACAAACCAAAGGCCCACCACAAAACGCCATATGCAATCTATCCCGCCACACGGATGAGGTTTCTCCTCCTCTGTCGGAGCGCCAGAATTAAGTCCTGAACCCGTGACAGACGCCGAGATATGATGTAGGGGCCTTCCCAGTTGGGGCCTAGTTTTCCATGCGCTGGATTCTTCCTTGCTGGTAGGAGCTTTTTCAAGACTAGGTCACCTGGCATGTAGCTCCTGGGTTTGACCTTTTATTTATAATACCTCGCCGTCTTCCTTTGGTAATCCTCCGTGCGCCTTAGAACCTGCTCACGCTTTTCTACCCAAGAAACTCAAATTTATGAGGAGAGCCTCTGCCATTGTGTTCCATCATACAACTTGATCCTTGGGGACTTTAACCCATCCTCCAAAGGCCAGGCGAATTCGGTTTCCCTGGTTGCCGACTACAAGGTGAGTCCTATAGGCCCATAACACCCTGGGAGGTATTCCACCCATTTGTCTTTAAGATCTTCCACCTAGTCTTCAATGCGGCCTAAGGGTTCCTGATGGTGACTTTTGGCCCGACCATTAGACTCGCGGATGTGCCGGGGACGAGTAATACCTTAATCTGCTTCCCAAGACAAAAATCTCCTAACTCGCGCTGTCAAATTGCTTTCCATCGTCTGATACCGTGGCCTCGGGGATACCAAACCCGCATAGCCATGGCTTGCCACACAAAATTGTGTATCTTTGTTCGTGGATTGTGACTGGTGCTGTTCGGCCCCAAATTTCAATTTGGTGAAGTAATCTACTACAACGCACGATGAACTGTGATCGCCCTTCCCAAAGGGGCGTGAGGTCCTGCACGTCCAAACCCCAACATGGAAAGGCCGTGGGCCTGTGGATTTGCGTCAAGGGCTCCGATGGGAGGCAGAGATCTTGGCATGCTCCTACAGATCTTGCATCTCCCCGAATAGGCCTGGCCACGCCTCAGTGCATTGTGGGCTAGTAGTATCCCTGCCTTAAGACCTTCCTTGCTAATGCCCGAGCTCCGATATGATTTCCGCATACACCTTCATGTACTTCCCTTAGCACATAGTCAATGTCTTTTCCCGCGATGCACTTAAGGATGGGTGTGAAGAAACCTTGCTTGTAAAGGCTTCTCAAAGGATTAGTGAATCCGCCGACCTTGTCCTAATTTTTTAGATGCTTTTCGGTCGTCGGGTAGATTCTGTCTGTTATGTAATCCCAAATGGGGTCCATTCAACTCTACTAACCGATCGGGGGCAACTTCCACACAGATATCTATAGCTGCCTTATAAGGTATTCGGGAGCAAAGACCCTGCGAGGTCTTCCGTGAAGCTTGCCACTAGTTTTGCCAAGGCATCGGCCAGAGCTCTCTCACATGATATGTTCCGGGACTGGACCAATACGAAATTTTTCATTAACCTTTTGACCTCGAGGTATAGGATCATTCTTTCACTTCTTTAGCCTCATAGGTATCTTCTATTTATCTTACTACCACTGAGTCGCTGTGAGACCTCTAGCCGGTCAATTTTCTGTTGGTAATGGGCGAGGCCGGGCCATATGACGGCCTCATATTCTCGGCCTCGTTGTTTGAGGCTCGAATTTGAATCTCGAGCGCATCAATATCTATACCTGGGAGGTCAGATTAGATCCGACTCCGCCTCCCAGGCAGCGCTGTGGCCCCATCTACAGAGAGCCTGCACGGGAGTCACCCATTCAGGTTCCTGTGAGGCCCCGCCGAGACAACCCATGACAGCCTTGCCAAGACCCGCCTTTATTGCGCTTTCTAGCTTATATCCGATTCGAACTCGCTAGCTTTATGGCCTACTTCATCACCCTCCTGCCCCCGGGGCTTATGTAACACTCTCATTCCATCTGACACAGGCTGGAACTTCTATGGTATGAGCTTGAAAGTAAGGGCGAGCTTCCGAGTCATAAGCACAATTGCCAAGATTAGTTTTTCCATCCTTGATATCTTTCCTCCCTCCTCTCAAAGCTCGGCCGCATTAGTAACCAAAAGCCAGATCGTCTTGTCCTCGACGAGACAAATACCGGTCAAGAAGTCCGAACAAATAAGATAAGAGCGAGGAGCTCCCCTTAACTGGGCTTACCGCAGACTGGGGGAACAACATGTTTTCACGTCGAGAATGCTTCTTCGCACTTTCAGATCCCATTGAAAGGCCCTTTAAAAAAAACTTAGAAGAAAGGCCGACACTTATCACTACCCTGGATACCTAAATCCGCTTTAAAGCAAAGAATCCTTCCCGTCAGACGCGACTTTATGCCTCGAGGCGACAGATGTCGAGTACAAATTTTTATTTTGTCCGGATTTCCACCCACCCTCGTTGTTGACTAAGAAACCTAGGAATTTTCCGCTGATGGACCAAGGCGTACTGGGCCGATTCAAATCTTCATGTCAGACTCTCTCAGATCCGAACGCCCTGATGCATGTGCTATACGGAGCGGCAAAGAGGATTTTACCAACAGCGTCATCTATTTACACTCTATGGTTGTTCCGACCGTCTGAACATCCTCGCTCACCACTTTGATACGTAGCTCCTGCGTTCTTGAGCCCAAATGGCATCATACGATAAAAACAGGTTCCCCTCGTGACCGCGGACGGCACCGAGGTCTTTCTGGTCGCCTAGGTCCATGCTAACTGCTGTAGCCAAGAAAGCATCCATAAACCGAGAAGTCTATGGCCGACAAGGGCATCCACTATGAGGTCTGACACGATAAAGGAAACCTGGCTCTTCGCATGCTTTGTTGACATCGCTGGTAAGTCGACGCAGAGTCGCCACTCTTGTCGCTCTTTTCACAGCACGACACGCTGGCAACCATCCGTGATATCCACCTCTCCGATTGCCCCCGGCTAGAGGAGCCTGTCGACCTCCTCGCGACCGCTTGCCTTCCTGCGCGGCTTCTCTCGCTTGACTGGCTTGAAGGATGGGCTGACGTTCAGCCTATGTGTGATTACTGTGGGGTCAATCCCTCCCATGTCTGCCTGCTTCCATGCGAAGACATCTTTGTTCTGTCTCAGAAAACGGGTGAGAGAGCTTTTGAGGTCCTCTGCCAGCTTGGAGCCGATGTAGGTGATAGGTCGAAAATGTGATGTGTATATATGTACGCCTATGTGCGCAAGTGCACGCGTCGCCTCAAGTAATATAGTGTACCTAGAGTACGACATCCACTGTGGGACAAGTGTGTTGAATACGTGGATTGGCCTTTTGAATATTATCCTGGATGTAAGCTTCACAGTGATGTTTACTAATATTTGATTTAAACTAAACTAATCGCTCTTAATGACTTATCGCGGTCAGGGAGACTAGGGTTATGTCTCCCCCCGCCACTTCGATGGATTATTTCATAGAAATTGCTTCATTCAGTTTATTCATGACTTATTGATGACGGGGTGATCGTGCTTACGAGATACCCTCTCTCAAGGTGTATCCGCCTATCTCGCTAGTAGGGTTGAGTGTATCTCTAACCCAACTCGATACTCCGAAAAGCTTAAATGTTCTAACCGTAGTCGCCACCCTCAGAATCGGAATATCTCTATTTATCGAATTGACCGAGGGTCATTTGGTTCAAATCCTGACATCCTCATCTCGAATCTCGATATCTAGTACAATCATGCCAATGTCGCCGTGACACCACCATGTAAATAAATCACAGATAGAGAGCGTAATTCTAACAAGCCATAAACAACTGAATAATATATAAAGAGAATCTTTAATCCATGCACTGTAGACAGGAAACAACAACACCTTGTACAGGATCTAGAACATAATGAATGTGAGTACACAAATATTTAATCTATAAAAACATCGCGCATTTCGAAAGTTAAGAAAATACAAAAGTAGGTCTCTTCTTCAAGATCGTAAGGCTCGCCGTCGCTCCGACTTTCCATGCCTCGTTCGCACGACCGATCCCTCGACTATGGTCCCCTCGCTTTAATGATGGAGACAAAACTCGCTACCGGACAAACTTGTGACGTTGCCGCTTGTTGACTTTTATTCTTGTTGACCCAACGTCGCGAGGTTGGGACGTCGCGACGTTCCAGCCAACTCTATGCACTTCTACCCTCCGCTCCAAAAACAAGCTTCCAAACCCCGCTCCAATTCGCAGCTCATACAATACAAAATCGATGCCTGCCATAGAAATACTTAATTAATCAGAAAATAAAGCGAAGACACAAGACAGACACGTATGACATGAGTGTCTTATGCACCTTCATCACACTCAACTTAGCTTCTTGCTTGTCCCCAAGCAAGAATCGACTCTGAACTCTGACACACACCCTACATACCATAGCCCAACACTAAGATAAGGTACATGCCGGTGATAGAGGATCAAATCGGGACCGACTCACACTTTGCCATTATGTTCGGTTCGGGATCTGTTAAGGGTGTTCGACTTTCGAAAGAATTAGATTGAACTCGGTGTAATTGACGAATGCCTCAACCTCCAAGATATTCAATAACCTTTCCTAAGGACCCTATATGCGTTGAATAAATGACCTCTAGTTTATACCTAGGTTCCGACGCTCCCAAAGTTGAGTTCAACTCACCTAATTGGGAAAATCTAACTACGAAAGGATAGGAACACACCGTTTTCTTTCCTGACATACCTACTCATAACTTCAACCAAAACTAGTGCCCGCAAGTTTATGCTAAGTGTTCATGTAGCGGGGCTTAGTTTGTGACTTCACCCGCTGGTTAAGGGCACCTACATTCAGCCCCCCTAACGCCACCTCGAACACCAACTAAACTTGGAATGGCCCTTAAGTCAGTGGGAAACTTCCATCTTCTCCTCATCTCTCAGAATAGTAGTGAAGTCAATGACTCCTTACTACTGGGTCTGTAGCATTGGCTTTGAAAGGCCTCGCATCAGGGCCTTCCAGATTCCGATTGAAAGATCCCCATTTATTCTATTTATATATATATATATATATATATATATATATATATATTTTTTTTTTTTTTTTTTTGTTTATTTCGGGGGCTCAAGGCAACTCTCTTTTATTTACGGTGTCCCATCTCTTTGGTGTTTAGAGACTCCCAGGGTTTGTTGAACCTTAGTAGATGGGCTTGGCACCTAGGTATACCCTAAAGGTCATCCGTGTGTGAGTGTGATAGGCTCATTGGGAAGTAGTGTCTTGAGTATCCCGGAGGTGATTCACTATGCCTCCCCACCTATTCAACCTAATTCCCGAGTATCAAACATCCGACGAATCCTTTCCTCGAGCCATACACTCAAGCTTCCATGATAATAGTAGACTCGGCCAAAAGTGATCCTCGACTCTCAAACATGGCAACACACACACCGACTACCTAAACACGACACCACTAAACATAGATATGATCTACCAAAAAAAACAAACAGGAACTAAACACAAGACTCGACAACCTAAAATGAACAAGCGTAAATGAAACTAAACTACAGCACAAATACGAAAATAAAAATAACCATCATAAAACTATACTAATCTAATAAAAACCCGATCACCACCACCTAGTCCCCCCAAACAAAAGTATCCAGTGTCCCCACTGGCGATAAAAGGGCAAGAGAAGGGTAAGGGAACTCCCCTGGTGAGCGGATGCGTCACGGGCGGGCGAGCTAGTGGAGTGCGAAGTCAAGCAAGCCGGGCCTCGAGGGACTGCCGTTGTCGAGAATAGTGGCCCGGTTGGCTAGAACTGCATTTACGCCGCTAAGGGCCTCCCATGATCCGTGTAAGGAGGACCTGCTCCCGTCTCATCCTAATGCATCAAAGCGATCGTTAAGGCAAGCACCGGTCCTCTAAGTCGTAGGACCGATGGGGCGCGAGGCCTGCCAGGTATGAGGTAGAAGTAGAGGTGGATCTAATGTCAACGCTGCTGATTCTAGAGCCTCACCACCCATAGGCTGTGGCCCACAACCGAGGGCTTATGGCCCGAATCATAACTGTGTCGTGGGACAATCTTGCTTGTCTCGCTTAATCGATATAGCCTTAATTGCGTGGGGCCACGTCAAGAATATCTAAGGGCACCCCGGCTCGTTTGCATAGGCCGTATATAAGGAAAGGGTGCCCCAAGTTCATCTTAGCGTCCCGGTTATGGAGGATGGCATCCTCTATAACCTGCCCAACATCGAACGGAATATCCTGAATGATAGCATAGTTGAGTAGGCACGCTTTGGCGCGCCACCCACACACGCTTGTCGCCGGAATGAGACGACTTGGACAGCGATGCCAGACTAGATATAGCCAAAATGCTTGGCCTTGAAAGGACGGCGTGCCCATCATTGTTGAGCTTCCACTCACTCCCGCCCGGCGATCAAGACCTCGAATGACCTCGCAATCTGTCAGCTTAGTGGAGCCATCTAAAGGCCCTGGATAGGATCAAGATTATAAAATCGCTGATAGACTCACAAATAGTCTACCACACCCCGCGACCTGCATTTTCGACGACGTAGCGAGGTCGGCATAGAATTTTCACACCACACTCATCGCAGACCGATGAGGTGGTTGGCAAAGAGCCCGCGCATCCCTTGGTCGCAATAAATTCGCTAAGAAGTCATCTGGGGCGGTGGAAACCCTTTGATAAAGGATCGGTTCTGGCAGATGGTGCCGAACTTAATAAGCAAGACCTTTGTTGACAAAACTGCGATATATCGGGTCTGGTCGGGTCCTCACCGCCCGACTCTCGCTTTAGTAGGCAACTTCTGCCTCTTACTCGACATTGGTGCATAAAGAAAATCAAGACTGCCTAAGGTCCTAAGTGTACAATGTAGCCTAATGGCACCAAAAGGGCCACACCTGGATGGACTAGACAATGTGTCGAGCACCTAAAGTGCACTATGAAAACTAGGACCAAATGGGCAACAGGGAAGTAGACACAAACTTTAGGACACGACGCACTCCACGCAGCCAACCAGACCTAATATGGAGGACTAGACCAAACAGGCGAACAAACCTAACGAAATAAATGACACCAATGAGCAAAGTGAAGGCGCCGAGGATGCGGACATAGACAATGGTGGTGTAATGAGCAAATGGTCGTGGCAATGTCGGTGAGGTGGTCGGAGGGCAAAACAATGACCTCCGACGGGTGAGGGAGTGAATTCCGGCAGGTGTGGGTGTGTGTGTGCTGCGGACGACAAAGGGGTGCAATAGGGTTCAGGCAAGGAGGGAACAGGGTAAGAGCAAAATGAGGGTGTTTTTGGCCTTAAACATGTATCAAACGCGACGCGTATGTAATGCAACGCCGCTGACGCCTGCAGAGGAGCGCCCAACGCCGCATCGCTCCAGAGGGGTTAAAATAAACGGGCCGCGGTTGGAAACCAACGTCGCAACTTTCCAGAGAAGTGCAAAAATGACGTCACGACGTTGGATCCAACGTCGCGACTTTCCAGAGAAGGTCTAAATCAACGCCGACGCTCCGCAGGAGGGTCAAATCACGCTATGACACAGACGCCGCGACGCTGAAACGCCGCGGACGCTGTGGATGCCAACGTCGCGACGTGACAGAGAAGGCCCAAAATGCAAAATATTCAACAATGGACTAAGGTAAAAGAAAACTCCCTTAGTGCAATTTGTGACTCCCTCAAACTTCTGAAGTGAATTTCTTGAGCGGTTCCTCCACAATACTTTCGATCGCGGGTCTTGAAAACAGACATCCAAAAGGAGATTTGATTACGCACGCAAATGAAGAAAACCAAACCAAACTTAAAACAAACAAGAAAAAAAATTAAACCATAGAAATAAAATTTTCAAGAAAAACTTGGGTTGCCTCCCAAGAAGCGCTATGTTTAATGTCGTTAGCTCGACGGCCCTGAATCTCAATGTGCTCGGGAACCCGAGCTCCTATGACCGCTTACTGCACTTCGTCTGATGTGGTCAATGAAATGGTCTGCTTATCCGCATGGAACTCGCCCCCAAAATATGGTTTCAACCATTGTGTGTTAATTGAGAATGTCCTTTCTTCGGGATGCGTAACTCCTGCCCTCCATGCGGAAAGACTCAATAATGCGGAAAGGTCCCACCATTCAGACTTTAATTTCCTGTGAAAGTTTGAGACTGAATTAAACAAAAGGACCTGCTTTCCCGCTTCACCTTTCCCCGTAATATGTTTATCGTACATGCTTTTGTCCTTTCCTGTAAATGCATTTTCATAAGCTTCGCTTCGAATTCGCTCTTAGCTTCACGGAAGCCGCAGCAGCTCTTCTCACCAGCTAATGTACTGTCCATGTTCAACTGCCGAGTTGCCTAGTAGGCTTGATGCTCCAATTCCACTGGCAGGTGGCATGCTTTTCCATAAACAATTCGAAAGGGCGACATACCCAATGGTGTTTTAAACGCTGTTCGGTATGCCCAGAGTGCATCCTCTATCTTTGCATCACTCTTCTTGGAGCCGTTAACTCCGTTTTCCGCACGGACTTGATTTCTCGATTTGATACCTCTGCTTGCCCATTTGACTGTGGGTGATAAGCAAGGGATGTACGATGTCGCACCCCATACTTTTGCAAGACTTTGTCAATCATCTTATTACAGAAATGAGTACCGTTATCTGTGAACAGTGCTCAAGGAGTGCCGAATCGCTCGAATATGTGGCTACGAAGAAACTGTGCTACCACCTTGGCATCATTAGTGCTGGTCGGAATTGCTTCAACCCACTTAGAGACATAATCTACTGCCAGCAAGATGTACAAGTTATTATAAGATGGGGGAAATGGTCCCATGAAATCCATCCCCCATAAATCAAACACTTCTACTTCCAGAATTGGATGCATGGGCGGTTCGGTCTCTTCTAGAAAAATGCCCCCATTCGCTGATTTGTCACATGTGGATAATGGTAATCGACATCCTTGAATAAGGTAGGCCAAGAGAGTTTCTCCGATCGAAGACTCAAGTCATTGCTCTCTCGCCGGCCACCGAAATGTCCACCACATGGTAAAGTGTGGCAGTGGTTCAAAATGCTGTTCATTTCACCTTTAGGCACACATCTTCGGATCACTTGGTCAGCGCAATGTCTGTATAGAATTGGCTCCTCCCAATAATAGTGTCTCAAGTGTGCGAAAATCCTCTTTTCTATCGGAGAAGCAAATTCAGGATTACTTTGGCTACCAACAATTCATTTAACTGCAACCATGGAACCGCTCTTTTGTCTTTAATAGATAAGAGCTGCTCATCAGGAAAGTCGTCATTCACTTGAACCTCATCACTTGCCCCTTCTAACCGTGAAAGATGATCGACAACTAGGTTCTCCGTCCCTTTCTTGTCTTTAATCTCTACGTCGACCTCGCAAAGGTAAGAACTCCACCTGATTAGCTGGGGCTTGGAGTCCTTTTTTAGTCATCAAGCATTTTGGCGGCGTAATGATCGCTGTGACTACGACCTTGCTGCTAATCAAATAGTGGTCTAATTTGTCAAAAGCAAAGACAATGGCCAATAGTTCTGCTTCTCAGAAGGACGCATCTGCTAACCGAGCATCATTCAAGGTTTTGATTGCATAGTGATTACTGGAATATCCCTTTCTCGCTTCGCCCTAACATCAAGCTTCCACCGCGTAGTCACTTGCATCACACACGCCTCAAATGAAAGGACTAATCCGAGCTACTACAATAGGAGCGATACTAATTTATCTTTTTTAACATTGAAAATGCGCGCAAACACCGCATCAAACTCAAATGGGTCCCTGACTAGGAGAGATTAGACAACGGTTTTGCAATCCGAGAAAAGTCTTTTGATGAATCGCCATAGAATCCAAAGGTGGCCTCTTTAAAAACTTCTTACCCCTTTTACCGATGCGGGCGGAGGTAATTTTTCAATTGCTTCACCTTTGCTCATTTAATTCTCTATTCCTCTTGCCAAACTGGCGTCCTGAAAGTAATAATCCCTCGTACCATAAATGGCACTTCTCCCAATTGAGTACAAGGTTGGTATCCTCGCATCTTATCAATACTGATCTCAAATTCTCCAGACAGTTGTCAAATGAACTACCCAAAACCGAAAAATCATCCATGAGGACCTCGATTGTCTTTTCAACCATATCTGAGAATATGGCCATCATGCATCATTGGAAGGTGCCCGGCGCATTGCATAGCCCAAAGGGCATCCGCTTGAATGAGAATGTCCCATAGGGACATGTGAATGTCGTCTTCTCCTGGTCTTCAGGGGTTATAGCAATTTGATTGTAGCCGGAATATCCATCCAAAAAGCAATAGTATTCATGACCGGCTAATCGATCCAACATCTGATCTAGAAACAAGAATGGAAATGATCTTTTCGAGTGGCCTTGTTCAGCTTCCCGATAATCAATACAAATTCTCCAACAGAATCGCTCAAGAAGCGTCGTGAATATGTTATTTTCCGTCGTATGACTGTTGTTCCTCCCTTCTTGGGTACTATTACTTGTAATTGATTCTTACCCATGCACTGTCTTCGAGATAGGATAAATTACCTCGTATCTCGTACCAATTTTTAATACCTCCTTTTGGACTACCTTTCATAGTTGGATTCAACCTCCTCTCGTGCTTCCACCGAGAGGGCTTCATGACCATCTTCCAAAGAAAATACGATGCATGCACATGGAAGCGCGAATCCTTTAACCTGGGCCATAGAGACCATCCGAGGCATTTTTTGTGATCTCGAAGGACCCTAATAACTTATCTTCCTCTAATTCAAATTAAGGATGCCAGATGATCACCGGTAAGGTGGATGCTATCCCAAGATACGCAGATTTCAAATGGTTAGGTAAAGGTTTTGTTCCATTCGGGGTGGTTGTTCAACCGATGACATCGGGCGCGAAAATTTCCTTCACCTAGAGATTCAAAGTATTTCTCCCATCGGGGTTCGAAAGAATCCATCCATTTTACATATTCCTCCGCCTTCGCTCATTCCCGAATCACCAGACTCAGCTAAATTCTCCAAAGAATCTGAGACCACTTTGGCTAGACACTATAGCCTCTACTATCTCCATGAAACATGTATCACTCTCGCGATGTCTCATACCTTCCAAACACGTTTGAACTTGACTTCATCCTCATGCACTCTCAATCTTTAGCTTCCTCCCTCAACATCTAATCATCAGCTTCCGCCACTGCAAGAAACGGTCTACTCAAGATTATGGGTATTTCTTTATCCTCTTCCATATCTAATACAATGAAATCTACTGGGAAGATAAACTTGTCAACCTTTACTAAGACATCTTCTATCACCCATCTCGGATGCTTTAAGGACCCGCTCACAATTGCTGGATCGTTGTTGGGACGAAATTTCACTCTGTTCCTAAACGTTTAAAAATGGATATGGGCAGAGACACACTGCACTAAATCACACAATGCTATCTCAAAGATATGGTGCATAGGATAGTGAAACTGCCTGGGTCTTTTAAATTTTGCGGCAGCTTCCTCTGAATTATGGCATTACACTCCCCTCGCCAGTTAACTGCTTCGAATCCGCGGCCTTCTTCTGAGACAAGATGTCCTTCATAAACTTGACATAACTGGGCATCTGTTCCAGAGCATCAACAAATGGAATATTGATGCGCTGAATACTTCCCATGAACTCGTGAACTCGCGATCCAACTTATGCTTCTTGTACGTCAGGATACTAATTCGGGCCACGCGCACTATCCTTGCTTCCACTTGTGTTTCCTACTGCACGTTCTCTTGGGGCTGCTCCTATCCTCGCATCATCATTCCGACGGCCGATGACTTTCGCCTCTACCTCCTCGCTATCAGATTGCTCCCTGTGATTCCAATTCTTTACCACTTCGCCGTGGATCGTTTAACATGTTCATTCCCATCTCTTCTCCCAGGCTCACTTCGAGTTGCTTGGTAAGGAACCCTACGCTTCAATAGATTGGCCATTTAACCCATCTCAGACTTCCAAATTTCTCAACTCAGGCCGCTGGATTGCTAAATCGAGTGGCTTTATGCTGTGCATTCGTCATTCCCATTCATGCTACAAAGGTGAGATGTAAGCATTTGCGCGAGGGCTTGTTCCAAATCCATTTTTTTCTCAGGAGGTGGTTTGCTCACTCGGGGTGGTGGCATGTTGTTCTGATTGTTCCTCCATCCATACCCTTGATTGTTCTGACTATTATGATTTTGATTGCACACGCCCACCCTCAAATTTCGACTCTTTGGTTCCGATAATTGTTTCCATATTGTCCTTTGTTGTCGTGGCCGACTCGATTAAACCTCGACACATATTAGCCCGCTCTATCGCTTGGTTTCCCGACTGCACTCGAACTCCAGGTTGTCCTCCTACGTGTAATCTCACACAACTCCCATGGGTCGTCCTCAGATGGCATTCGAGGTATCTTGTGCTCTAGTTAACTGTTTAGTTAGTTGTGCAACATGAGTAACCAGATTGTTGAGAACCTCATTATTCGTGCCGCCTACGACTTTTACTGGTGTGATCTTATCTCTAGGCCACTGACGTATTAGTAGTCAGATCTTCCAAGATTTCATGCTTGGTCCGTGGTTTTCTCTATTAAGGTTCCTCCAACAATCGAGGCATCAATCATCGTTTCTAGTCGCATTCCTCGCATCCATTATAGAAAGTATGGACCCGCATCCATCCGTCTACCGTGATGTGGGCACTTCCTCAACAGTTCATGAAATCTATCCCCATGCCTTCGCTTCCTGCCTTCCTCTAGTCATTCAAAAGCATTGATTCTCGCATGAGCCAGTAATTTTCGGCGGTGGGAAGAACTTAGTCAAACTTCCGCGACTAAGTCGCTCCATGAAGTAATGGAACTATGGTCGACGGTTAACCAATGCTTGGCCTAGATCCACTTAATGAGAGTGGAACAATCTCAACCTGAGTGCCTCTTCGTTGACCCCATTGTACTTGATCGTGTCGCACCCGAGGAAGTCAGGGGTCAAATGCATATTTGATTCTCATTGGGCAATCCATGAAATAAGATGTTCAAGCACCAGGTAAGGTTACCGACTTCATCTCGGTTGTTTGCTTGAACAGGTCTTCTGATGGCTGTCCAACAACCCGTAGCCGGTGGGGCAAACTCCTCTAGCAACAATGAACGGATCATCCGGGCCGTATAAACGCCCAGGTGCTTGATTCCTTCCGTTATTCCCATTTCCGGCCCTCCGTACCTGCTTGCTCAATGATAAGATCCTTTCATCAGTTTCTCCAAGATTGCTAGATTTCTATATGCCTCGTTTCTCTGCTTCGTGTATTCTCGTAAAGTTCTTCCGTTCAGATCAAACGGATGTAGGTCAGACCCGATCTCCCGACATTAGTGCTCAAAAAGTGCAATTTTGAACCCTATATTAGATAGGTTTTGAGTGCTTTTGATCATTAATCATGTCATTTATACCCAATAGTAGCTGTTTATTCGGTAATACTATATTTATGTTGTTGTTTTTGTGTTACACTTAGAATTCACTCAGCATAAAGGATTTAATCATAGTTGAATTCAAGTCTCACCATCAAATCCAAATTTCTAGAATCAATGAGAAACCAAGGCAAAGTGAAGAAAATTTGATGCGCTTGAAGGCAGGAAGAAATAAAGAGGGCAAAGAGAACAAATGTGGCAATGGAACAAAGAGTCGCTAGATTCCGTGCATTTCCGCTAGTTAGCGAAATCGCAACTCCTAGCGAAATTGATGCCTCACTATGCTTTGTAATTAATGCAAACCGCCTTCAAACTTGGTGAATTACATCCTTGTCCTATAACTTAGCCTAATTGTTAGGGCTTTTTGGTATTTTCATACCTGAGGAGGCCTATATAAGCTCCCTCTTGTTTTGTAAACCTAAGCAACAATTTAAAGTATCGCATTGGGGGAGAATAATAGTTGTAAGTTTTACTTTTGTAAATAAAGTTTGTTTTATTTTAAGTTTTGTTTTTGCCTTTTCTCTTCTCTCTCTTTCTTTCTCTCTCTTCTTTCTTTCACTTTCCCCCTACCGCCAAGCACACCTCAAGATGACAATTTAAGAGATAAGCCATGTTTCCTTCCTTTGAAGAGGAAGGAAGCTAGCTTCTGGCGTAGGGTTAAGCATGTTGTCCCTATGTACTAAAAGTTATGGGTAGTGTATTTATGGCCCCATTCAAAACTCAGTTGCATAACATAGGATGTTATTGTCTCGCCAATACTCCATGCTTTAGATCCAAAGTGTTTGCTTAATGCAGGCATCGGGCTCTTTAGGATGGTCCTTACTATTTATGAGGTAATATTCATGTACTGTTAGGGTTCTTCAAATTAGGGTTAAATAACATTTGCTTTTATTGTTTTGGCCAATACTTCCATGCTTTAGGTTCAAAGGCTCGGTGAGAGATGCACTGATTCTGTATGGTCTTTACTAGCCTAGGTCAATACTCTTCATGCTTTAGGTCAGCGTTCTGCAGAGATGCACCGTGATTCTTTTTAGATCTTACGAGCCTCTAAAATGATAAAAGAATGTTAGGTTTTAAACAAAAGGGGCCATAACTACATCCCGTGTTGACTCACATAGGAGGATAAAACCCTGAGGACATGTGTTTGCCCTATTTGCCAAGTTAGTGACTCCAAATCTTCAAAGTAAATTTCTTCATTGTTAATTTCCAGCTTAACTTTCAATTTTTACAATTCTCGTTTTCAAACCATTCTCCAAAAAGAACAATCTTACATCTAAATAGAAAAGCTCACCTTCTCTCATGTCCCCACAAACTATTTTTATGAAGAAAAACCTATCCTGTGAATGATCCAACACTATACCAAAGAGTTTCACTACTTACATTTAAGAGTTTTAGGGTGAAGATAAATAGTTTGCTGATTCAGTCACTTCATCATAAAACACCTCAAGATCCCATCATCGTCTTATGCACTTTATCAGAACTGTGATCCAATCACATTATTAACAAAAGATAATTGGTCAAAGACTGTAAAACAAGAGCATCGCGCATCCGAGTAATATTCATCGCTTTTTATTTCTATATCATTGAATCGGAATCCCGCACCGCGTTAAAACTGATAATAACGATATGGTACGTCACGCGCGCGTTAGCCGGCAACAGATACCAGATCCGGTATCGATCCACGCACGCGTTGAACATGAGACGCCTTGAATATTATCCGACAAGTTTCGAGTGATGCGCTTATTATCGCTGGATTTTAAACCAAAACATTCGCTTAATGGATTACATCGTCATGGAGATCGTGTCGATAGCCTCCGTCACTTATGGATTATCTATAATTATTCGGTCATGAATTATTTATTACGGTGACGGTTGGCTGGATAACTCTCTTCTAGTGTATCCGCTTGTCCGCGAAGAGTCATGCACCTCATCCCAACCCTACATCCCAGAAATAAACAAATTCTGAACTTAACCACCCCTAATCCATATCCTCTGATCACTTCAAACACCGAGGGTCGCTTATTCAGATCTCGACATCCCTGAGCATCTCTCGAATCTCGGATATCTAGTACAATCATGCCAATGTTGGCCAGACACCACCATGTAAATAAATCACAGATAGAGAGCAGACTCTAACAAGCCATAAACAACTGAATAATATATAAAAAGCGAATATTTAATCCATGCAATTGTGACAGGGTTCAACAACAAACTAGATATGGATCTAGAACATAATGAATGTGAGTACACAAATATTTAATCTATAAAACATTAGTACTTCTCTCCGAAAAGAAGAAAAATACAAAAGTAGGTCTCTTCTTCAAGACTGGCTCTGCCGCTTCCGACTTTCCGCGGCCCTCGCTCGCACGAGTTTTCTATCCCTCGAATTATGGTCCCCCTTTGCTTTTAATGATGGAGAGACAAAAACTCGCGCTGACGTCACGACGTTGCAAATCGGCCGACATCACGCTTGTTGACTTTATCTCACACCCAATGTCGCTGGCCGGGATGTCGCGACGTTGGGACATTGCGACGTTAGGACGTCGCGACGTTGGGACGTCGCGATGTTTCATCCAAATTCTATGCACTTACCCTCCGCCCGTATCGCTTCCAAACTCTGCTCCACCCGTAGTTCATACACAATACAAAAATCAGACGTCTGCCAGAAATACTTAATTAATCAGAAAATAAAGCTAAGACAATAAGACAAGACGCTCGTATGACATGAGCGTTTTAGGCACTCCACCAAAGAGGCGAGGTGTTTGCATACCGCCGCCATCCATGATTACAGTCTCCGGTGCTCTTCCGAGCTCAAAGTCAGCGCAGCACCTCGTCGCGCATGCTCAGCTCCCATCCGCATATGCTATCACCACTCGCTTCATGGATCGGTGCAGCATTCCCCTCGGCCACTGCTATCTTCAACCATTCCTACTCCACTTAAGGTAGGGAAACTGATCATCATGTGGTAAGCGGAGGGTACGACTTTTATTGCGTTGAGAGAGGGTCTGCCTAACAACATATTATAAGCTGACGGGGCATCTACAACGAATCTCGCCGTCGTTGTTCCGGCATGGGGACTCCCAAGGTGAGCACTAGTTGTACTTCGGAGCCCAAGGATAATACTTTTTCACCGAGAATCTCGGCAAATGGGTACCGACGGTTCCATTTTCTCCCTTCGATGCCCATCTTATCAAGGTCGGTGCGAAGATGATGTCGCACCGAACTCCCGCTGTCAACTAGACTCGATGGACCATTTTGTTGGCCATAAACTCCGACTACCAAGGGTCAGCCATGGGGTGCCGCATCCTTCCGCATCTGGTCGTATGAACGCATGATGTGTCGAGCCGATGCAATCTGACACCGCTCATATTCCACTAATTGGCCGACCGATGTCAAGTGGCATGGCCTTCCGGCCGAGCCGGATTCCCTCCTCCTACAAATCCTCCCGATATCACATGGATTTCTAGAGGTCATGGAGGCCGAGTTGTTGTCCTGGTCGAGGTGGTGGTGGTGGCCGCCGATCCGAGCCCGGTTTCAGTCCGAATTGAGTTGGATTGCGCTATGAAGGCTTGAGATACCTAATGTCAGACTAAGTAATTTATTTCCTTCTTGAGTCGTATGCAATCATCCGTGTGGTGTCCATAGTCTCATGGAACTCGTAATACCCGTGTCGTCTCAGGGCTACTACCACTTCATTTGAGCTGCCACCTCAGAACTGCTCGCTTTCGCACTTCGCCGTGACCCGATACCGAGGTCATAAGGTAAATCGGCCGAGGTGAATAACATTGTCGCCTCTCTAGCTGGTGTGGCCTGCATCTCTCGAGGTTTCCGCGCCTTTGGGACCGCTTCTCCATCTTTCTCGAGACCTCTCCCGCCGCTGGCTTTCGGGGCTCAGCCCCGTCGTCGGTCCGTCCCGCTTTTTTCTTTATGGCGAGGAGCTCCCTTCGATACGAGCTTTTCCATCGATGTACTCCGCTTTAAGTGAGCACCATAGCCATGCTTGCTTCGAGGATTTTAGAGATAGAAAACATCAAGTCTTTGACCGCACTCTTAATCCAAAGAATGAATGTATGATCGCAAACTTTTCGTCGTGCATATCTACCTTTAGAGACTCTTGTCGAACCTTGAACATAGACTCAAAGCCCCATGAGCTCTACTTGATGGTCAATAGATGGTAACTTGGCTTTCTATACGTCCTGGCTCCAATGAAGTGAGAGACGAAAGCAATGGATAGCTCTCTGAATGAGAAGATTGATGAAGTGTATTCGTTAAACTAGGCCAAGGTCGGGCCTTTAACGTGATAGAGAAAGCTCTCGCACGCATGCGGTCTCGATACCATGCAGCTCCATTTGATTCTTGTAAGTGTTGAGATGATCGACGGATCTCTGGCACCATCGAACGCTTCCACCTGTGGCATTCTCGAACTCAGCCGAGGGAAGTGGAGAACCTCGCCGTGAACGGTGACTCACCTCATGCACCAAGGTGTCCATAGTATCGAGCTCGCCCCCTACCACCCTTTTACGTGATGAGTTCCTTCGTCGGGAGGCTCTTGAACCTCTACTCCCATGATTGCTCTCCTGCGCCCTGGTGAGGGTGACGTAGTTCTTCATTCCCGACATGTCCGAGTGTCGCTTCGTTTCCCTCCTCTCCAGGGGCCAATTGCGGTCCTTGCCTCTTGGCCATTGGACTCGTCTCTATTTCAAAGACTCCTGGGAATGTCGAGATCGTGTCAGCTTCATGAGGAGGTGCCAGACCTTCCCGAGCTAGTCGTGGAGCCTCCCGCATGCTGCATATGCCCGTGAGTTGCTCTAACTCCCCTATCAAGCGCTGGTTAGTGAGGCGGAGCGCCCACCTCGCTCGTGTTGGATTACACGCTTCCTCTAACGCGCTTAGAGGTCTCATTGGTCGCCACCGGCGGGTCCCGCATCCTGGTGGATCAGCGCGTTCCCCGCTTGTGTTCCGGGTCGATACCATCAATAACTGAGAGATTAGTCTTTATTTGTCAAGGAACTCGCTGCTCCTACGACGGCGCCAACTGATGATGCCTTTTTCAACCTGACTGGGTTGGAGCGTGTCGTGGTCAGCTGGGCCTGAACTGTATCGCTGCGGATCGGGCTCCAAAGACTCGGGATCGCCGCCCGAATGTGGCACTACTCGCAAAGACCAAAAATAGTATGGTTCAGGGGCTTCGCCCCTTGGCCGCTCCGATGCCTAAGTCGGTTTCTTTCTGAGAGAAAAGATAGGATCGCTTAGGGGCAAATGTTTCAAGGTGACTCACCGACGAGGCGGCCTCGTATTTATAGTGTATATGTTTTCCTAGTCTGACAGGTGATTAGATTATTTCCTATCGGACGATATTTCTTGCTTTTATCGGTATCGAACTCGATTAGGAATATTGAAAGAGCAGTTTATTTATAATTATCTTTCTTCCTCATTGGTGGGATCCGGCTTGATCTGCAGGATGAGCTGTTATATCGTGAATTATCTTATTTTCCCGCCGTGATTTAGTCGGATTGCAAGATAATATGTTATCGGGGATTATTCTATTTCCTTATCGATGTGGGATTTAGTTTGATTTGCGTAATATGGGCCTTCGACACTTCCATAACTGCCTTTGGGCCGAACGGACTGGGCCTTCATATTGGGCTGGCGTCAAAGGCCTGAGTGTTTCAATGGGCGTGCCTCTTCCTTGGGTTTGGCGAGTGAGCCTGCGAGCCCATTTTTCAAACCCTATCAGCAAATAATCTCTAAGTGCGATTTCTCAAAGAAGAAAATATCTTAGTACGGAATGCATGGATATAAAAGACAATTAATGTAGTACTTAGCAAGGTGTATATATATTATGGTGATAATCTTGGTGTACTATCATTTCAAAGTAGTGATTTGATGTTTCCTTAATACTTTATTATATAAAAAAAATAACTCTTCTAAATTGAATCATACCTCACAAATTTTCTAAAAATCAATTTTTTTTAGATAAAGATGAAGGTGTATGAGAGAAAATAAACGCTTTAAGTACAATGTGAAGCTTGAAGATAGTTTATTAGATGAACTGTTTTTGAAGAGAAGAATAATTTTATTAATTCAAACTAATAATATATAAATTAAAATAGCTAAAATCATATAGGATGAAACAATAGCTAGGTCAATAGCATAATGAATCGTCTCAAAGCCTATATATTTTATATTTGAGCCTCTATATTTGATATTACTATTGTAACTAGAATATCTATAATTTAAGTTCGGCAGCATATTGATGACTATTGATTTGATTTATTGGTGTTGTTGGGATATACTTTACTCGTTCGGATCTTCTTTACATAAATAAATATCACACCACGAAAACGATAAACAAACCCCGCACCAAGATGATAACTAAAACATAAAAAATCTAACCAAAACTTAGATCTTATGGAATAAACCATTTTATTGAAGAAGAAAATGATGGAAAGAGGTGTAGATGAGTGATTTTAGGTTAAAAAATGATAAAAAAAAAAAATCACATTTCTTTATAAAAAGAAAATAGGCTAACAAAGAAAAAGTTGAGAGGAAAGGATGTTAGAATTGTTTATTAGATGTACTTACTGTAGAATATATTAGTGTTTTTGCTACTTGGTTGTTGTATTATGGGAACAACTCTATAAAAAACAATTATTGTAAAGGAATTCAGGGTGAAGGTTCTCATTTAGGTATATAATGTGGTATTTAGGATGTACCGATTCAAGCTTTCCAATTGTAGGTTAGTTTTCAAGGCGTGCAAATACATTAATGGAAGGAGAGGAAATATGAAAAAATGGTGAAAGTGATGCTCTACTTCACAATGCACTAACTACTTTTAGGTGGTGCCATTGTTTTTGGTTAGTAAGGCCCTGTTTAGTAGGTAGAAAATTTTCTGTTTTCTCTATTCAAACTTTTCGAAAACAAGGAAAACGCGTTTAGTTACGAGAATAAGACAAAACAATTTTGAAAACAAAGAAACAATCACTATTTTCAACATTTATATATGAATCAAAAAACAGTAAAAGTTGTTTTCCTTTGTTCGAATTAAATTCAACCAAATTCAAATCCAAATGGGGTTGAAAAATGTGAAAACGTATTTTCAACCAAATTCAAGTACGAAACGTATTTTCCTCAAAATGAAAACTAAAGATTAGAATACATTGAAAATTTCTATGTCTCCGAATTTTGATATAGTTGAAAATTTTCGTGAACTAAACGGGCCCTAAGTCCTCCAATGATGCTTTACAGTCATATTTGATTACAAAAAAATATGCAAGGAAATGTAAGAAAGAAAAAAAAAACGAAAAGTGAAAAAAAGAATTAAAATAGATAAATCATTCCCATTTATTGTTTTAAACTCATTTTATTTATTTTTAATTTATCAATATGAGGATAAATGATTGAAAAATATGCTAGTTTCTAACTATTTTAATAAATATTTAATTTTCTTTAAAAGTTTTTATAATACAACCAAACATAAAAAAAAAAAAAAATTTCCTAATAGTTTTTTTTCCATATGGTAGTTCCCTAAACTAAACATATGTGTAGACCCCATTTTGGTTTCTCTTTTTATTATTATTGTAAAACTTTGGTAAATTTAAATTTTTCTGAAAAATTGTAAAACGGTAAATTACCGCAATAGTACAGGTTTGTAAATCTGAAATTTTTCTAGATCTTGGATGACGAAACAAACCTCATTGTTGGATTCGTCTCGCGAAATCTAGTTACCTAGATGAATTTCGTTGAATTCCGAGATAGTTAAAATTTTCACGATTTTCAAGGCGATGGGTGTCTGGTAAACCCCAAAAACAAGATTTTTGAGGAAAATAAATCTAAAAAGTGGAAAATAAATTAAGTAAAGTTCATTTAAAATAAATTGAACTTGAACTGGGACAAAATAAATTGTTTCAAGGCAGAAACCAACCTGAACCAATCGTAGACACGTGGCGCGATGTGGACCAAGTCTTTAAGACTTAAGTCAAAGGTAGAAAATCATATTGGAGGGGGAAAAGAGTAGATTTTCTGTTGGGGAAAAAATCCATAGAGAGAAAGGGAGAGAAAAAAAAGAATCCAAACTTCTCTCTTCGATCTACGGAGTTCTGTCAGTCGGAATTTGTCGGGCCAAGAATGAAAGTTCATTTACTCGACGAGGGCTATGCGTGGGTATCGAAAACACGGGATTTCACCTAGGATTCAAGTAAGGAGTTCGGGAAATCAAAGGTCCCAGGTTTAGGAAGTGTCAACAGAACTTCCTAGAGGTTCTTCTACGCTCTAAGACGAAGGGATTCTTCATACTTTGGTTTATTTTCTACTCTAAGGGTTGTTTGGTTGTGTTTTTTTTTACCTTAAGGGGCTGTTTGGTTGGGTTTTATGCCCTAAGGGGCTGTTTGGTTGTGTTTTTTCCATAAGGGGTTGTTTGGCTGTGTTTTTGCCCAATGGGATTGCTGCTATGTTTTGACCCTATAGACTGTCCAGATTTTAGGACTGATTTTCGGTTGGGAAAAAGAGGGAATTTAGATTAGTGCCATTCATGGAAATTGTAGCTGCAAATGTGAACTTGATGTTAGGTTTTTGAATCACCCAAATTGGACCTCTATAACTCAAGTTATGATCCATTTTCTGGGACTGCCACAGGCTGCCATGTTTTGACCTTATACACTTCCAGATTTTGGGACTGATTTTCAATTGGGAAAAAATAGGGAATCTGGACTAGTGTTCTGCATAGAAATTATATCTGCATCTGTAAACTTGATGTAGGCTTTTGAATCACCCAATTTGGACCTCTATAGCTCAAGTTATGGTCCATTTCCCGAGACTGCTACAACTTAGGTTGTTTAATGGTTTATGTCTAGATTTTGGAACCGTTAGGGGACTAGTTTCTGAATTGAGTTCAAAACTATCATGTGGTCTATTATGGCTTGTTGTGCGGAATGTTTTGTGGGCATCTCTATGCCACAATTGGTCTTGAGGATCAATTTGTCATTGCTTGAATTTGAATGACATGCTTGGGGTAATTGATTGAGGTCAATATGTGTGCCCTAATGTATCGACATGATGAGTTTGTATATGGATAGCGCCACTGTGGCGGTTTGTTTGTAGGCTATTTGGGGACATGTTATGTCACAATTTGGCCTGGAGGATAAAGTATGTCATTGCTTGATTGGTGATGACTTATGGATGTTGATATATGTGTGTGCAAATATATTGACAAGAAATGTGTGATCATTTGGAAAATTTATGGTGATTGATATAAATATTCCATGATACATGGGTGATATGTATGAGTAGAATTGTCCATATAGCATTCATCATATATGTGACATGGTATAGGCATGAGATGACACATCGCATTGCATATGCACGGGACATAGCATTAAATGGGTATGAGTGCATGGTATGGATCAACACTGCGTTTGGTGTTTGATGATAGACTCAGTATTGTGGGACGACGTCCAACAGAGTCGCATGGTTTCATACATGAAAATGAAAATATGTGTCGGGTAAAAGCAAGTAGGGATAGATACCCCCTCGGGTGAAAGACCCGGTATTTTTGGTTATTCATATGTGTCCAATTGTGAAAGCTCATGAAAGTGTAGGAAGGTGTGCGAAGCCTACGGTGAGACCCCGAAAATTCACTACCCATAAAAAGACACATGGTTTTGAATATAAATGATCATTGAGGTGTAACATCCAAAAAGCTTTTGGTTTGAAAACAAATGAATTTTGTTGTAAAATGATAATTAGATGTAATCCAAAAATGATGGGTTTTATCAGAATTTGACATCGCATTGTGTGGCGTGAGCCCAGAAGACTCCTAGTAGGATGAGAGTCGTGCTGAGGACTCGGGTGCAGGGTACATGATTGAGTCTCATCTCATTTCATAGCATGTTTTTACTTGGAATGTGAATGTGAATTGTGAACATGACCATTGCATGTGCACTTAGGTGGGGAGTAGCCTCTGTAGGAGTTTACTCTACTGGGCGTGGCTCACCCTTTATGGGAAAAACATTTCAGGTGCAGGGAGTACACCGGTGGACGGTGCTCACTCGAGGCCATAATTGTGAAGAAATCCGGGTTGTGGCAATGTAATCATTTTTGTAAGATGTTTGGAGCGAACTAGTTCTAGCATGTATTTTTTGTATAAGAGTGTTGTAATTAAACTCTTAAGGACTACGGTAATATAACCTTGTGTATTTTTTAGTATTGATAAATGGGCCCGATTGGGTCACTTTTACTCATAAATGGACCCTGTGCGGTCATTGTGTTATATTGGGCTCCGGATGGGTCATGTTATTGTATATCCTATATGTTGTATTTTGGGTAGAGCTCTTTGTACAAAGGAGACTCTATCTGATTTTTTTTAAATTATGGGTCCAGGTTAAGGGGACACAATAGTGTGGTATCGGGTTACTTGACATCCACAAGTTTTTCGTGGGTTGACGGTTGGTTAACGAACCCCCGGGTTTTGGGGCGTCACAGCTTGGTATCAAAGCGTAGGTATGCAATTACCTAGGACTTGATGGGCATGGGTTTAGACCATTGCATTCATTATGCATTTCATGTTTTATACTGTGTGATTGTTTGTTTCATATTACATGAATTATATACATGGTAGAATGTATATAGGAAAAGACAATTAGTGGTTAGAAAACATAACCTGTGGGTTCCTGGGAAAGGACGAACGGAAAAGTTCTCGGAGTGTTGAGGTTCATTAGTATTAAGTACATGCACTACTAGCTGTGACAAGGAGAGGATCTCAAGGTTTATGGAGATCACCTCCGATGCCACTAGGATAAGGCTGGCTACATTCCAGCTAGAGGGCGAATCCTAAGTATGGTGGGATTGGGTCAAAGCCTCGTGGAACTTGGAGGCAATGACATGGGAAGAGTTCCATGAGCTCTTCATTGGCAAGTATTTCTCGACGCCTACTCGACATGCAAAAGCTTGGGAGTTCTTAGAATTGAAACAAGGAATGATGGCAGTACTCGAATATGTGGCTAAGTTCATTGAATTAGCCCATTTCGTTGATGATTGTGTGGCTACAGACATGGCCAAAGTGAGAAAGTTTGAGGATGGTCTGAAATTGTCCATTCGGGATAAAATTGTAGGACTCCTCCTACAAGACACGGACTTGATGGTCAAGGCAGCTATGGCTATTGAGAGGGAGGTGGACAACGCACGGAACATCTGGGATGCGTTAAAGATATGAAGACTCGGGCTGGGAGGTTAAACCTCGAAGAGCCGTTGTATCGTGAGTTCTCCCCTAGGAACAGGTGTGGGCTGATCAAATATGTTGGGATTACAGGAGTTAGAGATCCTCGTGGGTTCTCATTTTCAATGTGGACCTTAGGTCATGGACATGTTGGAGTTTGATGTCATCCTTGGGATGGACTGGTTGACGACACATCGAGTTGTCATAGATTGTGATCGCAAGAGAGTTACCTCCTACACATCCGACAATACTTGTTTTATGTTTTAGGGGGATAAGCACGATGTTTTACGCGAAATGTACCACTCTCTAGGTAGCACGAAAGTAATGATGGGTTAGCCGAAAGCCTTACCTCAAAGACGAGGCGACAAGAGTCGAGTCTACCTAGGTGGCTCAGAGCACGGCGACGCTTTTTTCGACGAACTAACGGATTACCTTCAGCATGTACGTAGACTTCACCATCGAGTTGCACCCTAGTACATTGCCTATTTCTATGACTCTGCATAGAATGGCGTTTGCTGAGTTGTAGGAAATCAAGGTCCAATTGCAGGAATTGTTGGACAGGGGTTTTATTAGACAGAGCACTCCACCTTATGGCGCTCCGGTTCTGTTTGCCAAGAAGAAGGACAAGACCCTTCGGTTGTGTATAAATTATCGGTACTTAAAAAGGGCTACTATTAAGAATAGGTACCCTTTTCCGAGGATTGATGATTTGTGTGATCAATTGAGAGGGGCATGGGTCTACTTCAAGATAGATCTCTTCACCGGTTTTCATCAGTTAAGAGTTGCAGGCAGTATATCCCTAAGACATTTTCGTAGACGTGGTAATGGGCATTTCGAGTTCATAGTGATGCCATTCGGATTGACGAATGCTCCAGCGGCATTCATGGATCTTATGCATAGGGTGTTCCAGCCATACTTAGATCTGTTCGTTGTGGTTTTTGTGGACGACATCTTGATCTACTCCAAGTATGAGGAGGATCATGAGGGTCACCTAAGGATTGTTCTCCAGACCTTGAGAGAACATTAGTTGTATGCCAAATTCAGTAAGCGTGAATTTTGGCTTACTAAGGTGAGATTCTTGGGGTACGTGGTATCAACTTCAGGGGTATCCGTGGACTCGGAGAAGGTTGAGGTAGTTATGAGTTGGGAGAGACCGAAGTCAGTCTTCGAGATACGCAGTTTCTTGGGATTGGCAGAGTACTACAGGAGATTCATTGAGGAATTCTCTCGGTTAGCTGCACCTATGACGAGATTGACTTGGAAGGAGGTCAAGTTTGACTGGAATGACCTGTGTGAGAAGGCATTCCAAGAATTGAAAATGAGGCTTTCTTCAACTCCTATTCTAATAGTCCCTAGCTGTGACGAGGTACACAATGTATCAGGATGCCTCTATGACTCGGATCGATGTGTTTTGATGCAATTCGAGAGGGTTATGACTTATGGTTCTCATCAGTTGAAGAACCACGAGCAGAGTTACCCCACGCATGATATGGAGCTGGAAACCATTGTCTTTGCCTTGAAGATTTAGTGCCACTATCTATACGGTGAGCAATTCGAGGTGTTTTCATACCACAAAAGTCTGAAGTACATTTTTCACATAGCGGGACCTCAACATGAAGCAACGCAGGTGGATGGAGTATCTGGAGGATTATGATTTCACTTTGCATTACAACCTCGGTAAGGCAAATATGGTGACTTATGCACTTAGTCGGAAGTCATGAGGAGTGTTGGCTAGTATAGCTTCCTAGGAGTGGCAAATGATTGAGACTGTGGGATATTTCGAACTGCAGTACAGTGATATGACTCAAGGTACCTTGGGGAGTTTAGTGGCTACGCCTTCCTTACTGAGTAGAGTGATCATTGCCTCCAAGTCCCTCAAGGCTTTGACCCAATCCCACCACACTTGGGATTCGCCCTCTAGCTGAAGTGCGGCTAACTTTATCTTAGTGGTATCGGAGGTGATCTCCATAGCTTCCATTATCTTTTCGACTTAGCAGAACCAATGATTAGCTACCATCGGGTCCCCTCCTCCCTTGAAGGTTGGAGGATGGTGTGACTTGAACCTCTGGAGGTTACTTGACCCTCCCTGACTCCCAATTGCACTAACATGTGCAATGGTGGCAGCCGTAGCACTCACCTAAGCAATAGTAGTAGTTGAGAAGTACCAATAGCTCCTTAGCTTGTTGGTCAAAGGTGCCTATGGTAGCTGGGTCAGTTGGGTTCGCTCCACCGCCCTCGACGTCCTCTTCCTTGACTAGCCATCTACATATGTTAGATAGCAATAGAGTATTACATGGTATCCAAGAATGGTACTCAAGTTTAAACTTCGAGATTTCTCTCATTGTCTAACTAGTGGTGCTCAGTAAGCAACCACTAATGCACTCTCAATATTCGAACTATCTCTTATCTGCTCTTTTTTGAACCCCCAAGGTTTTGTTTTCTAACCCTAGTGTTCATTTTTTTCCATATACATTTTACCATATATATAATTCACACAACACAGCACACAATCATGTAGCATATTAGGGCATAAAACATGAAATGCACAATGAATGCAATGGTCTAGACCCATGCTCATCAAGCCCTAAGTAATCGTATACCTAAGCTCTGATACCAAGCTATGACACCCCAAAACCCGAGGGTCCATTGACCAACCGTCAACCTACAGAAACTCGTGGATACTAGGTAACTCGATACCACTCTACTACGTCTCATTTATCGAAACTTGTAGAGTTAACAACTAGATGGCCACTTCAATTCCATTTATCCCTATTCATTTGAAACATGCAAGGTTATAATTTAAAACGACCTATAAGGGTTTAATTACAACTCTCGTGCATAATAAAATTATAAGTTAGAACTAGATTGTTCCAAAATATTTTACAAAAAGGTTATTAAAAGCCACATGTTAGATTTCTTCACAATTACGGCCTCGAATGAATGTCGTTCATTGGTGTCTATTGTGCACCCGAAGAGGCTTTCCTTATAGAGCGAGCCACACCCTAGTGAAAAACTTCCTGGGCGCAGGCTACTCCCCACCTAAGTGCACATGCAATGGTCATGTTCCACATTCACATCCCAATTAAAAATATGTCATTTCTACGATGGAATCCTATATGCCATGCCATAAAATGAGACGAGACTCAATTTTGTACCATGTCCCAAGTCCTTACGAACTCCCACCACACCATGCGAATGCCAATGTGTGATAAACCGTCATTGATGAATTATATTTGTCACACCCCGATTCCCGGTTCGACCCGAAAGGTGGATCCGAACCGGGTTCAGGGCGCGAGACTATATACTGGGACTCTTTACCTGATTTGATTTTTTTTTTTTTTTAATCATATAATTACAGTTCTGAGTCCCATTTACTTATACATATACAAAAACAACTTTGCATTTCATTTACAAATCAGAGCGCGGAACCTACATGTAGTGAACTCCCTACTTATGTGGCCGCCCAAAGAAGATGGAAGTTTTCTGGACGCCTTCTCCTGTACCTACATGATTAAACCCGCACAAGCTCTTTTTACTTTAAATTTGAACATATCTTAAGTAACTTATAATCGATACACATGCATTTATAATCGAATCATAATAAACATATACCGTAAATGCATATCCAAATTTCATGAATTCATATAACACATTTACATACATAATTATCTTTGTAACAAACTTATGCTTTTTCAGATCTCTCGTATCCTGTACTGAACTTATACATATACTTAGACAGAGGTATTTATCCACATACTCATATTACTATCTCTCTTATACTATTTCCGATCCCCCGTAAGAGTTACAGAGCTTATACTTATACGGAGGTACTTATACACGTACTAGTACTTATATCTATCTCAGATCTCCCTTAGGAGTTTACGTAACTTCAGCAAGCCATACGTCAGAGGGCAATCCTTATGGTACTACAAAGTCTATATGTGTACTATAGGGCTTATACTTATACTACTGAGATTACACTTGTTCGAGGTACTCGTAGAGATTGGCAGAGATATTACGAACGTATACCGGGCATTGCGTAACTTATCCTACATCGGCTACTCGTACTACAAAACTTATAATCGGGGTACTTCGCTTATACTTGTACTACAAAGCATATCCCGGCCTTACGTAATTCTATACTAGACATCGAACTTATTCTTGTATTTCTCGATCTTATACTTGTATTACGTAACTTATACATGTATTTCGATCTTATAATTTGTCTTACGTAGCATACTTGTCTAACGGACTTATACTTGTGTTAGCGTAGCTTATTCTTGGTACTCTGATCTTATTCTTGGTATTTCGGATCTTATACTTGCATTACGAACAATACTTGTCTCCTACGGATTTTAAACTTGTGTTACATAACTTATTCTTGTCTTACGGATCTTATACTTCTGTGTTACGTAACCGATTCTTGTCTTACTTGATCTTATACTTGTGTTACGTAATTGATTCTGGGCTTCTAGATCTTATTCTCAGGCGAAGGTACCCGTGCAGTACGATAAGCCTGAATGCATCGTAATCATATCACATACATCAGATCATACTTATAAGATAATGACATTATCCGTAGTAGGTACGTATCACATCAAATACATATACTGTGTTCATAGCAGATTCGTGAACATATCCCAAAACAAACATATTTGTCGGTTTATAATGGGAAATAATCTTTATACTTATACAATTTCTTATGCTTATAATGTATTTATGCTTATTCGGATTTTTTTCGTGAGAGGACTCAGACTTGTACTTATAGAAACTTTATGCTTGTTCGCATCTCCGTAGGAGTTGTTGTGGCTTATTCTTGTAATTTGATCTTATACTTGTATTACAAACTCATACTAGTATTTCGTAACTTATTCTTATACCTAAGCACCCGTAAGTAATCATTTGTTCAACTCTCCCAAAAGATACATACTTTTTGCTTGTATCAAACTTTATATTTATTTAATAGTACCCGTAGGTCACTAACTTATACTATGCGAAGGTACCGTGAGGTACTATGAAGATTCATTATGGAGTATCCAGAGGTACCATCGACTTTTACTTATATTACGTAATCCTATACTTATTTCCGATACGTAAGCATCTTAGGTACTACTTGAGATTTTACTATACAAAAGTACTCAGAGGTACTATAGAATTGCATACAGAGGTACCGAGGTACTACGTAACGTGATACGAGGTACCGTGAGGTACATTCGGGATCTTACCATATTCATTTCTTTACTTTTATTCTTTATTCAGAGTCTTATCATATAACTGTTGGATTGCCTAGATCGGTAATACAAAATGAGTAGGACACAACACAATAAGCACTGGTTACAAGATAAGATCGAGGTGTCAGAAAGACAAAGCAGAGCAACAAGACCGCACAGAGTACCGCCGCACTAACTGGGAGTACCTATACTAATCGAAAGTACCGAAGTACTAATGTGCCAAAGCACGGTCAGAGAGTGTCGTCGTACTAATCGAGAGGTACCAAAAGTACTAATGTGCCAAGCACGGCCGAGTGCCAGCCACACTAATCGAGAGCAATCAAGTACTAATAAGAGAGTATCGGCTACTAATGTGCCACATCTACGTAGAGTGCCGTGAACACTAATCGTAGAGTAATCGAAGTACTATACGTGCTTGCCCACGTAACAGAGGTGTCATGTCATTTAATAACTGGTCTTAGGCAGTTCTACAATTATATGTGATAATAATCATATGAAATCTATTTTTCTTCGTACGTAATACCAGTGGCATTCTTTAGCCATGTTATGCGGTTCATGACATATTGCCTTCATGTTCATGTCTTCTCATGTTTCAATTCGCCATGTTTCATATATCATATTCATGTTTCATGAACACATCTATACATATTGCATTTTCTATACTTTTCTTGTTTCATGCCTATTACATATAGCATTTCATATACTTGTACAGTATGATGCTTATGTATTCACACATCATACAAGTATTCTTGTCCCTCTATGAATCTACTTTACTTAGAAATTGAAATCATTCCAATTGAATCATCCAAACAAAGTTATGGCATTTTCATGCCAAACTAGTCATTTTGCCCGTTTTTACACTCGGGACACTTTGAAATACCCATTTTTGTAGTGTCTTGACCTTACATTTGACACCGGTTCTCAGACCCTTTCAAGATAAAGGTGCTATGGGTTCTCCTCCAACTGAATCACCCAAATCGGAGCACCGGAACTCAAGTTATGTCCTAAACAACCGACTACTTTATGGTCAAAATCGGCGTAAATTGGCTTGAACATAGCCCTTACTGAGTGAATTTTTCACATAGAATCAATTTGAAGGTACCTATTTCAGATGTTTGGTTCTCTCTTAAAGTATTTTAATCAAAAAACTTGAATCACTCAATCGGATAAGAAATGACCAAGTTATGGCCAAAATACTTAACACCGGGTCAAAATAGAAAACAGAAAGACTTATGGTACCTGCACTCTCTCCGTCTCGGCACGCACGCCCCTCGAAATTTACCCTAATGTGTGTTTTTCTTCCATTTTTCCATATGTTGATACCCAAATCAACCTAATACTCCATAAACATGTCAAGACCACTCCAAATTCATTTTGTAATCTCTATTTTTACTCAAATCATCTTTCAATTACTTTATCTTATCCAAAAACCCATCATGAATTCCTCCCAAAAAAAAATCTATAATGGGTCATAACCCATGCATAAACCAACTATAAAGATTAGTTAGGGTTTGTTCTAAACCCTAACTCAATTACATGTAATTAAACCATGAATCCAACCTCAAAGGGAGGATTCCATGTTTTCCTTGTACCATTTAGGGTTTTACCAACCCTACTTTCAAGAAATCTATGATTGGGATGAAATCCTATCAAAACCCTAGGTTTGAAAACCATAGACATCCCTACCATGGTCCAAATATATATGATCTCATACAAAATTCATGATTTCCAAACAAAAATCCAAAGATCCATACTCATAGTCATAGTTCCATACCTTAATTTGGCTTCTTCTTCTTCCTTCTTCTTCTTCCCTTCTTCTCCACGGTTTTTCTCCCCCAAATTGAGACCAAATTTGGTCTTAAATCCAATTTTTGAGTTAAGGCCATGTTTGGCCAAGTCAAAGAAAACCCATTTTTGGGTTGGTCTCTTTAATTGCCTTTAGTCCTCCACTTTCCTTATTTTTGCAAATCAACTTATGTTATTTCCACTTTGGCCTCTAATCTTATCAATTCATATCTTTTAGGCCTCTTTTTACAAATTACAATTTTGTTCTTAAGTATTGTACAATTTTCGGGTTTCTCATTTTATTTCCCAAAAATTCATATTTAACTTTTATTAAACCCTAAACATGTCTGAAAACTGTTAGGGTATATTTCGGGGTGTTACAACATTCAATGATCATTTTTTTAAAAAAAAATTCATTTGTTTATAAACCAAAATTTTTATGGATGACGTCATTTCAAATGATCTTTTTATAATCAAAACCGTGTGTTTCATGGGTAGTGGATTTTCGGGGTCTCATCGCAAGACTCCGCACGCCTTTCTACACTTTTTAGACTTCCACCGTTAGCATGTATGAACTAGTACTGGGTCTTTCACCCGAGGGAGTGTCTAGCCCTTCTTGCTATTACCCACCACACGTTTTTCCATGTTATGCAACCGTGCGGCTCTGTTAGACATCGTCCAACGGTATTGAACCCACCAATCAATCACCAAGTATGGAGATTGATCATAACCATGCACTCACACATATTCAATTGCGATGTTCCTGTGCATATGCAATGTAATGCACCATTGCATGTTAATATCATGCCACATATGTAATGGATGTCATATGGACAACTTAAGACAGTACACTTCACCATGTACCATGGACAATTATATCATATGCATATAATTTCTAAACAAAACTCATTAAGGTCAATATATTAGCACACACATATTAACATTATATCAAACAACTACTACCAAGCATGTCATCACATAAAAACTAGAATTTCAGCAGAGATGTGAGCACCAGATGCCATTCCCTAGGGTATGGTCAGATTCTAGACTCAAAGAGCTTTTCATAGAGTCCGAGAACATGTGAATCAAAGTCCACATGAGAAAAATATGGTCGTACAAAGTTGGAGTGCAGCAGGGGCCACGCTATTAGGCCAACCTAAGCTGTGGCAGTCTTGGTAAATGGACCATAACTTGAGTTGTAGAGGTCCGACTTGGGTGATTCAAAAACCTAAAATCAAGTTTACAGATGCAGCTACAACTTCTATGAAGAAAATGAGTCCAAATTCCCTCTGTTTCCCAACAGAAAACCAATCCCAAACTAAAAGCAAAGTGTGGGGTCAAAACTTCATGCCCCACGTAAAAAATCCCATTCAAACAAATTTCAGTAAGTAAAAAACACTACAACACTCTTAGGGTGGAAATAAATCAAAGTAGGAAGAATCTCAATCTCTTGGAGCGTAGTAGTCAGGTAGGAAGCTATTCCTCTGCTCAAACCTTGATTTCTCGAATTTCCTTTGTTGGATCTTCGATGAAACTCCTCAGTTTTGGTACATATGCGTAGTCCTCGTCGAGTAGATGGACTTTAACTCTTGGCCTGACGAACTCCGACCATCGGAATGCCGGAGATCAGAGGAAGAAGCTATTGATTCCCTCATTCTCTCTCCCATTCTCTCTTTCTTTCTCTTTCTCTTTTTCCTTCCTCTCTTTCTTTCCATCTTTCTCTCTTCATTTCTTCCATTTTTCCCTCCACCGATTCTCTCCTCCTACTCTCACTTATCTCTCTCTTTGTGGCTTGACACATGGCTCTCATCATGCTATGTGTCACCCACATGTCCTTTATCATGCCAGCCAAGTGTCACCATCTATTTGGGTCCTTTCTTGGCCCCGATATGCTCGATTTCGTCCTGGTTTAAGTTCAAGCAATCTTTGTATGAACTCATAAAGTTTCCAAATTCCAGAATTTTTTTAAACATTTTGTTTGTTTTAGGGTCACCGACACCTGGCTTGCCTTAGTAACACAAAATTCACCTATTCGAAATTCAACACCAATTTGTCAGCATTTCCATGACAACGAATCTGAGGTCCGTTTCATCGTCTTAAAGTTAAATTTACCCGGGTTTTACACATTTTGGCAAGGAGATGAGTCTTCTTAACTCCTAACCTTTTTCTTGTCTTTTCTTTCTTTATTCCCGTCGAACAGTTAGATAAAGAATTAGTTTGCATGTCAACATGAACTTGATCATCATTTGCATTAAGATCAACTGAATATGATGCATCATGAGATTTAGGTGTAGGAATATCTCCATGGGACCCTTCAAAGGCTGTCGGTTGTTGTCGTTGCTTAGGCAAGACATATGCCCACTTCTCTGCATCTTTAAGTATAAGCCAAACATGATCAAACAAGAATCTTCTTTCATCGTAGTCTCAGCGATAAGACTCTAGCATTGTTCAACTACAAAATGTCAAAAAAAAAAATTAATATAATGAAAATGATAGAAATTAGAATATATATTCATTTTTTTATAAAATAAGTATTATATCTACTTACAATTATCTATTTTGGTGGCACCACCTTGATTCAAATTTTTGACTTGTAGCACACATCCATGAAGTTTGTTGATATCCTTCATAATGCATGACATATGACATGAAAGAGACTTCAATGTTCGACCACTATTAGGCTTGTTATGATAAAAAAAACTTGAGAAATGCACTCCCATAATTTGTTTTTTTTGGTTTATCCCATATATAGGATATTGAGAAAGCTCAAGCCATGCGTTCTATAATATTTGACCTTCTTCCATCTTGAAGGCTTTTCCATGGCTACCACAGCTTGAGCTAGAGAACATTGTTAATGAAAGAGTAAAGATTTTGAAAAGGAGTTGTGGTCTTGAAAGAGTATAGATTTTGGAAATAATGAGTTGTGCAACTCACAATATATAGATCACAAATATTCATACTTATCAATGGTAAAAGTATTAAATGGTATAACTTACATAATGACAACTTCAAGTATTCAATGTGTAAGATGGATGAGACCAAGCAAATGGTAAAACTTACACAATGTGTAAGTTTGATTGAACCTATCGATGACAAAAGAATATAATGTATATGATAGAATCCACTATTGGTAAAAGTATTGATTTAGAAGTTACCAATGACAATTTCAAGTATTCAATGTGTACGATGGAAAAGACCAAGCAAATGGTAAAACTTACACAATGTGTAAATTTGATTGAACCTATCAATGAAAAAATATTATAACATATAAGATGAAATCTACTATTGGTAAAAGTATTGATTTAGAAGTTACCAATGACAACTTCAAGTACTCAATGTGTAAGATGGATAAGACCAAGCAAATGGTAAAACTTACACAATGTGTAAGTTTGATTGAACCTATCAATGAAAAAAAGAATATAATGTGTAAGATGGAATCTACTATTGGTAAAAGTATTGATTTAGAAGTTACTAATGACAACTTTAAGTACTCAATGTGTAAGATAGATAAGACCAAGCAAATGGTAAAACTTACACATTGTGTAAGTTTGATTGAACCTATCAATGACAAAAGAATATAATGTGTAACATGAAATCCACTATTGGTAAAAGTATTGATTTAGAAGTTACCAATGACAACATCAAGTACTCAATGTGTAAGATAGATAAGACCAAGCAAATGGTAAAACTTACAAAATGTGTAAGTTTGATTGAACCTATTAATTATAAGATCAAGCAATTGGATGAGTATTTAAACCTACTTATCCATTTCACAAACTTTCACTTCTATTCAAGCTTCCTTGCTTGTTAATTTGAAAAAATGAATTTTGGTAGTAGTTCATCAAATATTAGAGATGAGCATTCACCACAATCTCCTGAGTACGAAGAGGAGATAAGAGACTGGGAGGAAGAAATTAGAGAATGGGATGAGGAACAAGTATTATTGATGCATTTGTACTCGTCCAACAATTCTCTCATAGCCTTGTACATCGATGAAGATGAACAACCAATGCATAAAGGCTCCATTCACGATCATATAGTCATCAATTATGGAAGGGAAGCAGACATGTTCGACTATGGAATGACTGCTTCTCCGCAAATCCGACGTATGGGGAAGACTTATTTGTAGGTGTTTTCTCGAATGCACCGAGATCTACTCTTCAGACGTTGACGCTAGCCTAAAGATCGCGATAATTTTTTTACAAAAATTGCACCGCGACATGGATTATCTACTTTGCAAAAAGTTACAACTGTTTTTCGAATAATGGAATTTAGAGCATCAGCAGATTCCAATGACGAATATGTAAGGATTGGCGAGTCCACTACTATTCTTCGTATGAAAAGATTTTGTCGTGCAATTGTTGAGATTTTTGGCAAAGTATATTTGAGATCTCCTAATGCAAATTATATTGAAAAGTTATTATCTAAAAGTGAAGAACATGGTTTTCCAAGTATGTCATGAAGCCTTGATTGTATGCATTGGGAATGGAAGAATTGTCCAACTGCATAGGCTAGATGGTATTTGGTGGGCCATGGTCACCCATCTATCATTCTAGAGGCAATGGCCTCTTATGATCTATGGATATGACATGCATATTTTGGATTGCCAGGTTCCAATAATGATATTAATGTCCTACATTCATCTAATTTATTTGCTAACCTTGCTCAAGGTATAGTTGATCCTGCCCATTATACCATTCAAGGGACTAATTATGATATTGGCTACTACTTGTCATATAGTATATATCCTAAATGGTCAACTCTTGTTCAAAGCATTTCTAATCCACAAAGCCCTAAGAAGCAATATTTTGCAATGATGCAAGAGGCATGCTGAAGAGATGTAGAAAGACCATTTGGTGTTCTCTAATCACGATTTGCAATTATCAAAGGACTACCACGTTATTGGGAGAAACAAGTGCTTCATGATATTATGTCATTGTGCATAATAATGCATAATTTGAATGCGATGTCTATTCCAGAAGTTGATATGATAGTAGATAAAACAGAATAATTTCAACAGTTCATTGCTCGCCATAAACAAATTAAAGATAAAGAAACTCATACATTTTGAAATGCATTAATTTAGTATTTAGGGGAAATGTATAGTAATAATGTCTTTTGTAGTTAATGTATAAGTTTAAGTAAATGATGTGCAAAACATCATATGATGTAATTTCTAAGTTATTTTTTCAATTTGAAGTTGTATTTTTATTTATAAGAAATTATTGCATTAACTAATTAAAATCTTAATGTTTTATTATTCAACTCCAACCGACAATCTTTATTTTCAATATAAATGAAAATAATAAAATATATTATATCATTGTTAAAAAATAATTTTAATAAAAATTAAATTATTAAAAACAAATTACTACTAAAAATAATATATTAAAAATCATTTTATTATCTATGAAAAAAATAATTAAAAATTAATAAAATAATAAATAATAAAAATAAATATATCTTTGAAAAATAAAATATGTTATACAAATATTATTAAAATTATTAATTTATTATAATAATAATAAAAATAATAATAAGAGAATAGTGTTTATTAAATGTGGGTCCCATCATCTCTATAATTAGATATGTGAATAGTACATCTCCAACATATCTATTTTAGAGATGAAAATAAATAACTATTGAAGTGTGATTTTTGCCCCAAAATATCTATGTATAGAGACAGAGTAAAAAATAGAGCATTGTTGGAGATGCTCTAATGTGGCCTAGGCATAAGGTGATTAAACAAAGGTAAATAACAATCGTTTATGAGAACAACTCAGTTGGTCTAAGACCTTAAGGTTTACCCACATTCATCGGGTTCAAGTTTCTCTTCAAAACATCGACAAGCTTACTCGATCGTTAACTTCTGTAACTTCATGACAATGGCATACAGCTGAAATTTGCTCGAACATCCACGATTGTAAAAAAATAATAATTATTGTTGATGTGGGATATATATATATATATATATATATATATATATATATATATATATATATATATATCCAAGAGGGGCGTAAAGTAGAAGCACTCTCAACTATTTGCTTATAGAAAACATGCACATTTCCAGCAGAACATATGAACCAATATTTTTTTTTTTTTTTTAATAACAAATAAATTTCCCTTTCCCTTGATAAGGAAGATGAAGAGGATAAAGAGGGGTGATATGGTTGTCTTTTTGCATGTTCTGTGCTTTGGAAACTCCGCCAATCCTCAAACAAATAAAAGGACTGAACTGTAGCAAGCCAGATGAAATGGTGATGGAAAGCTGTGGACCTATGGTGTTGTCATTTTTACTTTTTGACCCTCCTTGTATGTTAGACTTCTGCTTAATCCCCACTTTAAGCTGCAACAGAACCTGAGAGTTGATACAGGATCCCAACCAAATAAAGCTAAGTCCGAATTCTGGATCTGTTTCCAGTCCCCAGTTCAAATGATTATGAAGACTTCATTTCCTGTTCATCAGATACAGCTAGTAAAAGGTTGAATGAATTCTTTGATGTTATAAGCAATGGATCCTCATAAAAGTAGAAGAAACATACAGATGTTCAGTGTGTATGTCCGGTGGAACTTAGGCATGCTGTACATGCTTTCAATTTTGCGGAAGGAATGTCTTTCACCTTTGGGGGTTCCATCTATTAAGGTACATCTGAGCTAAGAATGTGCTAAAGCCACCAGACTCTTTCTGAAAAGCATTATTTTATACAAATAGCAGGAAGGAACAAATATAAGATACTGGATACAAGAACTACTAGTTGGATCTAAAATCCAACCAAGATGGCTAATTAATCTTTCTCCTTAGGGAAACTCAATGAATTCTGAAATATAATTTTTGACACTGGAGGTGTTACTTGGATGTTTTCCAGTAGCTTATTCTCACAGCTAGAAATTCCATCAAGATTTTAAGTTTTTTTTTTTAAACAAGAAATTTTGTCATTTTGTAATTATTTAGTATAGAACTACAGGAAAAAACTATTTAGAGGATGTTTTGGAGATATATATGATCAATAGAACAAAAAATCTATTCATCAGCATGACCAACAAAGCAGCTAAACTCCTATACTTCTATCAACTGTTATGCACAAGGAGAAGAAGGAAAATATGTCTATAATCATAAAGTCGATTGAATATTATTACATGTTATATATAACTTACAAAGGTGATGAACATAAAGCAGATTGGTTTGAACATACCTCAGACATAAGGAAGAACAAGATTGTAGTAGATAATTATATACAATGAAAGGGAAAACACTGCAAACACATGCTGCCAAAAGAGGAGTGCTGAAGCTTCACTAACTGCATAACCTCTTACACTTGCAATTGCTCCCAACAAGATGGCACTCGGTGTGGTGTGCATATTAGATCTCAGAACCAAAAATTCATTTTACCAGCTAAAAGAGTGATACCAATTCCAATCAAAGGAAGTATCAGAAGCCTTGCAACGGTAATTCCAATTACAGTCCGAATTCCAAGTTTAGATTCTAATGGGCCCTCAGCAAGCATTCCTCCAAGAATAAGCAACACAAATGGAACTGTTGCCCCAGCCAAGATTGAGAAGCTGTCTGTGATAAATGACAGTGGAGCATCATAGTCAAAAACAAAAGATTTGAGCTGAGGAACCATCCCAATGATAATGGCTAACAGAGAAGCAACTGTGGGAGGCTGGAGTATGTGCTGAATTGGTGTTTGTTCAGCAACAATCCTAATTCTTCTAACCACCTTGGGCTCCACCAAACACCTGATGGACTTGGGACTGTTTGGACCTCCCTCCTGTAGTGAACCAACATCAGGAATAGTACTTTGCGAAATGTTAGAGAGGCTAGCAAAGACCCTTGCAATAAGTGGTGTCTTGCAATGCTCAGTTTCTTTATCTTCCATTCCTGGCCATTCAGCTTCAACAAGTAGCGGTCTACTTAAATTGTTGGCATTTACCTCCTCAATCTCATCCCCTTCCTCAACAATTTCATAATACTCAAGAGGTGGTTCCATCATGTGGTATACAAGTGTGTAAACAAGAATTACAGCAACCCACTGAGCAAAAGACACATAAGACACACCATTGGTATGACAATTAGGACCAAATGGGTGCTTTCGACTGTGGCATACTGATCCAACAATGGCAAGAGGGAGATTACCCGTGTTCCCAAATGCAGTCATGATTATGGTAAACCGAAAGAATTGGGGAGGTGGCCGGCATATTATTGCCACCAGGTACCCCAATATGCAACCAACAGCAGTACTGATAACAACATTGACAGGTATGAACCACCAGAGGATGAAATTCTCGATAGTAATGGATTGCCCCAATTGGGTGAAGATCAAGCATGGCAAGAATAGGACAAAAACAAGCTTGCTTAGAAGTCTGAAAGTATTTTTTGTCAAAACTTGGAGTTTTGGGTGGGCTAGAACTAGGCCAATGATAGTGAGTGAGAGCACTTTCAGCAAAGGCATAACTGCTGTTAGCCAATCTTCTTCACCAGAATTCACATTCCCATCTGATGGAACCGAAAAGGATTCCATTGCTTTTCCTTCCGTCCAAAAGGAAAAACCCCAAAAGGAAACTTACAGAGAATCCCACGAAATCAAACAAAAATTCAAGAAATCCCTAGAATGAACACTAGATTCCAACAACTAAACTTCCGACTACAATGCCACCTGACAACAACAATTCTGAAAAAAAAAAAAAAAAGACGAATTAGAAAAGGAAAAACAAAGTACGTTGGAGTTGAACACAAAAATAGAATTGTCAAGTCTCGATTTGTTTGAGATTTCTTTAGACAGAACTTACAACGACTTTGGCAATCAATCCAAAACCACCCCTCAAGAATTGGATTTTCCACAAAGAGAAATCACACCAATCATAAAAACTACAGAGAATCGAGTAAAGGAAGCTCCAAGAAAATTCACAGGAAATTGAATCAGGAAACCAAAATACATATTGTCACCTTGGAAATCGATTACCCTAATAACGAAAAGAAAAAAAATACCTCCTCAATTACAGGCGAAAGAAGAAGAAAATGGAGAAAGAGAGAGAGAAGAGACTTACGGTATACGGACGAGAGATGTTCAGCGACGCGCCAAAGAGACCGGAGAGCGAGGGATAGATGAATACGGATAGGTGCAACGAGTAATTGATTGATTCTCAGCTGGATTCATCACCGGGCAGCGTCATCTTTCGATACTGACTTTTGATCGAAATTGGCTGTCACTCCGCCAGGGAATGGTTATGGTTGGATCTGTTACTTTGCAAAATGACAGACGGTGCCCCCTTTATCGTCTTTGTCTCACTATCGACATGCACGTAAAATATAATTTCATTCATGTCAAAAAGAAAAACAGCACCATGGTTGCTGATAAATAGACAAATCTCATGTTAATAATATGAAAAGAAAATATTCCAGGTGGCAATTTCACATGTCACAAGACTAACAACCTAATTTTTTTATTTTTATTTTTATTGTTATAATCCTATTAGCTTTAGTGAAGAATAAGCCAATTTATGTTCCAGTCCACAATTCAATTATTGGTCACCTTATCAAGTTTGGAAAATATTGATGGGCTTTTTTTTTTTTTTTTTTTTTTTGTCTTCATCGACATCATTGATAGATTGATGTGAGTTTTATTGTTTCCTTTATAGGATTCGAGTTATTCAGAGGAAATTTACTAAATTTAAGAGATTGGTTTTAGAGGGAAAAATCTAAAACTTATTTAAAAACTAATCTCTCATGAAAATAACTTTGAAAATATCACATTTAAGAGGAAAGTATATCTTAAAGTATAAAAATAAATTCTCACATTTTGTTGCCTTTTACAATATAACTAAATCCTTAGGGGTATTTTTATCTAAAATTGTATTTTTTGGATTTTAGAAAAAAGGATTAGATAAACAAATATTTTGTGGATTCATCCATTTTAAGCTGTTATCCCTAAATTTAATTAGTATTTGTTTTAATATAACTTTTAAAGGGATGACAATTTCAAAACTTATTCCCAAAACTAACATCTTTTTTAAAATTCAAAAAGAGATAAAAAAAAAAAAAAAAACACTCTTTTGGATAAAATGCCCTCTAGAATATAGTTACTATGTGGAGGGTGAGACTAAATGCCTATGAGAATATAGTTATAATGTCGGGAAGGACTAAATGCCTGAGATTTAATTATTATGTGGGGTATTCATATTTATAATTTTAAGGGTATTTTTGTCTGAAATGATGATATTTTCAAGGTTATTTTATAAGAAGTTAGTTTTACAAGTAGCTCTTGGATTTATCCCTTTCAAATTGTCACATCCCATAATTATAGAAAAAAAGTTCCTAAGATTAAATAAATTATGTATCTATCTCAACCTGGGTAGACGCTGCTTTAAACCGCGAGGGCCCTGTGCCTAAACAAACAATCTCTATACGACGTATCGAACGTTACAAATGATATCCGTTTTGTTTGGCCCGTAAATTTGTTTGTCTTAACTCATTAATCTCATAAGCATATAATGTTAATCGCATGCCTATATTAGAGGTATTTGTCAAACTTATATCTGATGTTAAAAAGTTTTGATACTATATAGCATTTAAACTTATCTTAATCTAATGTGACGCTGCTTTAAAGCTAAGGCTGACTCGGGTTTGATTGAATTGTTGTCAAATCAATTCTTATTTTAAATTAGGTTGATGATCACACAAATCCATCAAATTTTGTATAAGTGATAAGTTAAATTGAAATGACTAATTGCAAAATTAAGTTGAAAACTAATGATTAGTTGTGTCCTACAGGGGAGGAACTGGTAGTTTCACGGCTTCTTTGTATTATTGAATCCGTCCTCCATATTAGAGGTTTTGTGTCTCATGGGTAGAACCTGGTAGTTTCACAGGTTTCTCTGATTATCCGATTTGTTTTACTCTTTATTAGAATGAATATGAGAGTAGGTCAGTCATTTTTTACAATTTTTTTACCTAACGCCGGACAAGCACTTAGTAGTATTAAATATTAAGTTATTTGCTTAACATTGGTGGGTATCGCGTAGCGACGATAATTAATTCAGCTATTTCGTTCCCGTTGTCCCACTCTTAATGAGACGGGTTTGGTTTAACTGTAATCGGGTTTTTAGCGGGTTTGGATTTATTTTTGCAAACCCGAGACGAGTTCAAGTATTGTTATTCCTGCTCGGCCCCGCCCCAACCCGATTATATTTTAAAAATATTTTTTTATTATTTTATTTTATATTTGAATATAAATAATAATAACAATTAGAATGTTTTAATTAAAATAAAAATAAAAAATAAAACTTCAAAACTGTAAATGGGCTGCTTGAGAATTTTTCTCATCCCCGCTAATTTTTTAAACGGTATGATTCAGACCGAAAAATAGCGTGGCCTGGATGGGGCCGTCTATCCGAACCCCCTTTCGCTGGGCTTTCTCTAGTAGTAAGTGTTGCTAGCTCTCCTTGTTGGGCAATGATGAAGTTTTTTTTGTTTTGGTAGAAAATAACTTTTTCTTAATAGAAAAAACCAAATATTTTAACTTTTTATATTTATAATTTTTTTTAGAAATTTTAGCAATAAGTCATGAAAAATTAAAAAAACAAACAGATGAATGCTGAAAGTTAAATAGCTTTAAAAAAAAAATTAGCCCCTAGGGGGAATTATGTTTTATGGTATCTGTCCCCAAAATTTATAAATAATCTATAAAACCTCTAAATTTTTATATAAGGGTATAAGAGCCCGTTTGACACTGCATTTTGTAAAAGTACTTCTAGCCAAAACGTTTTTTTTTTTTTTATGGTCAGACCATTAAGTATCTTGAGCAGGCCCGTGCAAATGACCACATATGGTCCATTTATCCATACTCAAACATAATGCACTAGGCTATAATACCAATAGTCCTTAAGAGCTTTTTGACATACCACTCTTCACACAAAAAACATATATCAAAACATTTTGTTTTAATAAATTTTACAAAAGTAAGAACCAAAACCACAACTCGACTTTCTTCACAATGGTGGCCTCGAGTGAACGCCGTCTTCTTGCACACTCCCTGTACTTGAAAGGGGGTCCCACAACGGGATAAAACAACGCCCATCAGCAAACTCCTACGTCACTCACCCAAGTCAAGCATACGCAATGGTCATGTCACAAAAAATAAATCAAGATTATGCAAACCTAGAATGGAATTCTACATGCCGTGAACGAAATGTGACTCAGTGATGAGCTTAAAAGTCATCAATTTTCAGTCCATTTTTCTGATTGATTTCTATCTAAAAAAGGACTTATTTATATGCAGAAATGTGGAACAACTCACCAAACTGCTATACAACAGGAAATTTAAGAGAAAGAGGATATTGCGTGAGAAGGAGCGTAGCGGCCGAAAGCAGAATGACACAACCGGCCGAATGATGTCGCAATCAGAGAGGTGCACGAGGAAGAAAGAACTCCGATGTCGCGACGCCGACAATGGGCCGAAGAATCGACATCAAGGCCGCAACTACAAAACTCCAGTCGCGACATAAGGGCAATCGAAGGCAGAACGAAAGCAAGTCGCAACAGAAACTCCAAGTCATGCAACCATAAATTAATGAAGAACAAGATATGATGTCGCGACGCCATTTCGAGGTCGCGATATACCAATACCGAAAGAGATTACAGAAGTCACGACACAAGATTTTCAAGAGACTGAACATCGAAGTCTTAGAAGAGGTCGCGACACGACATCGAATCAGAATTGCCTTGTATAACACCAGACATATCTGCAAGCGAAATTAAGGTCGCGATGTCATTTAGAGGTCGCGACCGTAAGATGACATCTTTTCGGGGAAGAATGGATGAGTGCTTAGAATCGATGTCATGGTCAAAGAATCGAGGTCGCGAGCATAGGAAGAGCCAAGGGATGCTAAAGGCAAGTCGCGATCAAATAAAAGTTTCTCGCGACAAATGCTTAGACAACCGATGCGCGACAAAGGAAAGTACTTCGCGCTCGTAATCGAGAGATCTCGGTAGCCTAAGGCTCATGTATTTTAATTTCTGCTGTTTTGCTGTTATTTAGATTAGATTGTTATTTCTTCAAATTTTGGATTTCCGATCGCAATATGAGGAAGCCAATAATTTATTTCTTTCAACATCGCAGATCGTCTCCAATTCCAGACAAATTTTGAATTCTGATTTGTCCGATCTACAAAGTGGTTCTCTCTTGATCAAAAAAGCCAATATAAAGGTGTAATAAAGCAATTTAGAAACCCACCTATCAATAGACTCGTTGTTAGAATTTATCTTCTATAGAAATTTATCGGCTACCGAACTTCCGCCTTATAAATCTACTACGGTTCCTCGAATATTCTGCCTCTCGATCCCAATATTAGTGTCCCATACCCGCAATAGGATCGCTTCATGCTCGATTTCCGTGAGGCCCTCCGAGCAACACAGAAGGCATTCCATAGTAGTGAAATACTTCTCAAAGGTATGAACCTCGACAATGGAGATCTAATGGCGGAATAAGTCGATAAATCGCCTTCTCACTTGAAATCGATCGAGTCGGTCGACTTATCAATTTAAAAGCAGAGTTCACCTCGACTAACAAGAAGTTCAATCCCGTTAGCAAGAATCTAATCAAGGAAATGATGAATCGTTCCAATTTTGATGAAGAGAAATCCAAGTAAAGTGTAAACCCATGCTATACCTATGTCTTAGGAGCTAAGGTTTACAGTCCATGTTCAGGGTATGAAGTATCAAAAAAGAAAAATATCCAGAACAAGGCAACCCAGATTAAAAGTAGTTATCTAATCCTCTGTCTTCGAAAGAATCAGGGAAGATTAGATGATGAACAAAGGTCGTATGAGATCCAAATCGACTACCCACTCCTTGACATGTTTTAAATTGCGGGTTCATGAAGCAGTTATAGAGTAATCCCATGAATTGTCACACAGTGGTGATTTTCAATGCTCCCTTTAAAAGATAACCGATCATTCGAATTTGTTATTTTAGATTTTCGCGACTCATTTTGTTATTAAATCACTTTTTATTAATTTTTATTATTTTAAGGTTTGCTAAGAATATTTCAATTGCTTATCAAAGTCCAAATAGTATAGAGTTCGAGTAGTCAGGGTAGTTGATTGAGAATTCTTGAGATATCTATGGGATCGATATCTGGACTTAAATCCAATTTACTACTGTCAATTGCACACTCGCAAAGATCCCCGGATCAAAATCGAAAGAAAATGATTTACTCTATGAAACCGCGACCGCATAATAGATAAGGAACACAACAAACAAGTTTCATGGCATTATTGTCGGGATTGATAATAGTCCTTTGGGTAATAATAACGCTTATAAATTCAGATAGTATTTCGTCCATCACGTAAAGAGGTGAACAGTTTGGCGCCATGTCGGGATCGAAAGAATTTGGTGAATCAATATTCGCACTAAAAAGCGAAATACTAGTTCGATATAATTTATAAAGAAAATAGGAAATTTGCAAAATATGATTCAACAGTTAGAGTTTAGCAAGCTAACAAATTTTTGTAGAGCTTTTCATGTTAAATAAATTTGGTATCACTAACTCCATTTGATCCTCAAGATATTATAATTTCGTGGAGTTAATCCATGCAATGTGAAGCAGGAGCCGAATCAAGCCGCCACTAGACATCGAGATCTAAAGAACACTTAGATGGCTAAGAAAGGTTATGAGTGCGTAGTCAATGTAGATGGCATAACGTAAAGATCGATCAAAGTAATCAACTGTGACTACAGCAGCTATAAGTACCTCAAGAGCGAGACACTACGGGAGGACTTCTAGAGACCGCTTTATCCAAGATTTAATACTCAGCAAAGGAGACGTACCAATGATAGATAAGCAATCACTGGAGCTTGCCGCCCCCCGATCACCATGTTCAACATAACCAATTCACGTGTCACCCTCCGAAGATCCCAACGAACAATTTGGGACTACAGATTGGCCAATACGTTTAAATTGAATGGGTGTGAGACTGTAAGGTTATTGCTTCAAATAGCTCCATTCTCAAGAGATATAGCTGCATCATGGTTCGACTCACTACCATAATGGATCCGTTATCGCACGGGAAGAGTCGATGGAAGCTTTACCCGAGCGCATTCTTCCTCCATCCCTCAATTCTGAACGAAGAGGGGAAATTACTACTTTCAAACAAAGGGAAGATGAGAGTCTCAGACACGCAGAGAGATATAAAAGGTCACAAGAGATGTCCCATGCACTGGATAAATTCAAGACACAATGGACATCTTCTACCACTCCATGAATTATACTTCAAAAGGTATAATAGATGCAGCTTGCGGCGGAGCATTAAGAAGAAGAAGAGCAGAAGAAGCAAGACAACTGATCGAGGATCTTGCTAGGTGCAACATGAGACCTCCTTCTGAATCCTCAGGGAGCAGTAGCCGAGCTAAAGGAAATGGAATGATTGAGCTGAACAAGATAAGTTCGCATGAGGCCAAGTCGACGATTGGACGACCCATTGAAAAAAAGAATGCACTCCGCAAATGAGATAGGAGCAAAGGAAAGAGAAGGAAGAGTAAATAATGCCGAGGGGCGCTACCAAGAGGGTTCCTATGCGCCGAGGAGGCTAACTATTCGAACGAAAGACGTAGCATATCATTTCAGCCTAACCCCAACCCGTCGACCCATTATACCCCAAAGACATGAACCATGAGAATTTCCTCTTATGGTGGAGGAGCACAACACGTCCCAAGACATGGGCAAAACTTTCAAAGAATGGTATGCTCACCAAGGTTCCAAAGAAGCAAAGAACAGGGAGAGGGCGTAAATGAATATCAGACCAAAAGGACTCGCACCTTGAAGACCCCGACATGTCGCAGCCTTCACTGGGGAAAATAAAAAGTCGTTAAACTTCCATGAATTGTGTTGCCTGCGCACTGGAAGCTTCAAAACCAAGACAACAACAAATGCCTCTCTCGAGAACACAGAAACGCAAATAGGACGTAGCCACAACCTACTTGAGAATCAAATTAAAGATGCTTTTCCGTGTGAAAAATCGAAAAACTGCGTAGGTACAATGCGGCTTAGAAGTGGAAAAGAATTAGAAAGGAAGAATTGAAAGATCGAAAGCAACAAGGGAAGGGATCTTGGGAAATCTTGGAGTCACGGGAAAGAAAGGAGAAAGAGCAATGAAGAAATAAGCAGAAAAAGAGCCAGAACTCTATCTTTGGTTTCAATTCTATGAGGCTATGAGTCAGGATAGGAAGCCGGAGTTCATGGATTTTGAAAACTTTCCAGACCGGAGATGGCCACATGCCATTCACGAAGTGGTAACTCGAATGCCACTTTATGCCGAATTCTTGAAAGAAATTTTAAAGCGAAGAAGATTTGCAGAGGAAGGGTAGTGAATCGTGCTACTTTGCGGTCGTGTCTACAAAGAAGAATTTACGAAGAAGATGAAAGACCCGGTTTCACCATTCCTTGCACCATTGGAGGATTTGGGGAATTCAAAGGCTCTTTGTGACTCGTGCAGTATTAGCAATGCCAATTATCTGTTCTTGAGGAAATTAAAAGTTTGGGGGCTTACTCCGCTGCTGTTACTCTCCCAGTGCGAGGATGAGTGATGGCGAAACTGAGAGGTCATTGAAGATGTGCTTGTGGGTGGGGAAATTTGTTTTTCTGATGACTTTATCATCACGGACATTGAGATTCCACGAGTCCTGCAGCACTAGGAGGCCCAACAGCTGGAATTTACTTTAATAGATATCACGGGAAAGGAGTTCTCATCCAGGGTTGGAGAAGACGGTGACTTGATCACATCAAGTTTGAAGAATTTAGACACAGGATAGGAAGTGCAAGCTAGTAGATGATGTATCTAAAATGACGATTGTTATTATGATTGTAATGCACCGACTTCCTCTCGATGAAAATGAAATGAATTTTGTTGTCTTGGAAGGTGTTAATTCGTTTTCAGCACAGCCGGTTTGCACTACATCGAAAAGGTGTTGAGTCTTAAACAAGCGACTGTGAATGATGGAGGCGATAATGAAGGAATTTCATCGAGACCCGATGCGAAAATTTGGATTTAAGAGTTGCGAGTCATCGAAGAGTATACTTACTTGGAGTACGAAGAGTAAGCCGGTGATTATCTCTGCTCAAACTCGGTGATCTTTGAAGAATATTGCTTGAAAATTTTGAAGAATTGCTCGGAGTCGGTGCTTGGTCCATTAGATGAATTAAAGGGTATCGGTCAGGTCGATATGCATGCACAAAATACTCTTTGGAGGAAAATGCGAAAACCATACGGTGAACATCAAGAAAGTGAACCAGTCATAGAAAGTAGTCGAAGAGGAAGTGCTCAGGTGGTTGAATCTTTGGTTTTATATCCTTGCAATCCCGAAGACGGTCGCAGGTTGTAGGTACATGTGGTTCGAGAAAGGTGGGTTCTTGTGTCCGAAATAGAAAAAAATAGGTTAAAGGAATTCAGCCAAGAGCGGTGACGGATGGAAGTATGCTGTGAGTGCAGGCGAACACAGCTGACGGGAAGGATCATTTCCGTTGCCACCCGTTATCGGTGTTGGACGGAGTTAGCGGGACACCCTCATTTTGTTTTCTAGATGGATATTAATTTATAACCAGATTGCCATGCTTTGAGGACCCGGAGAAAACCACATTCCACGTACCCTTACTTAAGCCTTGCCTTGGAAGGTTCCATTTGGGTTGTCTGATGCTCTGCTACTTTGAAGGTGTATGATGTCCATGTTCAGTTGGTTGGGGAGGTCATGGAGATTTTATGGATGACTTCACGATTATATGGATCCAGGTTTTGAGCATTGTCTAAACAATGTCTGGAAACGGTGCTTGAAGATACGGAATGACATTAACATTAAAGCTGGGAAAAGTGCCATTTCATGATATGAAGGTATTGTTCTTGGTCATAAAATTTATGCTATGGGGTAGAAGTAGACGATCAAAGGTTTCGATTATCAAGACTCTTGCATATGACGGTAAAGGGATAAGGAGTTCTTGGGACATCTTTAGATTTATGAGGAGATTAGTAAAGACTTAAAAATAAGCAGATAATTATCATGGATTGTGGAGAAGAGACCACGAGGTTTAATTTTGATGACTCTGAAGCGACCTTTGAAATCAAGATCAAATTGGATTGAAGCACCTATCAGCAGGTGCACGGAATGGGAGCAGGAGATTCGAGAAATAATGTGTGATCTTGGGTGATTTATAATGGGGCGTATTGGGCGAAGAAAGAGAGAGATATTGAGGAGCCATTATCACTATGCTAGCGGAGAACCTTCGATGAAGCCCGAAGGCTATTGACCTGCTGAAGGGATCTTCCAGCCATAGTTTTTGCTTGTGAGAAAATTCGAGGCCATACATTTTGGGATCCCGTATGCCGTTCCACCTTTGACACTGACAATCAGATATCGTGCTGAAAAGGAAGCCCAGGCAAGGCGATAAGGTGGGTGTTATTCTGAAGTTTGATTTAGGTAAAGATAGAAGAGGTTGTGACAATGTGATGGCGATCACTTGTCGAGAGAAAAATAAGTAGAAGGAAGGCGAATTAACGGAAAATTTAGATGAGCAAGCGTTTAAATTGTCATTCTGACTCCAGCCTGGTATCTTTGATATCATAGATTACTTGGCTTGTGGAGTAGTGCCTCGGTCGACTACCTCTGAAAGCTCAGCGACGGGTATTACATTTGGGATGACCCATTGCTATTTAAAGAGAGATGTGACATGATTATAAGATGTGTGCAGAGAGTGAACAATGCAAAATTTTGAATGAATGCAGTGCATCACCATATGGGGACATTTTGGGAGAAAAACGGCTCATAAGATACTCGATCTGGATTTTATTATTGCTTATCTTTGACATCTTGGATGGAATTGAGTCATGATGATGCAAGATTGGAAATATCGTGAAACGAAATGCCCTACAAGGCATATTGGTGGTGCAAATTTTTGATGTATGAGGAATAGATTTTATGGGACCCTTCCATACATCATTTGGAAATTTGTACATCTTAGCGCGATTAGTTATGTCGAGTGGGTGGGTAATAGCTTGTCGAGGAATGATGCTAACGGTGGTAGGTTTTCTTACAGTGAGACATTTTAGGCGGCCGGAACACGGGGACTATCATCGTGACGGGAAGCCACTTTGCAAACAAGTATTTGCAAAGCTCATGAAGCGGAGTATGGGATCAAACATATAATGTGAGCCTAAGCATCACCCCGGACTAATGAATGACGAAATTTCAATAGGAGATTAAGGATCTTGGAAAAGGCGTAAGTTAAGCGGGAAAGATTGATCCTTTGAACTTGATGATGCACTTTAGGCTTACAGGGACGGCATTGAAACTCCCGTTGGGATGTCCCATGCAGTGGTCTTTGTGAGCCATGTCACCTCCCTGTTTGAACTGGAATCTAAGCCATGGGCCATCGAAGGCGAACCCGATTTCAAAATTACAAAGGAAGAAATTTGCTCCAATTGAATGAACTAGAAGAGCTGAAAGCAGAAGCTATGATAATCTTCTAGAATATACAAGAGACAGAGACAAAGAAATGGCATGATCGAAGGATTACGAGTAAAGAGTTCGAGAGGCTTGGGGATCGAGGTTACGCTGTTAACTCAGGTCAGATTATTTCGGGGAAGTTGGAAATCGAAGATGGAGTGGACCGTATACGATGGTGTCAAAAATTACTACACTTTGGACGGTAACACTTTCGGGGCGATCTTTGAGGGAAGAATTCAAGGTTAATGGTAAAAAAATTTGAAGCAATATCTCGAGGGGAGGAAAGAAAGGAAGAACTCGGTACAGTGGAATTGAGATAGAGGCTTAAAAGCGGTAGATCGATGAGGACTCTGAGAAAACGACTCATTAGGAGGCGACCCATTGCCAGATTTTGCTTCTTTATATAGATTTTAGTTTTTTAATTACTCATTTTGATTTTTTTGTAATGGTTGTTAGGACTTGCTAGTTAGTATTTGATCGATTAAACCCGAAATTGTTCACAGTGTGCACATGTAGAATCGCGGGGCTCGGTGAGAAAGAACCAACTACAGGATGGCTCAGGCACTTCACAGGGATGGGGCTGGCTTCAACTTCCCAGGATGAGGCGACTTGAAAAGGGGAGTATTTTCTCCCTAAACAAATTCTATGAAAATAAATTGAATCATGTTTGAATTGTTGTTTGGAAGAACTTTATTGGATGTTAAGAATTTACCATGGGGTAAAACATCGATCAGTAATTTAGAGTGATGCGGACTAAGTCGATTGATTGCAACAGTAAGTCTTGGGGAGAATGAGCCGCAGATTACGCGACGGAAAGTTATGTCGCGATGAACATTCAGATTAGCGACAAGAACAATTCCTTGAAAGGGCCAGTGAAGATTCGCGGCAGTATTATGTCGTAGAGTACTTGTTGACGAAAGGAATAGAAATGCCCGGATGTCGTAACGATGATATATTGTCCTCCATGACTTACTTATGTCGCGATGACAGTAATAAGTCGTGACGTAAGGAGAAAAGATGTACTTCGCAGGCAACTTTAAATACGCCTTTATTTAATGACAACGCCTGATTGCGGCTGAATTTAAGTCGCGGTAATGCATGATTAAATGAAGTAATAAAGTCCACAATAATGATTGAATTCTGCAAATGTTGAGAAACTCCCTCAGCCTTATTTCATTCCTTGAAGCAAATATAACTCTTCCATCTTGCCTACTCTCTGGTTTTTTCAATTCTTGTAAACCTAGATCAAAATTCTTCCTAAAAACATTCTATAATATAAATAGTGGGATCGTCGACCACAGTCTAAATCTAAAGCGAGATCATGGAAGGGAATATACTCTGGCTGAAAGAGGAATTCGTGGGGAACAATGAGGAGAACTGTAGTCGGAACGTGAGTTGACAGGTTTCAAGCAGAAGAAAATGAGAATGCGAAGACGAAGAGGACACCATTACGGTTGCGGATCGAGAAGAAGAATCGAAAACACATCCGAGAAGAGAACACCTTTTATGTTTTGCGGAGGACCAGGAGAGCAAGATGATGGAAGCCACATAAAATTCAGCCCCAGCACAGCCTGACTCTCACACACTATCAGAGCAGAGATTTGAGAACAGCCAAGCTACAGGGGCCTCGGAGGGAATAATCAAATAATGGAGATACTCGAGTTCCATTCGAGAGAAGTGGAAGGGAAGAATGGAGCATCGATAAAAATTCGAGAGAGGAAGTGTATGGAGATCGAATTGAAAGAAGAGATGTGATAGGAAGAAGGAAATGAAACGAAGGGAAGAAGCGGATGAAAGATCACGGAGCATCAAGAGGAAAAATTCAAGAAGGAAATGGAGGAAAGAGATCTGATCGGAAGAGAGAGATTCTTGAGTTAGACCATAGGTCATTTTACAACAAGCCGATATGATCGTGATTCTCGACTCCACAACAATCATAAAGAAAGGGACTCGGATCGGGAGGCTTGAAACTATGGAGCGGATCAGGGATTCAAATTCCTCACACATGTCGATGTTCGAGGACGTAGAGAAGAGGATGAAGAAGAGATAAAGAGCTTGATGTGAATGCCTTGAAGAAAAGTCGGCAGAAAATTTGGTTGGTCGACAATAATCTTTCCCAGAATTTTAGAAGTCATAGTGAGAGAAATGGAGAACACGATGAACACATTGGGGAAAAGACAAGATGATACGAGCAAAGGTTGATCCTGCTTGAATTGATCCTTGAAACGGATAGAGAGGAGAATATGAGAAGAAGAAGAGAGGCTGATGAGTTTCCAATTCTCTCTAATTTTGCTGCCCTTGATGCAGATCCTCCCGACATCTTTGCTCCTCCCCAAAGAAAAGAATAAATCTTCCGTTGGTTTATCCTTCTCTTCCTCTATTAGTTGTTATTCTCGACTTTTTGCATCATATCATGAATAAAATAGAAAATTGTGAAAAGGAAATGTTTGATGTTGCTTGCGGTTAGATTGTATTGTTACTTTTGCTTGAATTATTAGGAGAATAACATTAGGTTATTTCAAGAATGAAAATGGTGACATATCATAATACGAACTAGTTGAAGTAGTTGACTAGAAGATAATTTGGAAACCTGAATAATTCTGAGAATGAGGCGGAATGGCGTATAATTGAATTTATTATAATTGCATAATTGACTTGAATTTAGGCGGTGAGTCGAGATAAGAAAGTCATACAATTGAAGGAGCAAAATACATTTTGAGTTTGTAAGTATAATGGTAAACGAAAGAACCTGGTGAACCTTAAATCATATAACTCCTCGTCAAGCCGAAGAGTGAGTTAAGGACATCCCTTAGGGTTAGTCACGGAGTTAATCAGCCCAGAATTACAGAACTTGTTAGATTATTGATCAGAAATGAGAATCTAGGTGATACAAGCTAACAAAAAATGATAGGCCATCCTTGGCGGTTGAGCCATTCCCAACCACCCTTATTTATAATAGCCTTGCATACACCTTAGTTCTGAGATTTGAGCAGAAACAATCCTTGTCTTTAAAACAAGCCATTGGAAATCCCGAAGCCATCAGAGATAATTCAATCACTCATTAAAGAACCTCGATTGCAAGAATTCAAAGAAGGAGGAAGAGATGAAGTTTGGGGAGCCTGTATTTTTTGGGAACTAAAGGGAGAAAATAAAGAAAGGGTGAAGAGAAAGATCTAAAGCCGGAAGATACGACAAAAAGAAAGCTTAAAGGAAGAAGTTTTGTCTTGTGGCCTAACTCTCTTGAACAATTAAGTTCTTAGGGGTGTTTCAACACCTAGTACCCTAATGCCAACTGGTATAGGAGTTACTAACCCAAAGTTCGCTAAGAGTGTTAGAAAGCCTAAAAAGACAGAACATTGCACTATTCCTGAATGGTGACTGAGAAAAAAGTTCCAAGTGTGAAGTCTGAATGAGAAATGGGAATAAACATTTAAACAAAAAAGAAATCAAGAAGATACCCCCAGATGAAGTTTGGGGGAATCAATTAAAGAAATTGCAAAGGAAAGAAAGGGCAGTAGTTAAGTAAGAAGGAAGAATTAAAGGTAATCTTAACCTAAAGTTCCATCCATCCCTGCCCAAAGACCCAGAGCGACGAACACAAACTAAAGGAGCACGATTGATCTTGAAGGTTAGATACCTACATTAATGGAATCAAGATGAACAACAAGCATATGGAATTTGGAAAATCTTGAAAGGATCAAGCTGTGAAGGACCTTAGGGTTAAGCGGCTCACTAAGGAAAAGGGAAGAAGACCAACCTACTTTTCGGTAGGATCAGCGACTAATGCATTTATAAAACAAATTCAACAATTTAGTTTTGTACAGGATTAAGTAGAGACCTTCATCACGGACTTTGAAGCTAGATATATACAGAAAGAATGCAATTCTAGTCTTTCAATTAAATTGGTTGCAAGCTGCGAAAGCAAAGCAGAAAAATGTCCTTTTGTTTGAGGACAAACAAATCTTTCTTTTCTTTGCTTGGGGACAAGCAAAAATTTAAGTTTGGGGGAGTTTGATGAGCTTAAAAGTCATCCATTTTCAGTCCATTTTCCTGATTGATTTCACATATCTAAGGAGCGATTTATATGCGAAATGTGGAACAACTCACCAAAAGCTGCTATATAGCGGGAAATTCAAGAAAGAGGATATTGCGGTAGAAGGAGCGAAAGTAGCTGACGGGAATGACCACATTTGGGTGAATGATGTCGCAACATGAGAGGTGTGCAGGAAGAAGAACGATGTCGCGGCGCCAGCCGGTAATGAAGAATGTCATCAAGGTCGCAACCACAAAACTCCGGTCAGCGATTATAAGGGCAATTGAAGCGAGCGAGCGAGTGCGAAGCGAAACTCGAGTCAGTGACCATAAATTAATGAAGAACAAGACATGATCTTGTGACACCATTCGAAGTCATGACATAATTGAAGTAGAAGCGTGGAGCATAGAAGTCACGACACAAGATTTTCAAGAGACTGAACATTGAAGTCGCGGCATTTAGAAGAGGTCGCGACATCGACACTGAATCAGGAATTGTTCCTAGAGTGGGTATCAGAGATATCTTGCAAGGAAATTAAGGTCGCGACGTCATTTAGAGGTCGCGACCAGAAGATGAATATTATTTGGGAAGAATGGATGAGTGCTTAGACAACTGATGTCGCGACAAAGAATCGAGGTCGCGACCAAATAAAAGCTTATGCGACGTATCTTGGAAGGAGTAGCGGGGTCGCGACAAGAATCGAGGTCACGACGTAGGAAGAGCGAGGGATGCTAAAGGCAAGAGTCGCGACGAATAAAAGTTTACGCAACAAATGCTTAGACAGGCGGTGTCGCGACAAAGAGATCGAAGTGTGACATTAACAACCAAATGGGCAGTTAATGCAAATCCACGAGGAGGCACATCAAAGTTAGAGGCTTGACGAAACCATAAATAAGAAGTTGTTACTAAAGGAAAGCAGCTCTTGGCGGCTCAGAACGAGAGATCTGGGTAGCCTAAGGCTCATGTATTTTAATTTTCTTTTCTTTGTTTTGTTGTTATTTTAGACTAGATTGGTATTTCTTTGAATTTTAGTTTGGACGTTATTTGTTAAAGTAGAGGCGAATGCGAGAATTCTATTACTTCAATTCTTGCTGGATCGTTTGAATTCCAGACAAATTTTGGAATTCGGATTTCCAGTGTCCGATCTATAGTGGTTCTCTTGATCAAAAAGCCATTGTAGGGTGTAATAAAGTAATTTAAGAAACCCGAGCTCCATTGAATAGACTCACATTTATTTAAATTTATTTTTCTGTAGAAATTTATCGAAGCTACTAAACTTCAGTTTATAAATCTACTTCTGATTATGAATATTCTGTATCTGATCCCAATATCAAGTGTCCTATACACCGCAGTAGGATTGTTTCATGCTGCGATTTCGGGAGGCCCTCGAGTGACACGAGAGAAGGCATTCACGAGTAGTGAACAATTTCTCAAAGGTATGCGAGCATTAATGGAATCCTAATGAACTCTGTGAATGTAAATTAGATCATCGTCTTCTCACTTGAAATCGAGATTGAGTTGAATGACTTATCAATTTAAAAAAGCGAGAGAAGTTCACCTCGATTCGAGCAGTAAGTTCAATCCAGAGTGTTAGCCGAGGATCCTAATCAAGGAAAGGATGAAGCTGTTCCAATTTTGAGGAAGAAACCGGTAAAGTGTAAACCCCATGCTATACCTATGTCTTAGGAGCTAAGGTTTACGAGTCCATATTCGAGAGTATGAAGTATTGAAAAGAAAAATATCCAGAACAAAACCTTAGTTAAAAGTAGTTATCTAATCCTTTGTCTTGAATGTCGGGGAAGATTAGATGATGAAGAGCAGTCTTAGTATGGAGAGATCGACTACAACACCCCATTCCTTCAGACCCAGGTTTTAAATTTGTGGTTCATGAAGCAAGTTACAGAGTAATCTGCGGGGAATTGATGTTTCTAATACTTGATGTTTCAATGCTCCCTTTAAAAAGATAACAGATGGAGTGCGAATTTGTTATTTTAGATTTTCAGTTTTAATTCATTTTGTTATTAAATCACTTTTATTAATTTTTATTATTTTAAGGTTTGCTAAGAATATTTCAATTGCCTATCAAAGTCCAAATAGTATAGAGTTCGAGTAGTCAGGGTAATTGATTGAGAATTCTTGAGTCTAAATGGGATCGATATGCGGACTTAAATCAGTTCTACTTGTTAGAGCCTGTACACTTGCGGCATCACGGATCAAAACCGAGAAAGAAAATGATTTACTCTTAAAGAAACCACTTTAATCGATTACAATAGATAAGGAACACAACAAACTAGTTTCATGGCATTATTCTTTGGGGATTAGATAATAGTCCTTGGGTATACTTGCTATAAGAGATTTGTATAGGTATTTTTGGTCCATCACGAAAGGAGTGAACACTCGACATGTCCTATGTCAGGGTCCTCATCTAGAGCTCCATCAAACTTGAGTCCCAACCGACTCCTATCACACAATGCCGAAACCCATGCGTGATAAAATCCATCATTCTTGAATTACATCCGATGATCATTTTACAAAACAAATTTCATTTGTTTTTCAAACCAAAAGTTTTTTGGATGTTACACTTCAATAATCATTTATATTCAAAATCATGTGTCTTTTTATGGGTAGTGAATTTCCGGGGTCTCATCGCAGGCTTTGCAAGCCTTCCTATGCTTTCACGGGCTTTCACCATTGGACACATATGTATAACCAAAACTAATGAGGCTTTCACCCGAGGGGGTGTCTATTCTTACTTATAATACCAGCATTTCATTTTTTCATTTCCATTTTGACCGTGTGACCATTTTGGACGTTGTCCCACCGTATCGAGCCCATCCAATCAAACACCAAACACAGTGTTGATTATAACCATTTACTCACACCCATTTCATGCGATGTCCCCGTGCATGTGCAATGCGATGTGCCATTTCATGCCTATACCATGTCACATATATGATGAATGCTATATGGACAATTATACCCATGCATATCACCCATGCATCATGGACAATTATATTAAACATGCATGTAATCTCCACAAAATTTCATTCATGTCAATATATCATACGCGCATATATCAATATCACAATCAAATCATTACTTAGTCAAGCAATGATGCACTTTATCCTCTAGACTAAATTATGACATAACATGTCCACAAAATAGCCTAAAACATGCCATGTAATGGCCATGTCTATATACACAATTCATCATGTCATTAATTTAGGACACACATATTAACATCCAATCAATTACTGCAAGCATGTCATTTCAAAACTCAGAAATGACAACCTCATCCTCAAGACCAATTGTGGCATAGAGATGCCCAAAAAACATTCCACACAACAAGCCATAACAGATCATAAGATAGTTCTGAACTCGGTTTAGAAAACTAGCCTTAACAATCGAAAATATGGACCTGAGCCATTAAGCGGCCCTAAGGTAGTAGTCCCAGCGGACCATAACTTGAGTTATAGAGGTCTGATTTGGGTGATTCAAAATCCTAACATAAAGTCCTCAGATAGAGCTAGAATTTCATTAAAGGATACTAGTCCAAATTCTTACTTTTTCCCAACCTAAAATCAGTCCCAAAAATTTGGATAGTAGGTTCGGCCAAAACAGGGTAGCCTGCGGTAGTCCCGGAAAATGGACCATACTTAGGTTATAGAGGTTCAATTTGGGTGATTCAAAATCCTAACATCAAGTTCTTAGATAGAGATACAATTTCCTTGAAGGATACTAGTCTAAATTCTCCCTTTTTCTAATCGAAAATCAGCCCCAAAAACTGGACATCATATAAGGTCAAAACAGGGCACTATTCTCATAACCCATTATTTTGCCAAATAGCCCCTTAGGCCAAAAATGGCCAAACAGCCCCTTAGGGCATTAAAACTCAACTAAACAGCCCCTAGAATGAAATAGAAACCAAAGTAGGAAGAATCCCTCTTGGAGCGAAGACGAAACTTTCGGAAGTCTCGGAGACCAAAAAACGATCTCCCGAACTCTTCGCTTGAATCTTCGGTGAAATCCTCTGTTTCCGGTACTCACACGTAGCTCTTGTCGCATAGATGGACTTTAGTTCTTGGCCCGATGAAAACCGAGCAATCAAGCTCCGTAGATCGTAGAGAGAAGTTGGAGCTTCTCTCTCTACCTCTCGCTCTCTGAGTATGTATTACAAGGAAAAATGGACCTTAACTTCCCTCATCCCCATTTGCCCCTCTTTTGTTCTAACTCATGATTATGGATTCCATGTGACCTCATAAAATTTTCAATATAAATCTACTAACAAATCTGAGTTCATTTCTGCCCTGAAACAATTTCTTTTTGTCTTGGAAGTTCAATTTATTTTAAATGAACTTAACTTGAGTTATTTCCTAACTCCTGAGATTCTCATAAAAATCTCAAAGTCGCGAAAGTGTGAACCACAATTAAAGTGAGAAAAAGAGTAATCCATCGTCTTAGGGTCGTGCAATTTTGGATAGCTAGATTTTGAGACGAATCCAACGCATTAAATCTGTTTCATCGTCGAGATCTAGAAAAATTTCTAGAGCTTCCCTAACCATTTAATAATTTCACCTTTTTCTTCCGGAAAAATTAAAATTTTCCGGGTTTAAATAGTGATTGAGCTATGGAATGATAGTTCATTATGTTGATCTCTGCAGGAAACCATGTGAGGACTTAAAAGATATAGTAAACATCTAAGTTATTTATATTGACTTTTCATAAGCCCTTCTTATTTTCTAGAAATTTATTGCATTCTGGCGATACATCTTTTTATTGTTACTTGTATTAAACCTTATAATCTTCTATCTTCTTTGAAAAAACCATATGTTAGAGCACCCAACTTTGTAGGAGGCTCTTCAAATAAATTTTACCAAAGAAAAGCATGTGAGAACAAATCTTGGCAAGTAGTCGTGTGACATTTCAATTTTGCTTTCACATTTAGCTTATACCACAAATTCACCTCATATATGGGTAATCAAATATTTTAAGTGGTCATAGTGTCCAAGATAAAGAGGTTTACAGTCTATTTACTTTGTTATGAGATTCATCGAGAGATAATTGTTGATGTGACAATCGTTATCAGAAGGCGATACTCATGTAAAGTGGAAACAACTTTAGACTTCTATTGAATTTTATTATCATTTTAATCTTCTTCATCTTCTCCGAATTTAAATTAATTGATAAAAGACATATTAACAAGTTGAATTTGATGAAATTGAGGGAATGAGCTACATTAAGCTAATACAACTAATCATGAATCACGTTACGATGCATCTTTGTCTTATGACTGGCTCTCTTAGTTGCTACATGTATTTTTCATATGAATTTTCATTCTACTAGTATTCCTCTTCTTTGATTAATATTTTCTATTTGAATTTTTTTTGATGATGTATAACTCTATTTCTTTATAATAACATATTCTTCTTTATTTCCAATATATTCTAAAACTCACTAAATCATGAAATACGAGATATCTGCTCATGATAAGAGGGTATGAAGAATGAAAAGAAATGAGAAGACGATGAAATTTCATGTTTTTAGATGTAACTGTTATGACATTTCAATTAGCCAGTTTGATGCAAACAAATTGTACATGAATATTGGGATGTTTAACATTTCTAAACCATGTTTTAGTATGTACTCACTTTAATTTGTTTTTCTTTAAAAGTTAGAAGTTTGATGAATTTAATAGGTTTGATATTTTGTGAACATTTTATATGCAAATACTACTAGATGATGAAGTTATGAGCTATATTCACAAAAAAATTTAATATTAAACATGTTGTGAATTATTCTTATTATACATATATATATATATATATATACTCTACTACTCTCTTCTCTCTATCTATATATATATATATATATCTCTCTCTATATATCTCTCTTTATATACACTCTATATTAATCTTGATAAATGATTGTTATATGTTATGGGCAATATCCCATAATCTATTACAAATTCTATATGAAACTAATGAACCATATCTTTCACAAAAAGCATTTGTCTGTATTGGCATCAGAACTAAAAGATGATGTTAATGTGAAAATATAGCTGGTGTCACTTCCAAATGTGGCTCACCACTTTCTCTACTGGTGCCATTTTCAATTGCTTCCAAATGTGCTCATTGATAAATATACTTTTGAGGTGTCTACTTCAAACCTGTCTACTAATTAATACCCTCTATGGTGTCGATGACACTTTATATCACCATTTTCTTGTATTGATTTTAATGTTATTGTCTTATTTGATTTTTAGTGTGTAGCAAAGACAATATTCCCAAGAGTTAATTTGATGAAATTAGAGGAATGGTATATTTATTGTAAAACCTAGGAAAAGAATGATTTTAAAGAAAATTAAGCGAAGTATTATCTTGAAAACTGAAAGTACCAGTCTCTACGGATATCATGGATAACTGTTTTAATTTTTCTCACGAAATATAGTTACCTTGTTGAATTTCGTCGGATTCCGAGGCAGTCGAAATTTCATGTTTTTTGAGGCATCGGGTGTCGGGTGACATATGACATGATCATGTGGATGCCACATGAAACCCTAAGGGAGTGACATATGGCATGAGCCATGTGATGCATTTACAACCTCATGGAAATAGCTCACATTCAGGCCAAATGTCAAATAATAGGATAAAAGAAAGAAAGAAAATAAAAAAATTAATTAAGAAAAATGATAATGACAAGTGGCATAGAGGGAAAGTGGGAGATTCCCCACTAATTAAACTCAAGTGAACAAGATTGGAAGTGAGGATAAAAATGGAAGAGAAAGAAAATGAAATAGAAAAAAGAAAAAAAACAAAGAAAAAAAGAAAGAAAAAGAAAAACTAGGAAGAAAAAAATCAAAAGGAGGAAAGAAGAGCCATTTTTGATGAGAATGGATGAAGAACGGAGAAGGAGTGAGAGAGAGGAGGAGAAGAGAGGGGTAGAGAGAAACTCTACATTCTTCTAAGATCTACGGAAATCAGGTCATCGGTCTTCGTCGGATCGAGAAGAAAATTAGAATCCCATAAGCCACAGGGAAACCCCTCATGTGTTCCAAATTTTGGGTTTATCAAATCCCAGTAGAGGGTAAATTTCCTACTTGGAATATTTCTAGCTAAGGCCATTTAATTGCTTGAGGTTTTCTTTGATGCCATGAGAATTAAGTAAATTTCAGTCCGAATCTTGGGATGAGTGTACAGGCCACAAATTTTTCGGAATTGAGACTGATCTGATTAATTCAGGTTTGTTTCGGGCGATCTGGGGCTGAATTTTGGGTTATTTTCAGACGAAAGTTCAGTGGGGATTTTCAAGGCCCATTTTAGACTGATCCGGGCGTGTTGAGAGTTTGGTTTTTAATCACTGGTGATGTCTTGTTTTATTAATTTTTAGTATCACTACTGTTTATTCAAATGATGGGAGCAAATGGTTCACTGCTTGTGAAGGGACCCGAGAGTTCCCTGTTATGGAATAAAGATTTGGGCCATTTTGTGTGTTATTGTTGAAAAAATAAATAACATATTAATTGACTATGTAAAAAGAATATTAGATTCTCTCTTGTGATGTATTAACATAGAACTATAGTTAAATGGAAATTATACTCATGGTAATATAGGCTATCCGGAATTTATAAATGTTGTATGTAGCATGACATAACAGAAATGACATGGTCCATTTCATATGCCGCGGTCATCCACGTTGGTCGGGTTGGCTGGGTGCGCTGGTATTGGTTATTCACCATTCTTGGTGAATGAGTAGTAAGCTTGGAAATTGGGACAACGTCCAAAATCGAGACTCACGATTGTATAAAACAATAATAATAATAAATTTCGTGTGTTTGGGTGAAGTAAGATAGGGCAGATACCCTCTCCCAAGGTGAAAGACCAAAATTTTATTCTTGGTTAAAACATATGTATCTATGATGAAAGTTCGCAGAAAGGTTTTGGAAAACGATCTGAAACTGTGGGTGAGACCACAGTGATTCTCCACAGAGCTGCAGGTTAGTAAAATTAGATAACAATGGAGGGTTATCCAATGGGTTGAGTCATTGGGTGAAACACCAATGACTGGTTTTCACACTTGGCATCTGCATGTGTGAAGGAGTCAGTCAAGACTCGAGTTTATGAGCATGAGGAGTCTCATCTCATGCATGACACGTAATATTCCATATAGAATTTCATTATTTATATGGAAAGTAGTTCGGGAGAAAACGATTTTCATGGTTACCTGACTAAGCTAAATGCGTTTTAGATTGGGGGAGGTAGCCGCTTGTAGGAGAATTTTTCTGATGAAAGCATTACTCACCCCTTGTAGGACCCCCTTTCAAGTACAAGGGGGTGTACGGGAGACCAGGAGATCAAGCCAGTGGCTATAATTTTGAAGGAGGCCGATGTGTGGCCTTGATATTTCCTTTGTAAAAAGTATTTTTGTATAAAATAATTGTAACTAAATTATTTTGGGGATTATTATCTAAATAGTCGATTGTAATTATGGTAAGAGTAGTATTCGGGCTCTTCTGGTGTAATTAAGTGTTTTATTCTATATTTGAAAGAATTAGCCACATCGCCAGAGGGTTTGCTCACTGCGACGGTAGGGGGTGGTTTAGATTGGGCCTGGCCCCGGTCGCCTAGGCGAGCCCAGGAGTCACTGCTGAGCATGGTGTTGGGGACTGGTAGGCTGCGTGGTGGCTTGTTTGGGGCACAATTGCCTAGTTTGCCTTAGAGGATTTTTCTTCATGAAAGAGGATTGAATATTGGGGATATGGACGGATGGACCTGTCATTGATCAATACTATATATTGAGACCTGGATGGGTTATGATTATCTTGTTTATAGGTTGTATATCGGGATGGAGCTCCTGACAAGGAGACTGCCGTTTTCGACCAAAATGTGGATCCCGATAAATGGGACACAACGAGTGTGATATGGTCCTTGGAGAATCCAGAATTCGCGGGTGTAGTTTGTCAGGGACCCTCAGTTTGAGGTTTCACATTCATGTTATTACAGTAATCATGGATAATTTGATGCATCATGATCATTCATGGTAAGTCCCATAACAATAGAGAAATAGGACTTTAGGTCACGGTCCAATCGTCACTAGATCGTACAACTCAGTAACTTCACGACTTATTGTGCGATTTTATAAAAGCCCATGACCAGCGTTACAATGATAGGCACATGCAAGGTTTTAGTCACGGTTCTCATACGTGACCATATGTTCGACCCACACTGGCGACCCATAGAAAAACATTGATAAAGAGGGACAGATTCGTTGAAAAGGGGACCCCTTTGGTCACGATCAGGAGAAAAATTGTGACTAAAAGGGTGACCTTTTTGTCATGGTCAAAAGCAAAACCAGTAGCCAATCGTTCTTTTGTCACGGGTTAAGAATAATACTGCAATAAAGGGGACATTTTAGTCTGTCCGGTAGCAAAAGCGTGACTAATCTTGCTTAGTCTATACTACTAAGCTTATGGTCATAGTATGTTACATTGACCGTGACTAAAATCTCCCCATTGTAGTCATGATTTTTGCACGATCGTGATTAAAAATTGTTACATTAAACATTAGTCTTTGATAGATTCTCATTTCCAACTACTAGAATAAACAATTTAATCACACCCCAGGTTTTGTGTGTACAATTAACAACTCAACAATTTTGAAATTCAAAATTTAAAATGGTACAATATATCATAATAAATTATTCCAAGCTATATAGTTAAAAACTAACATAATATGATACAAAAACAATAAAAGATATACAAATTTAGTTTTACATTCTAACATGTACAATGTCATAAGTCAACTAACCAACCATCACATATTAGTCATAAAAAGTCCAAAAAATGAGAAGAATGTATCATATAAAATGTATTATATGTAAAATCGACTCGCCTTTATTAGAAATTGTTGCATCATTGCATTATCTGTTCTTGAAGTTGGCAGTGCACTCTTTTCATTTCCATAATTTTTTCTATCAAACTCTTCCTTTCCACTTCTTCTATTATCTTTCCTTTGAACTTCTACAACTTCTCTTCAAATTTTCGGTTTCTATTGTAAACTTTTGTTTGCAACTCTCTTAGCATCTCTGACATTTTTCAGTTATGCGACAAAGTATCTTGATTGCTGTACCTCACATACTAAAATTCACAGTGAGATAACATCAAATCCATAGCCTCGAACATGTCCATGCCTCTCTTGACCCATCACTTGAGTATATATGTCATTTACAAATGTAGATGCTACAGATGATGCAGAAGTAGTAGAAGCAACAGGAGAAGAAGAAGACATCCCTTCATGTTGGGATAGTAACTGCTCAAATTGATCCTCACATTACAAAAAACAAAAAAATTGTTAAACTTGTACAAAAATTTTAGTATGTAGCTATGATTGAAATACAAGTATGTAAATTTAAATCACTCATTACCATGAATCTAACGACAGTCATCAGCAGGCGTCCAGTCTTTTTTGTATGGTAAGACAAACATCTCAACTCTATTAGAGGCTCGAGTTCAATCGTCTATTTTTATGTCTATTCTTACATTAAAACAATTAAGTTATTTTTATGAACTATTGATGTACAAGAAAATCTTATTCAATAATAAATTTTTACCTTGTTCTGCATCTTAGTTTGAGCATAACTTTTTGATCCCGATGTATGCTTTATGACTTGCTTTTCTTTATTAGTTTTGTTTTTTTTTTCATAGATATCTTATATCAATTAAAAAATAGCATATCATCTATATAGATACTCGAAGCATAATAAAAGTTATATAAATGAAGTGATGATTAAATATAACTAACTAAATATAGTCTTATTTGAAAGTAAGTATGAAAAGATACACTATATGAAAAAAATCATTATGTTTACCTTTACCTCAATTGTGCCTAAAAGTTAATGAGCCACCTTCCATTCGTATCAAATAAGTGTGGAGGTTTACGTAGCGCGATCTCTTCATCTATATTATAGGGTCATATCTTTTGTGCTTATCTTATTTCTACCTAGCCAAAGACAGTTTCCATAATATTGAAGAATGTGGCTATTTAAATGTTTCAAATCAGTTTAAAAAATATTTCTCTATGTTTCATGAAATGTCATATATAAGTAAGAGGTTTAATTTTTAAACAATAACATTACAATTTAGATGAATAGTAATTGACTTAATAATATTAAGGCCTAAAGCTTTTCCTTTACATTTTTACTAACGTGATGCCAATCTGCTGGGCGCAGGAATGGTACATGTTGAGATCGTTCAATACTCCCACCTCTTCATGAGTCTTTTTCCCCCCTTTGTCACGATAACCAGCATTTTGTATTTAGTGTGTTGATTTTTTTCTGATTCAGTTTCTATTCAAATGCGTCGAAGTTCACGCGTTGGGCCACGTGTCCTCTTTGTGGTAGAGGAACCTTCTAAAAGTAAATGAAATTAAAAAAAACACTAATTTATTCTCTTCTCTTTGGAATTAAATAATCAATTTTTTCCTTATTTGAGAGATTAAACATGTATAAACACAAAATATCATAAGTAGGGATAAACATAATTATCTTAAAAATATACAGTAGTGGAAGTATCTAAAACCAAAGCACCGAGAACTAGTAAGTAGTTGCAAAAAGTTGCTTACTTTGCATGTTACGTGTAAAGATATCCAGTCATCTTTAGGAGAAGCTGTCGTACTCTTCCTCTTCAATGAGACATTTCCTATATAATAAATATAAATTTATAAAATGAAATATAAATAAGTTACATAAATAATATGGAATAAATTAACTTATATATCAAATAATATATTTAACCAATACACTAGTATTATTTCAGAGGTACATATCATATATCCCTTATCATGACTAAATTCATTTATCACCCAACTACTTATTTTTGTCATGATAGTATAACATCTGTTTGGACAGTTTCTTCTACAATATCATTTCTTTCCCAATTGATTAAATCATTCTCAACTAGGTCATGCACATCATCTTGACTATGAAGTGTTATAGGTTGTTGATATGGCTCTGGAATCATTCAGTACAAATCTTCCTTAGGATTCATATCATATAAACCCCTCGAAGTTGTATTTCTATAACTTGATTATTGCCAATTTTCCTCATTTGAATTTGGACATATAGACTGACTTTTTGTTTGAGATTAAGTGATATTCTATCCATTATATAGTAGTTCAAATTCAATGCATTCCTAACATCATTTCTTTATCCCTTTTCAATACTTGATTCACATCCACAGTGCATAAATAAAATAACTCTATTTCCACTAAGGTAATGTAACTCAACTATGTTAGTTAGCACACCATAGTAGAAACATGACCATAAATTGGGTTCGTATCTCTTGCACTTGTAAAGCTAGATACCTTTGCAGTTACAATAACTCTACTATTTTGAGGTTTTTTTCCCTTTTTCTCGTTCTCTTGTGTGGAATCTGAACTCATTAATGATGTATCATTTATAACATGTAATTGATGTACTTGGTCCACAAGACAGCGATAGTATGTGTTTAGAAACAACACCTTCATGTCGCATTTGTATAACCTATCGATTCAAATATAAGATGATAAAACATACATGTTTATTAGATAATATGAAAGTGTATATAGTGAATGAACTCACACGTTCTTCAAACCAACTAATGAATTCTTTTGTGAATCAAATCTACATCTTGTGAATCGAAACTTAAGCCTTTACAAAATTGTTTATTATCTATACGAAAATAAAGATTTGTAATTATGAGGATCATAAAGACCAAAATTACATTTCTGCATGTGAGTATGCTAGCTTGGAGGCTAAGGAACTTGGGGAGCAAGTAACCAATGGGCCTAGGATTTATTTGGCAAGAAGATAAAGATAAAATCTCAGAAGATTCAGACTTCTAAGTTATTGAACAAAATTAAAATCAATCTAAGATTGCCTTTGAGTAGGGGATACTTGATCTACCACAAGTTTCCCCTAATTTCCGTTGGAACTATAACAAAAGTACAAAAAGCCAGAAGGTGTTGTTAGAGTCATTTTAGGATAATGATCCAGCCTTTTCTAGACTTCCAAGACTGAATTCCAAGGATATAAATTCAAGGCGTTAGGAGTTGCTTAACATGGATTTCAGGAGTAGAGCTTGAGGAAGAACAAGCGAAGTCCAGACGTGCTGGAGGAATGTAGAGTGTAGATCTACAAGTGATGAGGATACTTGATCTACAAGTTTCCTAATTCCGTTGGGACAACTTAAAGGAAAGTACAAAAAATAGAAGGTGTTGTTGGAGTCATACTAGGATAATGATCCAGCATTTTCTAGATTTCCAAGACTGAATTACAACGATATAAATTCAAGGCTTTGGGCGTTGCTTAACCACAGTTTCGAGGGTAGAGCGAGGAAGAACAAGCGAAGTCCGGGGCGTCATTGAAGGAATCACAGTCTGAGATGCTCGGTTGAGGTATTGCAAGAGTAAAGCCTTTTACCTTTGAGGGAAAGATGATGTTCTTTATTTTCTTCATCTTAAATTGATGTAATGTGTAAAACTCAGGAAAAATGCAATTTTTCTGAAAAATGGTAAAATGGTAATTTGTCGTTGTAATATAGGTTGAAAACCTGTAAAATTTCTAGATTTTGGATGACGAAACGGACTTTACCTTTGGAATCGTCTCGCGAAATCTAGCTATAAAAATGAATTTCTTTGAATTTTGAAATAGTGTGAAATTTTCGTTTCGGGATGGCAGATATCAGTGATTTAAAAAAGCGAGATTTTAGAAAAAAAAATCTGAATTTATAAATAATTTAAAGAAAGTTCATATCGAATGATTTGTTTCAATGGAGACCAAATAAATTGTTGAAGTAGCGGGAGCCCGAAGAAGGACTTAGCGTGATGTGAGCCACGTGTCCAAAGTATAACAAGGGGAAAAAATCTCATTTGGGAGAACATCTCCCAAATCGCCTGGCCACAGACGTTAGGGGGAGAGATGTAGAGAGAGAGAGAGAGAGAGAGAGAGAGAGAGGAAAGAATCCTTCGTGATTTCTTAGATTTTTCATTGTTGGAATGGTGACCAGAATGAAAGGATTTATCTTGGGCCCGAGGGGCTACGTGTGGAGTCTACAGAAAACAGGGATTTCAGCTAAAGTTCATGAAGTTCGAAATCAAGGGTTCGGGTTTAGGAAGTGTCCACGAGACTTCCTAGAGTTTCTTCTATGCTCTCAGAGGTAGGGATTCTTCCTAATTTGGTTTATTTTCCATTCTAGGGATTGTTTGGTTGAGTTTTAATGCCCTAAGGGGCTGTTTAGCAAAATAATGAGTTATGGGAATGAGTCTTGCTGTTTGATACTATATGATATAGTTTTGGGGCTGATTTTACGTAGAAAAGGGAGAATTTGGACTATTATCCTTCAGAAATTGCTCACTCCCTATCCCAATCGAAATTGATCATTGCTAAGTTTGAATCACCCAAATTGGACATCTATAACTTGAGTTGTAATTACATTTTTTAAGAGCGCCAAAAATTTTGTTTGGCCAAACCTATTGTCTAGATTTTTGGGACTGATTTTCGACTGGGAAAAAGGGAGAATTTGGACTAGTATCCTTCAAGGAAATTGTAGCTCTATCTGAGAACTAGATGTTAGGCTTTTGAATCACCTAAATCAGACCTCTATAACTCAAGTTCATTGATCATTTACTGGAGGCCCAGTATTATAAACGTCTTTGTTTATGGTATGTATCCGATTTTTTGGTATTTAGGGACTAGTTTTAACTAAGTTCGAAACTATTCTTGTGATCTATGATAAAGCATTGTGTAGATATTTTTGTGGGCATCTCTATACCCTGTAACTGATCTTCAGGATCTAAAATTTGTCATTTAACTTACAGTGGGTGACATTTTGAATATCAATGTTGTGATTCATATGTTGACATGAGATGATATTATGTACAATGTCCATGCATGACTTACTTGTGTGATACCTGTTAGGGAGTCTGCATTGTATTCAAATCAACCACCTAAGATTCTTGGTTCAGTTGTTGGAATATTTTGCATTCTTGTTGTATTCCATTTATAAGGGATCCATATTTTCATAAAAATCGAGGCAAGACTCTTTTTTTGAGGGCTCTACCCTGACATACAACTGTCTCTTGAGTATAATCATAACCCATCTAGGGTCTCAATAGAAGTAGTAATGACCACACAGGGTCCATGCATCCCATATCCCCAATGCCATCATCATTCACAAGAAGGTCATTCATTTACATTTCTAATCTAAATAAATAAACCTTAATTCTGGGTTCGTGAGTCGAGGATCATGACCCTCTTCTTGTAATTACATACTCGACTATTTAGACAATAGTTCCTAAGAGGATTTGTTCTAGTCTTTTATGCAATACTTTACAAAAGTAATATCTAAAACTGCTGCAGACCTCTTATAAATATGTGGCCTCGTCGAGCGCCATCTCCTATCTATCTCAGGCAATGCACAAATAGAAAATTTCTCTACAAAGTTTCTCTCACCTAAATGCTCATGTATTGGCACACACACATCATACCACATTTCATATAGAAATGCAATCCTACATGGAATGTTCTATGTCATGAATGAGATGAGACTCACTCCATACCCATAACTTGAAGTCCGTCGACTCCCTCACATACAAATACCAAGTGTGAAAACACCGTCATTAGTGTTTCACCCAATGACTCTTTTCTTCAGCAAAATCCTTTTATTTTAAAACTCAAAAGACACATTGGAAAATCCTCCAATATTATTAATTCATCAATCCGTGTGTTACTCATTTGTGGAGCCCTGATTTTTTTGAGTTTACAGTAGGATTACCTTTGCACTAGCATTTCGGTCTTTCACCCTACGGTGATCCTTATCTTTCCGCGAATGAATTTGAGTCTTTCACCTTGGGGATCTCATCTTGCTTTCAGCGGCTTGCATTAACTATATACCTGTATATATATATATGAATTTAGCGACAGTGAGTCTCGATTTTGGATGTTGTCCCATTTTCGAGCTCACCACACATTCACCAAGAATGGTGAATAACCATTACCATTCTTACGACTCAATGATGTCCCACACAGTGCATATGAAATGCAAATATGCCGTTTAAGTATATAAATATTCATGCGTAATTAAATATATCTGACATTACCAAAACATGGATAAAATTATATTTTTCTACATATAATTTTTCATTCACTATACATCTCGCCTCAATACATCAAACAAGCATATATTAACATGAGTTTTTCACACAAATAGCAAGATATTCATTTTTCAGCAATATCCACATAAATCAGCTCACAAAATCAAATAGAGTCGAAATTAGTCCACAGACCACCGTGACATATTATTTCTTTTCCAGTAATAACACACAATAAGACCCGAAGACATAGTCTCGGGATAAAAAAAAAAGCCTTAAACACGGTCCGGGGCTGCCCGAAATAGTCCCAAGAATTTCCAATATTCAGTCCCAAAATCTCAGGACTAAATCCCATGGCCAGTTACGGCCCCGAAAAATGCTCATGCCATTAAATGACCTTTAGATTAGAAATAACTCGAATAGGAAAATTTCCTACCTCTTGTAGTTCGACGAAACCCACTAATTTTAGTATCCATGCGTAGCTCTCGTTGCGTGGATCGACTTTAATTATAGGATCGTTAAACCGTTAGAACGCCGGGAAAATTTTCCTTTTCCTTTTCTTACCCTTTCTCCCTCTTTCTCCTACATTTTCTGCTCCCTATTTCTTCCCTTTACCCCAGAAGTTCTCATCCTTGATTGATCAAGTGGAAACTTCCCCACTCCTCCAGCCTACACATAATATGTTCTCCCATTTTCTTGAATTTTCTCTATTTTCTTGATTTTTCTTTCTTTTTCTCTATTTTCTTTTTGTTTGTTTGTTTGTTCTATCTCAGTGGGGCTGACTTCTTCTCTCGCTTGACACATGACTAACATGATCATTCTACATAATCTAGTTGTCATGTCACATGGGTCAAGTGTCACAGAGCTGTTTATACTCAAAAGCGTGAATTTAAAGCACTGAATCATGACCGGGGTCGGTAGATAACTTCGTTTTTCGAAAAATTTAATGGTGAAGTCCATTTCGTCCTTAAGAATCGAGAAAATTTGCCGGTTTCCAACGAAATTACCGATTCGGTTATTTTGAAAAATTAAAATTTTCCGGGGTTTTATAGCTTGTATGTGTCATTGCTTGATCATAAAATGAAATGTTGAATGTGAATGTTGATATATGTTTGGATGATAGGTTGACATGAATAAAATGATTTTTGGAAGTCATATGCAGGTGATGTGATTGTCCGCAAACACCGATAAACGTGAATTATGAATTATATTTATCCATAGCATTCATTACTCCATGTGACGATATAACATCTCGATGACATCTTATTACTATGCGGGACATCCGTCTAATGGATTTGTGTTTGCATGGAATTTAGGCTAAGTATCTCAAACATTGTGTTTGGTATTCGATGGTATATCGTGAGTACATGGTAGATCGTCTTGTGTTTAAGTCGTTGGTGGAAGCAGTAAAATGGGACATCATCTCCAAAATGATCTGGATGCATAAAAGAAAAGGAAATGAAAAATATGTGTGTTTGGGTATAGCAGGAGGGGATAAATACCCTCGGGTAAAAAACCAGTATTCTTGGTTAGACATATGCTTATCCGACAATGAAAGTTATGAAAACCGAGAAGGCGTGCAAAACTGCGGTGAGACCCACGAAAATTTGCTACCCACAAAAACACCGCGGGACTTAGTAAAAACAAGTGAATATGCAGTAGTTTGTCGAAAGTTTTGATTTATAAAACAAAAGCTTTTGTTGTTAAAAGATGGTCATTGATGGAACATGATGGCCGGTTTCACACCAGCATATGCATGTGTGAGAGAGTGGTGGGCTTCAGGACATGGGTGAGGTGAGTCACATTCTCATCCATGGCATATACCAGACATTTAGTAGGAATGTATGTTTTATAAGGCCAGGAAAAAAACCTGAAATTTGAATTTTGTTAGGAAGGGCAAAATGATGTTTTGAATTCTTTACAAATCTAGGATGATGGCCAGCTTCACATTCTGGAATCTATCTTTACAAATCTGGTTGCAATTTAGTTGAATTAAAAACCGATCGGATTTTAATTCGGCGATAGGTGGGTGTACCCAAAGCAGATTTTAGAAAAAATATAAAATGTTAAATATTAAAGAATGTCTATTTAAATGATGGAGCGGCCTGGGACGAAATAAATTGTTTCGGGGAGAAAACAGAACATAAGAAGTGTGACACGTGGCGCGATGTGAGCCACATGTCCACACTATAAATATTCTAAAATATCTAAAATGCAAGGAGATCTCATTTTTTTTCTAGAGAAAAACGTGATAGAGAGGGAGGGAGAGGAAAGAAAGCAGCGCCTCTCCGTGTTTCACGGGAGGTTTCCGATCCGGGCCCAGGCGGGACCGAGGTTAAGGCGTTACCTACTTGTGACGAGAGCTACGCGTGGAATGTGGAATCACAAGATTTCTTCTCTCCAAGGTTCGGGTTTTCCAGATCTGGGAAAGGCGGGGTGTCTAAATCCACATCAATTGACTGAGTTTTAATCCTACTCGGTTTAATTTCTAATAAAGGCATGTGCGTGTGTCAAAGTGCGGAGAATCTTATCAGTTTTTCCTCCAACCTCATGGCTTAACATCTTTGGCCCATCTTTGTGCATCCATTATCGAATTAGTGATATGATTACTAAATAAACTAAACTTATAGGAGAACATATATCAGCAAATAGGTCTATCCAAATTCGCTGGAATCAAATGCATTAGTGGAGCTTTGTTCAGCGAGTTTCTTTATTTGGGGACAAGTGGCCAGGTTTTGGCCATAACTTGGCCATCACTCATCTGAATTAGTGATTCGGAGTGAGTATCTAAACTCGACTTATAGGATAACATATTTCCTTGAAATACAGTCTCAATTGACCCATTTGGACTTAAATACATTCGAAGAAGGAGGCTATATTCGAGACAGTTTCTAGTTACATTTTGAGAAAAATACATTAGTCGATTGTTTAGGACATATCTTGAGAGTTTGGTGATCCAATTTGGTGATTCCAGTTGGAGAAGAACCTTAAGAAGCGCATCTTCAAATGAATATAAGAAACCAGAGCATAAGTGCTGGTTCAGAGACCACCGAAATGAGGTATCACAGACTGTTTCAGTGTAAACAAGTAAAAGCGGCAGATTTGGAATAAAACTATACTTTGATCTTTTCAAACTCCATTTGGGTGTTCTTCACTCTGTAGGCCATTGGTTCAAGACTCTATCCAGTAATACAGCTGGATGCAAGGTGTGTCCTAGCCTTGCTGAAAAGTTCATTGTTTGTACCAGTCTTACAGATGGACACCGATCTTTGTATTTATGATTGACTGCCTCCAACTTTGAATGACCACTTTTATCTTTAGCGTCGAACCAGTTTGAGGTCTTCTTGAACTCTATGGAAAGCCCCATGAGTCAAATTCTTTCAAATAATAACAGTGAGTGTGTTGGATGATCACAACTCCATGCACAATGTTTTTTGCAAATGCGCTTGGGTTACTTAGTTTGTCGATGTGAATAATGGGTTTTGACTGACCATTCTGCGAGGCCATGTTGTAAGGCCTCTTATAGTGGGTATGAATTTCCCATGAGTTCGCCTAAGGAAGGGTTATATTAGTATTCATTTGTTTAGTGTAGTGGATTCATGGATGCTAATATCCCTTCATTATAATCATCTATATCATTCTGGCATGAAATATATGGAACTTATATGCTTGCAATATATGTTTGCATGGAAATTGACATGAAGTACAAGTGGTGAGGCCGTTCTTCATGTAGTGCCATAAGACATGTAACATGAGGAATTTGCGGTGACATTAGCATTGCATATGCAAGGGCATCAACATATTAGATTGTGTGTATGTGGTATGGCCATTCATTATCAATTAATGAATGGGTAGTGAGTTCGTACTTTGGATGAGTATCCGATAAATGACTCTATGATTAAAGCATAAAGTGAAATATAATTAATGTGTGTTAGATTGAAACAGAAGGACTAGATTAACCTCGGTGAAAAGCTTACGGAACATAGATTGTAAGAAGATACGTGGTGTATTAGAAAGTTTGTTGCAGAAAGAAGACTGCCTGATCTGACATCACATAGACTTTGGTTATTATGTAATTGGGTAAAGATTGACCTTAGATTTGTTTGCCCATTGGCGCCATTGGGTAATGGAGTCGGTGAGGGCTCGATGCATAGGTCATTAATAGTATCTTGAATATGCGGTTGTCCATATTTAAGCATATCTCGTATGTGTGAGACGGAGTCAATGATGGCTGGGATATCTTCCCTCAATGACATATTAAGTGATGGGCAGTGAGGGCTTGATCATGTGGGCACCAGTGGTGAGTCTCATTAATGGCATGTAGTTCAGTGACATGTGTATGTTGCAACTTTGATCTCATCATTTGATTAAGCGCCCATTGCATGTGCACTTAGGTAGAGTAGCCCTTGTAGGAATTATCACTACTAGGCTTTATCACCGTCGTGGACTCTGTTTTTCACGTCTGGGACCAGTTACGATGGACGCTCCTTAGAGGTAAGTTGAAGAAAGCAGTTGGCTTTGATATATATGTTTTATAAATATATATGGGTTGTATTGTTGTTTAAGAGTGATGCTGATTTAACTCATATGGACTATGGTTTTATAGTCATGTTCTTGCTCGTTTAGGTACTGGATAATGGGCCCCTCGACGACCATTTTACTGAAATATGTAGACCGTGAAGATATTATATAATGTTAAAATATATTTACCATGTAATCATTACATGTTATATTTTGTTGACTCAGTACAAAGGGAGGCTCTATATGATTAATTAATCAGGTCGAAAGGGTCACGATGGTGTGGTGTGGGTTACTTTACATCCACGAGTATTTACATTGGTTGACAGATTTAATCAGCAGGACCGGGGATAGAAGTGCAACTGACTTGGTATCGGAAGCAGGTACTTGATTACTATAGGAGCTCAAATGTGAGTCCTGTATGGTCTTAATACTGGAGTCCTCTGCTTCGGTATGAAGAAGTTTAAAGTACCACGATATCCCAGGGTGATGAGCATGGGTTTAGATCATGCATTTAACAATGTTTGCGTGTTTGTGTACAATCTTTGTGTGTTTTTAAGTGAAGAACTAATACATGGTAGATTGTATATGTGGAACCTTGGGCTAGAAAACATAACCTTAGGGTTTAAAAATAATGAACATAAAGTAGTTCATGGCAGTTTGTATTAGTAGATTTGTGAAGAATTATGCGCTAAGGAAAAATGGATGAGCAGTGTAGTTCATGATGTTAAAGTCTATTATTGAATTTGGGGTGTACCTTCACATGTAGACTAAGATGAAATTTGAGAACTCTATTGCTTTCTCGACACGTGTAGATGGTTGCGGAGGATGAGAGGCAGGATTTTCTCACCTGCAATTACCAGTTTTGTAAATGCAGTTGTTTTTCCTAGATGAGCCTCACCCAGGATTACCACCTTAGCACGGGGATGTAGACTTTGACTAAGATTTGCATGATACGTTTTACCATTTCTGTAGGCTCCACTTGGATCGCGCGGGTTGAGATTCAGAACTCAAGAGGTCCAATAAGGATTTGTTAGAATAGGGTTTCATTAGAATGATTACTTCATTGGGGAAAAATCTGATTTATTTGCAAAGAAGAATAAGTATAACATGTGTCATCCATTGTTGATAGTCAAACAAATTCAAATCAAATAAATATATCATTACAAAAGAATGTGTTCAGATTAAGTTTAGGAGAGTGCGGGTATATTCTAAGATATGAATCTCGTATTGGATTTATCATTAGTTGAGGTTAGGGAGGTAGATATCCACACAGACGGCGTTAGTGTGATGCTGGGGCTTCGAGGTTATAGTAGTGCTCGGATTGACAAATCGCCGGCGACATTCATGGATCTCCTTCACCAGTTCTTCTTTGATCGATTTAATTGCGTCTTTGTTGGTAGCCATCTTGAGTCTCCAGTGGGGAGGCGCTGAGGATGGCAAAGTTGTTCCTCAGGCCCCCATGAGCTATTAGTTCATCATCTAGAATTGATGGTGTGAATTTGGTTGTGAAGGTGAGATTTTTGAGACCCGTATTATCGGCTTTGGTGTCTGTTGGACCGAAAGTTGAGGTGGTTATGGAGTTGGAGGGCCAAAAATTAGGTTTCGAGATCTGTGTGTTTCTTGGATTGAATTGGATCTTAAGATGTTTGTTGAGACTTCTCTATTTAGGCTGCACTTTGTTCAGTTCAGGCAGAAGGAAGTTCAAGTATAGAGTGGATGACACCATGTGAGGCATTCCGGGAAAAGGAAACGCCCGTCTCCTGCCCCATTAGATAATTCTGATGAGGAATGGAGAATTTTGCTGAGTGTATTGTGATGCCTCGAATAATGGTGGGATGTTTTTTGATCGGTCAGGAGGTTTTGCAACTTGTGAACACGACAGTTGAGGAAAGAACCCACGAGTGGAAGATTACGAAACACTGCATGGTTCGTGGCTATAGTCGCCACTTCTCAAGAATGCTGTAGCCAACTAACATGATGAAGCGATTCGAGGTATTTCGGACCCACAAAAATCTGAAATGTCATGCAACAAATGGGGACCTGTGGCATGAGCCTTGATGGTGGGGTCTGGGAGGATTGGCTTCACTTTGCATTACCACCATCTGGGTGACAAATGTGATGGTGATGTGTACTTAAGTAGATCATCAGAGATCTTGTTATTATGCTTCCTTGAAGTGGCATATGCTGAAGCGCTGTGGGTTGGCCTCATTAGTCGCTTGGGGTTTTGGGGTTTCGTGATGTGCGCCTTCACATTGACTGATGATTGAGTCCCGGGGACTCGGAGATATCGTCCATGAGCCACAAAGTCACCCATGCGATGCAGTGGCCAGGCTGAGCCCGTTCACATATAGTAGTCGGTATGGGGCTGAGTTGTGGTTCCCCAGTTGGCAAAGCCGAGAGGAGATCCTTCGAGAATTCCATTGTTCGTTTTATTGGTATCAGGTGGCGCAAGATGTATCATGAATCTTGTCACTAAATGTCTGGAGTGGGATGAAGGAGTATAATATTGGGGATTTGTTGGAAGTGATGTCTCACTTGTCAATAGATTAAGGAATTTGAGCACTGAGGCCAGCGAGGATCTGCTCTCGACCCGCCCAGGGGTAAATGAGTGAAGTGGAGCATATCAGAGTGATTTTGCGTGGACTCTTGCCATGGACCATCGCCAACATGATCTTGGGGTGTGGGTGATAGTGGAATTTGGCACTAAGTGGCGCGTTTGGTTGTGTGGATGACCTACCCAGAGGAATTATAAGTGGTACATCTGAGGGTGTACGGTCTGCATGAGATTCACAGTTTCATCATTCGGTTGGGATCTAGGTTTCTGACTCATTTCTAGGGATTTACAAGGAGCCATGGGGACACAGTTGAGGATGAGTATTACTTTTCATCCACAGACTGATGGTTAGTTAGAGAGGACTATACAGGTGTTAGAGGACATGCTGAGAGCATGCATCTTGGATCTCTAGGGTAGCTGGGAGGAGCATTTTCCCTTGGTCGAGTTCTCCTATAATATGTGCGTTCTCAGTGAGTATGCGAGATGGCGCCACATGGGGCATTATATGGGAGGCCATGTCAGATCTCAGTTTATTGAGTGTGGTAGGAGAGAGATCTACCCTGGTGGGAGTTGATTAAGTGACACCTCGGAGAAGGTGGAATTGATCGTAAATGTCTTCCTCATGGCTCGAGCTAGGGGTAGAAGGTTATCTGCGACACGGCGACCTCACAGAGTTTAAGGTGGGAGATCGTATCTTCTTAAGGTTATGCCTAGGAAGGTGATCGGAGTTTGGCAGTGGAAATCTATACTTGAGATATATTGGGCCCTTCGGGTACTCGAGAGGGGTGGGTATAGTTTCTTACCGGTTAGGTTACCACGGATTTTATCGGTAATTCCGATGTCTTCCATGTCTGCGTAGCCCGAGCCTCTCGGATGGACTCATATAGTAGTTAGGGTAAGCTTACTGTAGTTGATACAAATCCCGACAACGAGAAGAGGATGATACCTCATCAGCTAGATGCAGCGAAGGACCAGGTTTTGGCACCACAGGCGTAGACTAGTGATGAGAGAGGTCTTTATGGCGACAGAAAGTGGAGGAGAGCAACATGGGAGTGTGAGGACCCTGATGCGTGCCGCCTGCTCCCTTTCTTGTTGCGGGATGAAGGGTACATTCTTTGAATCATTGTGCTACATTTCAATGGCCCCATTTGCTTATGCATGTGATTGCCTGGGTTAAACGTGTAGGAATTTCAGGACGAAATTCTTTTAAGGGAGGAAGAATGTAAGACCCGGGAAAAAAACCTAGAAATTTGATTTTTTGCTAGGAAGGGTAAAATGGTAATTTTTCCAGAATTATTTCTAGATCTCGGATGACGAAACAAACTTCACCGTTGGAATCGTCTCGTGAAATCTAGTCACCCAGGATAATTTAATTCAATTCCGAGACAGTCGGATTTTCACGAATTTCGAGACGACGGGCGTCGAGTGTACCCCGAAAACGAGATTTTTAGAAAAATCCTGAAAAATGTCAAATATTTAAAGAATGTCTATTTAAGATAGATGAAAATGAAACCGTTACGAAATAAATTGTTTTGAGGCGAGCGGCTTAGAAGTGTGATGTGGCAGCGAGGCCACGTGTCCACACTATCAAATATCTAAAATATCTAAAATGCAAGGAGATCATTTTTGTGTCTAAAACGATAGAGAGAGAGAGAGAGAGAGAGAGAGAGAGAGGAGAGAAAATCAACCTTTCTCCGACGATTTCATGGGGTTTTGCCGGTCGGAACTCGACAGGACGAGAGTTAAAGGTACTCTATGGCAAGGCTTCTGCGTAAATCTGGAATCACAAGATTTAGAACAAGGTTGGTTTCATGAAAGCGAGAAAGGCGAGTCTCTGAAATCAAGCAAATTGAGGTTAGAGGTTTTATCCTACCGGTTTTAATTTCTATCTAAGGGTATGTGCGTGTGTGAAGTGGAGAATGTTGTCAGTTTTTCCTCCGACCCCATATTTGTATGTTGGCCATAACTTGGCTATCCCATATGCAGATGCAGCTGATTCTAATTTACTGGATAAACTAGACTTATAGGAGAACATATCTCCCTTGAAATAGAGTTTATCGAGTCGACCTTTGGAATAAAAAATGCATTCAAAGTGGAGCTATGTTCATGCAGTTTTCCTGCTTTGTTTTGAGACCCTGTGACTAAGTTTTGGTCATAACTTGGTCATCACTCATCTGAATTGAGTGATTCTAATTGTTGTCTAAACTCGACTTATAGGATAACATATTTCTTTGAAATAGGTCTATCAATTAGACCATTTGGATTTCGAAATACATTGAAGGGTATGTTCGAGGCAGGTTTACGGTTATTTTGAAAAATGAGTAGTCCCGATTGTTTAGGACATATCTTGAGTTTCGGTGATTCAATTTGGGTGATTCCAGTTGGAGAAGAACCCTAAGAAGCACATCTTCAAATGTGTATAAAGAACCAGTGTCAAATTATGGATTAAGACCCCTAAAATCGGGTATCACAGACTGTTTCTAGTGTAAGCAAAGTAAAATGATTAGTTTTGAATGAAAAGGCTATAACGTCTTCGTTCGAACTTCGTTTCGGGTGTTCTTGGACTCTATGGAAAGCCCATTGAATCAAGACTCTATCCATATGCCTGTGGAGGGAAATTGGTGTCCACGACCTTGCTGAAAGTTGGTGATTGTACCAAGTGTGCAGATGGGACACAGTGGTCATATTTATGATTGTGTGCCTCCAACTTCGGATGACCATATCTTTCGCGTCCGAACTCCGTTTTGGGTGTTCTTAGACTCTATGGAAAGCCCATTGAGTCAAGATTCTTTTCATGTACTTGTGGAAGGCAGTGGGCGATCAAAACTATGCTAAAAATCTATGTTTTACACCAAGTGTGTAGGTTACTTGGTTGTGTCGATGTGAATAGTCGGGTTTTGACATGACCATTGCAGGGCATGTTGTAGGCTATTGTATTGGGTATGAATTGCCATGAATTAACCTAAGGAAGGTTATATGACATTATTTGTTTAGTCATGGATTCATGGATGCTAATATGCTTGATATGATATCTATATATATTGACATGAAATATATGGAACTTATATGCTTGCAATATATGTTTGCATCGAAATTGACATGAAGTACAACTGATGAGAATGGTTCATGTAGTGTGCATCAGACATGTAACATGAGAATTTGCAGTGACATTAGCATTGCATATGCATAGGGACATCAGCATATTGGGTGTGTGTATATTGGTATGGCCATCTATTATCGGTGTTAATGAATGAGTAGTGAGTTCGTACTTTGGATGATGTCCAATAAATGACTCACGGTTAAAAGCATAAAGTGAAATATAATTAATGTGTGTTGGGCGGAGCAAGAAGGGGACTGTTAACCCCCTCAGGTGAAAAGCCTAGAACATGGGTGTAAGAGACCCGCAGTGTGATTCGAAAAGTTCTGTTGCCCAAAGAAGACACACGGTCATGTTTATCACATAGACTTCGGGTTGTGTGATAGGAGTTAGGATTGACTTGGGATTTGTTACCCATTGGCACTTGCATTGGGTAATGGAGCCGGTGAGGACTCGATACATGGGTCATTGGTAATACTAGTGACGGTTGTCACATTTAGCATATGCATATGTGATACGCGTCAGTGAGTGACTCGGAATATATTACTCAATGACATATTGAGTGATGGAGTCGGCGAGGGCTTGATACATGGGGCATGGTGAGTCGAGTCTCATTCATAGCATGTGGACATTTAGGTAGACATGTGTATGTTGCACTTGGATGTGTTTGATTGTGAGACCAGTGCATGTGCACTTAGGTAGGGAGTAGCCTTTGTAAGAGATTATCTCTACTGGGCTTTGGTCACCCCGTCATGGGACCACTTTTCAAGTGCAGGACAGTTACCAGTGGACGACGCTCCTTAGAGGCCGAGATTGAGAAGAAAGCCGGATTGTGGCTTTGCTATATATTTTGTAAATATAATGGTTGTATTTATTTGTATAAGAGTGATGTAATTTAAACTCTTATGGACTATGGTTTTATAGTCATGTGCTTATACGTTTGAGTATGGATAAATGGGCCATACGTGGCCATTTTTACTCGTATGTGGACCTGGTGTGATTGTTGTATAATATTGGGCCATGTTGCCGTAGTAATTATGCAAGGTTGTAATTTTGGGTAGGCTCGCCACAAAAGGAGACTGCTCGATTTTCATTAAATCATGGGTCCTGGAAAAGGGGACACGATGGTGTGGTATCAGGTTACTCGACATCCACGAGTATTCCATGGGTTGATGGGTTGTCAACAAGACCCCCGAGATAGGGGTGTCACATTTTTACTTGAATGTGTGAAATTGAATTGTATGAGCACTTAGGTGGGGATTGCTCACCCCATCGTGGTACCATATTTAAGGTGCAGGTGGTACATCGGAGGACGACTCTCCTTCGAGGACGTGATTTTGAAGGAAGCCAGATGTGGCTTTGGTAAATATTTTTGCAAACTATATTAGAACAAGCTAGTTTTAATATATGTTATGTATAAGAGTGTTGTAATAAACTCTTATGGACTATTGTGATATAGTTGTATATCGTGGATATGGGCAGATGGACCCTGTGTGGTCATTACTACTTTTGTTGAGACCCTGGATGGGTCAAAGGAGACTCTGCCCGATTTTTATGAAAATATGGATTCTGATAAATGGGACACAACAGTGTGGTATCGGGTTACTCGAAATCCATGAGTTTTCCGCAGGTTGACGGTTGGTCAACGGACCCTCGGGTTTTGGGGCGGCACATAATGTGAGTTATTGATTCTAGGTAGACACAGAGGGTGGTTCGGAATCAACAAAAATTATAAACCTAGTACCTCCTACTGTCGTAGCATGGCTATTGCAATATAGTGGCTCAAGGGTTGAACACAGGGATGAGTTTTCTTTGCACAAATGATTTGCAGTGAAGTTTAGATTGGTGAATTTGTTTTGGATTTTAAGGTTTGGTAAAAATAAAGGATTTTGGTGGTGGAAAATTGAAAATAAAGTGAAGTAAAATATGAAAGAAAACTCCTTGAAGTGTTGGCTACTGGATTTGGGTTCTAAAGGTTCTTGAGGGTTCAGTTATTTCCTCGTTGGGGAGGATGACTATAGTCATTTCGGCAGGGATCTTCATTTAGCTATAAAACTTAAACCATAATGTTTCTTTTGAGAGATGGCATTTATTGAGCATTACTTTCTCAGACCGAGTGAAAACTAACTCACGACCCGTCTGCGTGACTAATAAATGTGACTGTGAATCTCGGTGGATTAAGCAATAAGCATCGAACCACTGGAGCCCGCCATGTCGCGATCATTCGAGGTGCGTCGAAAGGGTTTGAACCTAGTGTGAAAAACAGAGACATAAATGTTAATAAATGCATGCGTTAAAAGCAGGAGAAACCTCAGTTACCTTAGATTAAAGTGGCCCGGTAGCCACTCCTTTTCAAGGATAAGGAGGGGTTTAGCCCAGCTCATCTTACGAAGGTTGTCATCCTCTCGAATGATGTTGCGAGGCAAGAAAATTAGAGAAAAGGAGAGAAAAGAGGAGAAAAACGAGAGAAGAGGGAAAAATTCCCGCCCAGTAAATGTATTAATGATCAAGTTGTTCTGCGCATAGTGTAATAAGACTTATATCATTTGACCATGGGAATTTAAAAAATATATTAACCCTACTATTGCATTAAGGGGCGGTTATAAAATTACAAAAATTGGTTAAAAAGGAATCAAACAGGTCCATAAGTATGGTGAACAAATTTTGCGGAGTTGCGAAATTCATGACCACATATGTACATTGCTCCTTTTAATAGCTGCTTGGTTTTACGCTCTTTTCTTTTAGTTTCTGACTTGCAGCTATGAATTCGATTTGGATTCTTCAAGATCGAGTTGACTCAACAATTTTTGGCGAGGTTAGCTTGCAAAAATTACAAAATTTGCCATAAATGCGATCGATGGTATATGAGGACCTTAATGTGCAATCGGGTTAATTAAGTTGATTAGTACACAAAAGTGCTCAAAACCTACAACGACGGGGTTGAAATGGCGTGTTGGTACTAATCACTCCCCCAACACGATACATTGCTGGTTCCTTAGCATTGAAAGAAAGAGAGAAAACAAACAAAACAATATCAAAATTATGTTCACAAAAATGGCAGTGAAAAGAATATTTAATGAGTAATGCTGACCTTATTAAGAATCCCATGAAACCACTAAAATATCTCAGAGTGAATGCGAAAACGAGAATCAAAAAGCGTCAAAAATTTCCTTCTCCAGAGAATCAACCTGGAACTTACACCAAAACCTAAGTGTTTCTATGATCAGTTTTCAACAATAAACTCCTAAACTGTGCTCTCCCCCCTAACTTAGCTACCGCCACAACTTAGTACACTAACCGACATAAATAGATCAGGACCCACTCTTATTCCACAATTCTTTTTGCGTTGTAGGGGTGCAATCTGAGAATCAACTTCACTGCAAGGTCCATGTGACAGGGGATCCACTGATGGCTCTCAACCAATTAAGGCATAGGGCATCAAGTCATAGGATCCTTTCAACCCGCAGGCTCTACGAGGTTTTCATACTGGACTTTGAATGATTCGAGACTAGGCTTTCCCAGCACTAAGCTCCACCCATCCACCCATGTAATGAGCGACAAAGTCTATGACTCTCAATTAGTTGGCTTAGGGCACCGGGTTTTAAAGACTTTCGCCATATACCCCTCGGACCGTGCTCGAGTTTCAAGATAAAGCGTTGCAAATTTTCTTTTGTTTTTGTTTTTGTTTTTCACTTCTTTTTATTTTGGAAGACTCATTGGCCTTCTTTTCATGGGGGTCCTTAACCTATTAAAGGTGGTCAACAATACTAGGTTAGGCTTTTACAAGGTTTAGGAGGCTAGGCAGTTTTTCAGCTTATTGTTGAAACCTAATGTGCATAGTGTGTGGTTAGCTAGAGGTGGAAGAAAAAGGTTGAAAGCAACATGAATTCAATTGATCATCCACTCAATTAGGCATGGAACCAATCTAACATCAACAGAATTAGACAATGTTTCAATTTTCAAACTGCAAGTTAGGCAAAACACAAAAAAAAGGGTGCAATTTTGAAACTGTAAGCTTAAGCTGTATGGTATGTATAAAAAGAGATATGACTCTATTTTTAGCTTTACAAAAGGAAACTAATAGCTAGCCACTGAACAACACAAAATGGGCTTGCTCAAAATAGAAATAAAAGCATAAATGTAAAAGCCACTTCCTTCGCTAACTCTTTCCCCAACCAATTGCCACATTGTCCGCAATGGGGCATGGATTGGAAAGTTAGAGAAGGAAGTGCTACCTCCTTAGTGGTGTGCATTTGGTGGGGATGTGTCCTCATCCCTGGGCGGTGAGGGCGTGAAGAAGGCTGGAGGGAGTATACGCTGTGCTTCTTTTGCAAGCGAGGTCAATGGGATTTCTTGGGAGTGGGATGGAGTGGCTGCTGCGGCTCTTTGGAGGATGAGCCCGAGGCTTGGGCAGGCACTGGTAAAGAGATCGGAGGTAGGCCCAAGTGACTCTGAATCTGCACGAGGATGGCGTGGTTGTGTGCGAGCAAGGCGGTGGTATGAGCGATGGCGGCCTCTGTGCGTGCCATCATCTCAGCTAAGGCTGTATGGGCAACCACAAAAGGATGCGGACGTAACTGAGAAGGTGCAGACCACATCCATAATAGCCAGAAAATCCTGAGGGAATATGGAGATATGTTGCAAAGGTGGTGCTGACGTATTGGGTCCAGCTGAGTCTAAAGGACCTGGAGGCACTAGAGGTGCAAAGGATGCAGGTGATGTAGGTAATGGAGCATTGACATTTGGAGGCGTAAATACTAAGTCACGGGGCTCCTCTGCTATGCCTTTGTAGGAGGTGGTTGATCCTTTGTAGGATGGTCCTCTGTTGGCTGATCCTCAGCTAGGTCCGGGGGTGGGAGGTGATGCGCACGAGGCATAAGCCGCCTCTTGTTAACAGTGAAAATGGCCTCGCAGTCTCGACGGTGCTCTAGTCGGGGGTCAGCAGGAAAACTAAGATGTTCCAACACCTGACAGAGTAGTCTCGGGAATAGGAGGGAATGGACTCAGCTCGAGTCAGGGTCCTGCGGTGGACCTTGTCCTCAAAGTGGAACAAGGAGGTCATGATGAGCTCGGACGGGTTGAACTAAAAGCCCTCGGAGATGCGATATAGAGCCTCAAAAATGGCTCCTCTCCTCTGTACTAGATGCTGGAGTGGAAATAAGTTGGATCGCAGTACGTGGTCGATAAGGAGAAAACTCGGAGAAAGCTGCCTCTGGAATAGGATAGACCCTGCTGTCGTGTCTCTGGATAAGAGTCGAACCATCTCTCGAGGCGAGGGGTGGGGCCACTGTCTATACTCAGCAAAGTTGGTGAGGACAACTGGGAGATTGAATGTAGCTGCAATATCGGCGGCCCAAAGTGTCCTCTCGTAGCCATCAATAGAGAAGTGGATGACAGTAGGATGGGGGACTTGCCTGGATGCCATAGTGTGGTAGAACTTAGTGACCACTCGAGGGTAGAAAAACCGGCGTGGGGTCATGAAAGGCTCCAGGGAGTACCACTGCACGAGCCGCATGGAATCTCTGAACTCAGGAAGGGCGGCTGCAGCAGGTATGTCATAAATAGTCTCGTCATGCAGCTGCTTGGCACTGCAATCCGAATTTCTTGTAATGGGGTCACGATGGAAGATAGGTCTTCTGATAATTGAAGCAGGGGACAGTTCCAGAGAGATGTCATCAACTGGCCCGTGAACAGGTGGGGACAGAGGTTCTTAGGCCTGCGAACTAGATGACTCACCCGGGCTAGAAGTCCTGCCCTCTTTGGAGGTAGGAGGCCCTCCCAGGAAGGCCGCAGGTGGAATGAAGACCGAGCCCACCTACGTATCATACTTGCTTGGGGCGGGAGGCGGGGCAGGGGAAATTTGGAGCCTCATTGTCGGCTATAAGCGGTAGGAATGGGTAGGCCGGCGACGGGGATGGTGCGGGACTAGCGGTGGGACCTAGCGATGGCGACGCGGCTCCGGCCCGAGAAGGGGAGGAAGGCCGCTGGGCATTGGTTATTGCCCTCCGCGGGTCTTAGCCATGTTTGGATTAAGGAAGAGATGGAATTAAGGTGAAGGTTCTCTTTTGGGAAAGAAATGAAATAAATTAACAAGAAAGGGGTTGGGTTTGTATAGAGGGAGTAGGGAAGGTGGAAGGTTTACCCTATTTAGTGTCCATAGATGGACACCAAAAACTAGGTTCAAAAATCTTGGATACATGAAACAAAAAGTCGCTGGGATATGAATAGGTAGAGAGAATGAAGAGACGCAGAGCAGGTGGCGAAAATTTTGGTAGGTTGCGAAATTTACCGCTGCTTCTCGAAATTCATGAGGTTAAATTTTGCACCTGCAAGAATTTCACCTATAGACTTGATTACGACCTGACCAGACTAGCAACTCCTGCAAAATGGAATAACAAAAAAATAAGCACAAGAAAGTTAAAAACTATAAATAATGCTAAGCTACAACTGAAAAAAACATGAAACAATTAATATTCAAATAAAAAAATGAGTGGCATTTCAGTCTCATTAGAGACCAAGCTAACTTAGAGTAGCAAGATAAACTTATGGAGGGTGAGGAGGATCCTCCTTATGCAGCTGTGAAGCTACCTTGCGCGGGGCTAGCCTCTGCCCATTGACTTTGAATATCCTGCTATCCTTGGAATTTAGTAGGTACACTGATCCATAAGGATGAACTTGATGGATGATGAATAGACCAGTCCATCTTGACTTGAGCTTGCCCGGGAAGAGGTGAAGCTTTGAGTCATAAAGCAGCACTTGATCTCCTTCCTTGAAATTTTTACGGGCTATTAGCTGATCATGCCATTTCTTTAATCTTTCTTTTTCAATATTCGAGTTCAAGTAGGCTTCAATTCTCAGCTCTTCTAGCTCATTGATGTCAAGGAACCTTTTGAGGCCAGCTCTTCCCAAGTCTAGGTTCAACTTTTTGATTGCCCACCATGCCTTATATTCAATCTCCATAGGCAGATGGCATGCCTTGCCATAGACTAGGCGATAGGGAGACATGCGAATGGTCAGAGGAATTACGTATGCTACCAAGGGTCTACCTTGGTCCCAGAGACCAGTATTTCCTGTTGGAGTTCACCACTTTCATCAATATGGTCTTGATTTCCCTATTGGCGAGCTCAACTTGACCACTAGTCTGAGGATGGTAAGGGGTGGCCACTTTGTGCTTTACACCATATTTAGCTAGGAGGTTCTCAAAAGTGTGAACCTCCATCACTGATTATGGCCTTGGGGACCCCAAATCTTGAAAAGATGTTTTCCTTCAAGAATTTCAATACCACCTTGTGGTCTGCTGATCTGCATGGAACAGCTTCAACCCACTTAGACACATAGTCAACCCCTACCAATATGTATATGTTACCAAAAGAAACCGAAAATGGCCCCATAAAGTCGATGCCCCAAACATCGAATAAATCAACTACTAAAATTGGGTTTAGAGGTATCATGTGACGGCGAGAGATCTTTCCTAATCTTTGGCATCTGTCGCATTCTTGGCATATGTTGTTGGCGTCCTTGAAGAGAGAAGGCTAATAGAACCCAGATTGGAGTATTTTCATGGTAGTCTTCTGGGAAGCAAAATGACCTCCACATGCATTCTCATGGCAGTGACTGAGTATTCCTTACTGTTCTTCCTTAGGCACACATCTTCTAATTATCTGGCCAGCATAATATTTGAACAAGAATGGCTCTTCCCAATAATAGGAATGAATCTTTGCAAAGAAGAACTTCTTGTCTTATGCCTTCCAGTAAATTGGAATTTCTCCTGTTACCAAGAAATTGGCAATGTGAGCATACCATGGAGCATTTTCCATTAGTAGCAGGGACTCTTTAAGAAACTCATCATTAATTGGAGGGTCGTGGGTGTTGTGTGCTATGGTTAGTCTCGAAAGATGATCCGCCACAACATTCTCCACCCTCTTTTTATCTTTGATCTGCAGGTTAAATTCTTAGAGCAGGAGGACCCATCTAATGAGTCTAGCCTTGGCATCTTTCTTGGTAAGGAGGTACTTCAAAGCTGAATGATCTGTGGAAATTATGATGTTCGACCCCACCAAGTATGCACGAAATTTATTCAAGGCATAGACCACTGCCAGCAACTGTTTCTCTGTGGTAGTGTAGTTCCTCTATGCCTAATTTAAAGTTTTGCTTGCATAGTAGACCACATAAGGTTTCCCTCATTCTCTTTGCCTGAGAACTACTCCGATGGCAAGATCACTTGCATCACACATGACTTTAAAAGGTAATTGCCAATTGGGGGCCCTTACTATTGGTACAGTGGTCAAGTAGGCTTTGAGCTCCTCAAAGCTCCTTTGGCAAATCTTCATCCCATGCAAATTTGGCATCCTTTTCAATGACTTGTAAAGAGAGTTTAGCAATTTCGAAGTCCTTGATGAACCTCCTATAGAAACACTGCATACCTGAAATTGTCTTACGATTTTCAAATTTGTGGGAGAAGAGTTGAGAGAATGTGATTTTTGCCTTGTCAACCTCAATTCCCCTGTTGGATATGATATGTCCCAGCACAATCCCTTGGTTGACCATAAAATGGCATTTTTCCTAGTTCAGCACCAAAATTTTCTCAATGCACTTGTACAGGATAATTTCAAGGTTGATTAAGCATTCTTCAAAACTACCCCCATATACTGTGATGTCATCCATGTAAACCTCCATAATGCGCTCCACCAAATCACTGAAAATACTGAGCATGCATCTTTGGAATGTGGCAGGGGCATTGCATAGACCGAAGGGCATTCTTTTATAGGCATAAGTCCCAAATGGACAGGTGAAGGTAGTCTTTTCTTGGTCCTCTGCTAATATCTCGATCTGGAAGTAGCCTGAATAGCCATCTAAAAAGCAGTAGAAGGGGTGCCCAGAAATTCTCTCAAGGAGCTGATCCATAAAAGGTAATGGGAAGTGTTATTTTCTTGTCACTTCATTCAGCCTCCTGTAATCAATGCATACCCTCCAACCTGTAGTAGGGAGGGTGGGCACCTCTTCTCCTTTCTCATTGCGCACAGTGGTCACCCTAGATTTTTTTGGCACAGCTTTGAGTTAGGACTCACCACAGTCTTCTTGGATATAGGTATATGATGCCAGCTTGTAGCAGTTTAAGAACCTCTACACATACCACTTCCTGCATATGAGGATTTAGTCTCCTCTGCGGCTATCTCACTGGTTTTGCCTTTTCTTACAGATAGATATGATGGGTGCAGACTAAAGGGCTGATTCCCTTCAAATCATAAATTTTCCACCCAATAGCCTGTTTGTTCTTCCTGAGGACTTCTAGCAGACTACTCTCATTTGAGGCATTGAGCAATGAAGAGATAACAACTGGGCATTGGTTATTTTCTTCTAAATATGCATACTTTAAGTCCACAGGTAGAGGTTTGAGGTCAAAATCTTGAGGCTCATTGGTTCCTTCTTTTTCCTTGTCTTCCTCAGTAAGCAAAGGCAGGATTTCTTCCTTTTTTCTCCATGGTCCATATACAACACACATTTCCTAGGTTTCCTGCAACTCTTCAGACAAATCAGATAGCTCCTCGATCAGGCGCATCATGTTCTTTGTAACACTCGGCCAGTTCTTCTAGAATAGTGTCAATTAAGCAAACCTCCTCTGGACCCTCTTCCACTGCATGCATATGCTTTTTGCTCAAATGGAAAATGTTGAGCTCCAACGTCATATTTCCGAATGTAAGTTGCATAACTCCATTTCAACAATTGATGATCTCATTGGAGGTGACTAAGAATGGCCTTCCAAGGATTATAGGCACATAATTGGCTCCCACTACAATTGGTTTTGTATCAAGCACAATAAAATCTACAGGATAGTAGAATTTGTCCACTTGAATCAACACATCCTCCACAGTTCCCTTCAGGATTTTTATGGATCTGTCTGCAAGGGACAATGTGATGGTGGTGGGCTTAAGCTCTCCCAAACCCAGTTGCTTGTACATTGAATAAGGCAACAGGTTGACATTGGCCCCTAAGTATAGCAGTGCCTTCTCAACACAAGTTCCCTTGATGTTCACCGAGATGGTAGGACAGCCCGGGTCTTTTTATTTCACTGGGGTCTTGCATTGAATAATGGCATTGACTTGTTTTGTCAGGAAGGCTTTCTTATCAACATTTGACCATCTTTTCACTGTGCACAAGTCCTTTAAATTTTTTGCATAAGTTGGAACTTGTTTAATCATGTCTAACAAAGGGATGTTGACCTTCACCTGCCTCAAAACTTCTAGAATTTCAGCCTAGGTGAGAGCCTTTTTCTTACCTTTTAATGCTTGAGGAAACGGTGGGGGTGTGTTCTTTTTCATTGCATCATCTTTGATCTCAATTTTCTCAGGTTTTGTTTCTTTTTCTCTTGTGTCTTGTTCTTTGGTTTAGGGACTGGCTGTTCAACCTCCTTACCACTCCTCAGAGTGATGACTGCTTTGACTTCATCTATCTTGGGAGGTGGTTCACTGGAAGAGCTCAATTCATACACTCTCCTAGGATTAGGCTGTTTCCGGGAGGGGAATTTTCATTTTTCTTGCACCTGCTGCTGGTTTGTCAACCTAGAAATTGAATACTGTATGTTGTCAAATTTCTAGGCAATATTAGACTGCAGGTTCTCAATCTTCTTGTTCAGTGTGCTTTCTATTGTATCGATCCTCTGATTAGCTTGAGCATTTACTGCTTTTTGTTCCTCTACAAAACTGCCCACCACTTTGCTCAAATTCATTATAGCTTGCTCAACTGGAGATAAGAATGGTTGTGGCTATGGTTAAGATGAGGAACCATACTGTTGCTGCGCACCAAGGGGTACGTATGTTGGAGGCTTTGGTTTCCATGAGAGGTTAGGATGGTTCCTCCAATTGGGATTATATGTGTTGCTGTATAGGGCATTAGTTGGTGGCTTGAATTGGCCCATAACATTGGCTTGTTCAGCCATCATATCCCTCACTGAAGGAAACGTTGGGCAGTGCTCTCCTTAGTGTTCAGTAGACTGGCAAATGAAGCACGGTTGGTTGGGCAGTGGTGTTTCAGCTACTTCTCGCACCTCATGTTGATTTCTCATTTCTAGCTCTTCCAACCTTCTAGTTAAGGTTGATAGCTTTGCTTTCATTTCCATGTCCTCCGGGAGGGAGTACATGCCTCCCCTTGAGTTAGTTGCAGGTCTCATTCTCTCTGGTTCCCTTGGGTTGGGTTCATCCTAAGCTTTGGATGTCTCTGCCACATAGTTCAGGAAGTCCATTGCTTATTCTGGATTTTTACTCAGGAAGTCCCCTCCACACATAGTCTCTAGTAGCTGTTTCATAGCAAGGGACATTCCATCATAAAAATGGTTGACTAGAAACCATGTAATATCCAAATATAGTGAGGGACAAACAACGATGGTTTCCAAATACCTTTCCGAGCACTGGTAGAATTTTTCATTTTCATGGGCAGCAAAGGTGTAAATCAGTCTCTTCAGACTATTGGTTCTATGTGTAGAGAAGAATTTCTATAAGAACTTAGCCTGCATTTCTGTCCAATTCCGGATGGCCCTCGGCCTCAGAGAGTTGAGCCAAATCTTGGCCTTGTTCTTCAGAGTCAGAGGAAAAAATTTCAGCCTCATCAGATCCAGATTGGTAGCATCCTCCTTAAGGTGTGCATGCTACTCAGTCTCGGATAGCCACGAATATGGGTTCTCACTCCATACCATGGAAGGTGGAAAGTAGAGGTAGAATGTAGGGCCTAACAATCATGTCCTCTATTGGGGGCACAATACATGAGGCACCCTTGGGGGATGTATGTGGTCCCTCATGGACCTATATGCATTGGGATCCCTCTGTATCCCTTGTTGGCTCTGTTGTTCCTCAGGTGGGGGTTCCATCTGATCACTGTTCAAGTTCACTTCACAACCTTGCTCTTGTAGAACACTGATTCTTACTAACACCTCTTTGTGTTTCTATCCTCCTACGCGGTACATAAACTCTATCACGAACAAGGTGAACACTTGACAAAAACCAAAACAAGGCTACGAAAAGGTTCACATTATCTAAAAAAAAAATTTGTATATTGACAGTAAAAGAATTGAATTAACCCAGTAGTGAACTGCTAGGAAAATTGAAAGAGATAAAAGTTCACCAATGCTTGTGATGAGGATCACAAGTTCAACAGCTCATCACTTGCACTAAGGCACCATCCCCGACAATGACGCCATTTGATTCTAGGTAGACACGGAGGGTGGTCCGGAATCAACAAAATTTATAAACCTAATACCTCTTACTACCGTAACATGGCTACTGTAGTATAGTGGCTCTAAGGTCGAACATAAGGATGGGTTTTCTTTGAACAAATGATTTGCAGTGAAGTTTAGATTGGTGAATTTGTTTTGATTTTAAGGTTTGGTAAAAACAGTGGGTTTTGGTGGTGGAAAATTGATAATAAAGTGAAGTAAAATATGAAAGAAAACTCCTTGAAGTGTCAGACTACTGGATTTGAGTTCTAAAGGTTGCTGAGGGGTTCACGGGTCTATTTCCTCGCGTTGGGGAGGATGACCTATAAATATTTCCCGAACCGGATCTTCATTTAGTTATAAAACTTAAACCTTAGTAATGTTCCTTTTGAGAGATGGCATTTATTGAGCATTAACTCTCTCAGACAATGAAAACCTAACTCACTGGCCCAAATGCGGTGGCTAATAAATGGCGACTGCAGATCTCAATGGATCTAGCAATAAGCATCCACTTTGAACCTAAAAGATTGTCGCTATGCGATCATTGAGTGCATCAAAGGGGTTTGAACCTAGTGTGAAAAACAGAGACATAAATGTCAATAAATGCATGCGTTAAAAACATGAGAAACCTCAGTTACCTCAGGTTCGTAGCCAGTAGCCCTCCTCTTCAAGGATAAAGGAGGTTTAGCCAACCATCCTCAGAGGATGTTTGGCAGGCAAGAAAATGATAGAAAAGGAGAGAAAATGAGAGAAGCGGGAAAAATTCCCACCCATAAAATGTATTAATGATCAAGTTGTTCTCTGTACAGTGTAGCAAGAGCTTATATATGGCCCCAACCATGAGAAATTACAAAAATATACTAACCACCTACTATTACATTAAGGGCAATTTAGGAAAATTACAAAAATTGGTAAAAAAGGAATCAAACAGGTCAACAAGTATGGTGAGCAAATTTTGCAGGTTGCGAAAATTTGCAACCTGTGAAATTCTACAGGTTGCGAAAATTTCGTAGCCCTGCTCTTTTCTTATGTTGCTCCATTTCTTCTTGGTTTATGCTTTCTTTTCTTCTAGTTTCCGACCTGCAGCTATGAATTCGATTTGGATTTTTCATGATCGAGTTGACTCAATAATTTTTGGCGAGGTTAGATTGCAAAAACTACAAAATTTGCCACAAAATGCGATCAGTAGTATAGCAAGGACCTTAATGTGCCAATCGGGTTAATTAAGTTGATTAATTACCGCAAAAAAAAGTGCTCAAAACACACTGGCGAATAGGGTTGAAATAGCATTATTTGAGTCTTGTCGGTTATGGAATGTGCGATTGTATAAAGAGGGGAATGGAGGGAGTTCATTCTAAATTTCACTGAGAGTGATTAGGTTTCAAGAATGGAAATATATAGAGAGTAAGTCTCGTACCACATAAACTAAATGCAAACCTTGAATCAGATCAGTGGAAACCCTTACATCTAGGCATAGCCCTATGGACGTAGGCAGTTGCCGAACCACGTAAAATATTGTATGTGCTTTTATTTTGCTGCATATATTTTATATATGCCTTACACACACTTCGTTCCAGAAGAGTCCAAACACACCAGGGATGGTGTTTAGGAACACACACATATATTTGTCAATATTTATAATAACATTTTTAAAATTAAAGGTATCATTATTTTTAAATATAAATAAATTATTTGTTATTTTAGATTTTTATTAAAATTTTATTTTAGTTTTTTAAATCTACTAAATTGAAAAATGAAAATTTTATTTCTTAAATTTTAAATAAATTTAGATATTTATGATAACTTTTATTATAAATATATTTATTTATAATAATTTTAAGGGTGTTACATTAGTACAAAGTGTTACATTAATGTTTTAAGGGTGTTTAAATTTTCAGAATAGTTCAGGGAAGTCTAGAAAATTCTCTAGATATCGGATGATGAGAATGAATTTGCGGCCAGATTCAAATTTGTTTGTATTTAGCGACTGAAAATTTTGTCGAATTAAGGACAAGCGAATATTTTATGATTTTCTGGGTGGTAAGTTGTCAGTGACTTCGGGGATAAGATTTTTATGAAAATCTCGGAAGTCAAGAAATAGCTTGAGCTAAGTTTATTTAAAATAAATAAATTTTTTCCAAACAAAAACGGACCCGAATGAGGCAATATGAGCCATGCATTCAAATAATAATAATAATAATAATATAATAATAATAATAATAATAAAGGATAAAAACAAAAAATATCCAAAGGAAGGGAGACGGGTGTGAGAGTGTAGAGAGATTTTTATTTTTATTTTTTTTCTTATCTTTGCTTTTTCTCAGATCTACGAAAATTGGACTGTAGGTTTTCGTTGGGACTGAAGGCAAAGTTGATTCACGCAGCGAGGGCTACACGTGGACACCAAAATCTTAGAGTTTCATCAAACTCCACGAGGTAAGGAATTTTCCTACTTGTGTTAATTCTAGCCTAAAGGCCATTTAATGGATTGGGATTGGCTTAGAGGCCGTGAAAGGCTGTAAATTTTAGTCCTCAATTTTTTGGACCGAGTGTAGGAATTTTTAGGAATTTTTGTGACTATTTTCTGACAGTTTGGGTTGAATTTTGGGATTTGTTTTTAAGCAGTCTGAATTTAGACCACCGGGACATTGTCAAGCAGTCCATGCCTAAGCCCAAATTTGTTTTTGAAACGATTTTGGATTGAGTTCAGGTTTGGTTTTGATCCCGAGACTGATGTCTACGGGTTTTATGGTTTGTCTTGCTATCCCAATAATTCGGTGCCCAGATACGTTTAAAGGGATCGAGAGGTGCCACTGTTTTATGTAGATTACGAGTTTCGAGCCATTTTTGTGTTATTGTTGTAAGATTAAATAACATCTTTGTTGTGTGTAAAAATCATGTTAATATATGCTATTTGATGTATTAAGGTGGATTGCATGGATGTAAATTGTATGTAAAAATTATAATTGTCCATGGTGTATTAATGTTTCATGTAGCACTCATATATACATGTAACATGAAGGAAAATGCATTGGTATCATGCGTTTCGTATGCACAGTCACGTTGCGTCGAGTCGGGTGTTTGTGCATGGTACTGTTATTCACCATTCTTGGTGAATGTGTAGTGAGCTCAGAAATGGGACAACGTCAAATTAAGACTCACGGTTGGGTAAAAAAGTAATAATAATAAATCACGTGTGTTTGAGTGAAGCAAGATGGGGCAGATCCTCCCCAAGGGTGAAAGACCCAAATTTTATTCTTGGTCAGACATATGGATCCAACGATGAAAGTTCGCGAAAGTGTCGGAAGGCGTTGCGAAGCCTGCGGTGAGACCTCAGGAGTGCAACCCCGAATAAACACAAGAGATTTGATAAATTGGAAATTGGAGGGGGTAGTCGATGGTTTAAGTCATTGGGTGAAACACTAATGACTAGTTTTTCACACTTGGCGTTGCAGGTGTGAGGGAGTCGGTCGGGACTCGGGTTGTAGGCATGAGGAGTCTCATCTCATGCATGACACGGAACATTCCATATAGGATTGCATTATTTATATGGAATATGGTTTGATGTTTTATGTGCCATTGCATGTGCATTTAGACGGGGAGTAGCCCTTGTAGGAGAATTTATCTACTGGGCATTGACAACCTCGTTGTGGGACCCCTTGTACAGGGAGACGACGCTCCGACGAAGCCGTGATTAAGAAGAAGGTCGATATGTGGCCTTGATGTATGTAAAAAGAAATGTAATTAAATTCTTTTGGACTATTGTATAAATAGTCAAGTATGTAATTATGGTAAGAGGGCCGTGATCGGACTCTTATGGACTGTCATTAACTATTAATTTTCATAATTTTTTATTTAAATATGAATGAATGGGTCCTGGTAAAGGGACGTATTGAGGTGGTGCCGAGTAAACTATATTAGAACAAGCTAGTTTTAATATATGTTATGTATAAGAGTGTTGAAATAAACTCTTATGGATTCCTATTATACAGGTTGTATGTTGGGTAGAACTTCCCGAACAAAAGAGACTCTACCTGATTTTTTTTTTATGGAAATATGGATCCTGATAAATGGGACACAACCATGTGGTATTGGGTAACCCGAAATCCACAGGAATTCCTGGTTGTGGTGGTTAAGGGACCCGGGATAGGAGTGTCACGGTCGTGGTATTCGAGCTAGGTATGATTACACATGGCGTCTTTGGGCATGGGCCTAAGATATGGAGTTATAGTGTAGTGCCTTGTTATGATTACCTGGTGCTTGATGTCTGATATCGGGTTTAAAGCATGGTATCAGAGCATAGGTATACGACTACCTAGGGCTTTAGGGACATGGGCTTAGGCCATGGCTGTGGTGAAATTGATACCAGCGTCATAGCTTAGTATCGGAGTTTAGGTACACTAATACCTAGGAGTTCATGGGATGGGTTTAGACCACTACATGCATGGTGTGTTTCATGTTGTGTTCGACTTTGTGTTCCATGTTTGTGATTGCGTAATTGTGTGTTACAATTTGCGCGGAAAGTCATATACACGGTATGATGTATATGGGAAATGTGATTGCGTGGTTATTGCGCGGGAAAATTATATGCATGGCATAATGTATATAGGAAAAGGCCAGGAAAAAGCAGGACAGACTATAACCTTAGGGGTTTGGAAAACAAAATGAATGTGAAAATTCGAAAATTTAATTGAAAATTTCACTAGTGGTTGGCAATTAGCACCACTAAGGAAAAGGTAATGAACGGGTCAGTTCATAATTGTTAAGTCTATTAGTAGTTGGCATGTGCATTACTAGTTAGACTGAGATGAGATTAAATATAGTTGTTTCCATTTGACAGGTGTAGATGGCAAGTCTGGCTAGGGACATAGGGTCATCCCGAGGTGCAGTCGGGCACCACACATTTTGACGTGACCTTTGTTGAAATTTCATTGGGGCTACAAGCTGTTGCCATTGCAGGCTGAGTGCATTTGGTAGTCAAGGAGGTCGGTAACCTCCCGGAGATTCCAAGTCACATCGTCCGTGTTCCACGGAGGAGGATCAGTGGTGGCAAACCATTGGTTCTGGCAGATTGAGAAGGTATTGGAGGCTATGGAGATTACCTCCGACGCTATGAGGATCAGGCTAGCTGTGTTATAGCTAGAGGATGAGTCCCAAGTGTGGTAGGACTGGGCTAAGACCTCTCAGGACGTAGAGGCAATGACTTGGGCAAAGTTCCATAGGCTCTTTATGAGCAAGTATTTTCCGGCCACTACTAGACATGCAAAGGCCTAAGAGTTCCTAAAGCTAAAGTCGGGAACAATGACAGTGATGGAGTACATGGCCAGATTCACTGAGTTGACATGTTTTGGTGATGACTATGTGGCCACAAACATGGACTGAAGTTGTGGAGTCGAATGAATTGTGGGCACCGCCTCTGATATGGACTACATGGTGGTGACTTTGGCCATAGAGAGAGAGAGATGGAGGACGCATGGGGCATTCGGGATGCGAGTGCCGGTGGGAAGAGGAAAGAGGATCAGTCTTCTTCGAGTTTGGGAAAGAGACAGAGGACTTATGTTCCACAAGCGCCTTAGGTATAGGGCCAGCTAGGGCCGATGACATGCTTCTATTTCCATAAGCCTGGACACATGAGAAGGGGTTGTCCACAAAGGCAAGGATCCTATAGTTATGGGACGGACAGCAGTCGGTCATCGATCAGACGAGCACGGAATCGGTTGTTCCTTCTCACTGGTGTGGGTGGGAGGAACCGAGTTTCAATCACGGAGTGCTCTGTGAGCACCTTCGGTAGAAATTGCAAATGGGCTAAAGGGGCTAGAGTATGGGTCGAGGTTGAGGCCAAGACTTTTAGGCCGGTACTTCAGGGACCCAAGGGCATTTCTATGCTGTGGTATAGCAAATTGAGCTTGTAGATTAGTCTGATATGCGGGGTACGTTTCCGCTCTCACAAGAGTGTTATTTAAATTCGGATGCATCATATTCATGTTTATTGCTGCATAATGTGAGAAAAATTTGGGCTTAGAGGTTGAAACCTTGGAAAAGCCTTTGTATGTTAATTCTCCCCAAGGAACTAGGGTGAGTTTTGATCAGATATGTTGAGATTGTGAGTCAGATATCTTAGGGATTCTACTCACTATGGACCTGAGGGTTATAGACATATCGGAGTTTGAGGTCATCCTTAGGATGGACTAGTTGATAACCCATAGAGTCGTCATTGATTATGATTGTAGGTGGGTTACCGCCTACACACAGGATGTTATTGTGTTACGTTTCAGAGGGAGAAGCATGATGCTTTACCCCAGACCGTGCACGACTCCAAATGGAGTGGACAGTTGATGGGTTGGCTAACAAGTCTTACCCTAGAGGATGAGGGGAGACGAGATTTGAGTCTACCTCGGGTGGCTTGCGAGTATGAAGATGTTTTTCCGGATAAGCTACCGGGATTACCTTTACACAAGGATGTAGACTTCTATATTGAGTTGCACCCTGGTATGCCGCCTATTTCTATGACTCCTCATAAAATGGCACCAGTTGAGTTACAAGAACTCAAGGTCCATATATAGGAACTGTTGGAAAAAGGGTTTTATGAGACTGAGCACTTCACCTTGGAGCGCTCCGGTTCTATTTACTAGGAAAGAGGTCAAAATTAGAGTGGAATGACCTAAGTGAAAAGGCATTCCAAGAATTGAAAAGGAGGCTTACTACAGCTCCTATTCTAATAGTCCCGAAACAAGGACAGAGGTACATAGTGTAATGTGATGCCTCTAGGGACGGACTGGGATGTGTCTTGATGCAGTCTGGGAGGGTTGTGGCTTATGGTTCCGGACAACTAAGAATCATGAGGCGGAATTACCCTACATAATTTGGAGTTAGCGGCCGTAGTCTTTGGCGCCGCTATGCAATATGGTGGCTTGATTAAAATTTTCGGACCACGAGAGTTTGAGGTATATCTTTGCAGCGGGACCTCAACTTGTGAGGCAACGGAAATTGATGGAGTATACGGAGGATTATGACTTCACTTTGCATTACCATCTGAGTAAGGCCGTGTGTGTGATGCACTGGTCGAGTCACGAGGGAGTGCGGCTAGCGTAGCTCGGGAGTGACGGTGCACCGAGAGCGTGGGACCGAGTTTAGGGTGCGATCTGATGATCGGGCTCGGGGAGTGCTTGGGAGTTTGGTGCTACGTCATCCCTGCGACGGGGTGATTGAGTCTTAGGAGACGAGATGCGAGATATCATCCACGTCTGGTCGAGTATTGTCAGTCACGGGTGATGACAAGGCTAGGCCGTCCACGGATGGTAGTCTTACGAATATAGGGAATGAGTTGTGGTTCCCCAGCTGATCGATCTGAGAGAGGAGATATTCCGGGAGTTCCATTGCTCTCGATTTGCTGTTAGTAGGGCTACTCCAGCCATTGGAGATAACTAAGTGGAAGTGGGAGCATATCGTGGTGGATTTTGTGACCCACTTGCCACGGACACAGCGGAGGCATGACGCAGTATGGGTTATAGTGGATCAGCTCACTAAGTCGACACATTTTCTAATGGTGTAGAGGACCTTCTGCTGGAGGAATTACGCGAGTTGTATGTTGTGAATTATCCCAGGTTACATGAAGTACGGTCTGTCATTGCCCGAGCGGGGATCAGTTCTGACCTTACACTTTTGGAAGAGAGTTTCCAAAGGCCATAGGAAGTTTCTGATTGCCGATAGGCACAACATTTCATCCTTAGACAGATGGTCAGTCGAAGAGGACATGCTGCGAGCATGCGTCCTGGATCTTAACGGTAGTTGGGAGGAGCACTTACCTTTAGTGGAATTCGCCTACAACAACAGTTATCAGACGAGTATTCTGATGGCACCCTATGAGGTTTTATATGGGAGGCCATGTCTATCACTAATCTGTTGAACAGAGATGGGAGAGCGTTCCATCACTAGTCCGGATATGATTCGAGACACCTTTGAGGAGGTGGATTTGATTTAGAAGCGTCTTCTCACGGCTCAGAGTCGACAGAAGAGCTACACCGATAGACGACGTCGACCTCTAGATTTTGAGGTTATGATCATGTTTTCTTGAAGGTGATGCCTAAGAGAGGAGTTGTCAGATTCGGCAAGCGAGGGAAGCTAGCGCCGAGGTATATTGGGCCCTTTGAGGTACTCGAGAAGGTGGGCATAATTGCATATCGTTTGACGCTACCATCGAGTTTATTGTCCATAAGGTGTTCCACGTCTCCATGCTCCGGAAATATACTCCAGATCCAGCTCATGTAGTGGATTGGGGAGAGATTACTATTGACACTGATGGGACCTTCGAGGAGGGACTAATGCGTATCTTAGATAGCTGGGATAAAGTTTTGCAACGCAAGACCGTGCGGTTAGTAAAAGTGTTGTGGTAACACTGAGGAGTGGAGGAAGCAACGTGGGAACGCGAGGACACGATGCGGGCCACATATCTTTTCCTATTGAAGGACGAAGGTGCGTAGTCTAATATTTAACATTAGAATATTACTGCATATGATGGAAATAAAATCAAAACGCAGCGGAATTAGGTTTTAAAATTTTTTTAGAAAATCTTATTTTGCGAGGAACCAATCTGAGCACATATTAATATCAAAGGTAGAAAGATCATATCTATACGCTATTGTTATAGGAGATTTGTTGGCTAGTAGAGGTTGAAACAACTCCCTGCACCAAGGTCTTCAATTTCCGCCCTCTTTCCTTGCTTGAGGTGTGTGGGCTGCGTTGAGATGGAACAATACACTCGAGTTTTTACGCTAGATCTACCTTGCGTACTCAACACATGAGACAAGGGATCTCTAAGGGGAAGAGACTCTCTAGGAGACTAGGGTATGGAAAAAACCTCCTTTTTTTTTCTTCTCTTCTTTTCATTGGGGCAAGGGTTTCTTATTTATAATCAACCCTAATTGCATAAATATCCAACCAATTTGGATATTTTCAAATTTGCCCCATACGGTCTTGAAGTGTCATAAACGATCGTGCGATTACTCATAATCTGGCATCGTATTAATTTGTATGGTCTACTTATTACTTTTAATCTATATTGTCCAATATTAATTTGCTTGATCCTAATTAATACTCTTAATCTATAAGCATCCAATATTAATTTATATGATCCTAATTAATATGTACAAGCCTTGATCATAGTAATTTATTCCAAATCATGAATAGTTCATTGGAGTAAAATAGGAGATGGAATTGGGACCGTGGTTTGTAATTTTAAAGCTCCAATATTAATAATTAATTAAACTCTTTAATCAATCATTTTAATTTATTAGTTCGAGTTGTCTTAAAGCTTGAAATTGAACTCTTGTGTATCGATTTTACTCGAAATCGGAGTGTCCATTGATTTAATCATTACATGGGTTCTATCCTCAAGAAGTGGTTCATAACTAAGAGTCGGGTGAAATTACGTTTTGCCTATTATATCTTGATCCTTAAGTTCCATTAATCCATTAGTGAGCAGTTAATTTATAAACACATTATAAATTAGGCGCTCAAAGCATTAGTTCGAGAACCAAACACTTAAGGGAACCAGCGTAAAAGCTTCCGTAGGAAGGGTTGGATTTCATTCATTTGCATACATCAATGGGCCTCGAAGACACAAGTAGACCCATTCCATAGCAGGCTTTAACCCATGACTCAAAAGGCCCGGAGTTGACATAAGCAGTCTATGAAGCTACTCGGGATTGAGGCGATGCGCATACTATGATCATCTATAGCGGCTTGTTTGAATTCTTGAGACAAGCGATATTTAAAGAATTCAGCTGCGCCTTAGTCTGTCTATATAATCTTATTATATATGGAGCCTCCACTTTAATGTCGCCACATTAGTGACTCGGATTAAGGTCACTTCATTCTCAATGATAGCGGGCCCTAGTAATATTTAATTTGAAGATCCACAAACTTCAATTAATTTATTACGGACAATTTGATTTATAATCCATAATCCTCGATCCTCTCGTGTATAAGCTGTTATACACTTGAGGTTATAGTTACATTATCATCTCAGGATTTTCTAACGTTCATTCATACATTATGCGAAAAATAGCTAAATGTAATCATCTGACACTTTATTAATTTCATAAAACATAAATACAAATTCATGCCTTTCACAGGGCACTATCACAACGGCATATGCATGTGTTTAATGAAATTTAGTAATGAATTTGAGGCGAAATTTTGTTAAGGGGGGAAGAATGTAAAACCCGGGAAAATTATAAATTTTCAAAAAAATTGCAACATGATAATAAGAATAATAAATTGCCATAATAGTTCAAGGAAGCCTAGAAAATTCTCTTGATCTCGGATGATGAAACGGATTGCGCCCTTAAATTTGTCTCGCGAAATTTAGTGACCCGGAAAAGTTTTGTCGAATTTTGAGACAAGCGGAATATTTTACGATTTTCTGGGTGATAAGCCGTTAGTGACTTCAGGGACGAGATTTTTACGAAAATATCGGAAGTTAAGAAATGACTTGAGCTAAGTTTATTTAAAATAAAGTGAACTGAAAATAAATAAATTTTTTTGGGGTAGAAACGGACCCGAATGAGGCAATATGAGCTATGTATTCAAATAATAATAATAATATGTAATAATAAAAGGATAAGCGAAAAATATCAGGAAGGAGGCGGGTGTGAGAGTACAGAGAGAGATTTTTATTTTTATTTTTTTTCTTCTCTTTGCTTTTTCTCAGATCTACGGAAATCGGACTGTAGGTTTTCGTCGGGACTGAAGGCAAAGTTGATTCACGCAGCGAGGGTTACGCGTGGACACCAAAATCTTAGAGTTTCATCAAACTCCACAAGGTAGGGAATTTTCCTACTTGTGTTAATTCTAGCCTAAAGGCCATTTAATGGCAGGATTGGCTTAAATTAGTAGAATGTAAATTTCAGTCCTCAATTTTTTGGACTGAGTGTAGGAATTTTTAGGAATTTTTGGAACTATTTTCGGACAGTCCGGGTTGAATTTTGGGACTGTTTTTGGATAGTCCTGGCTGAATTTTCGAGACTATTGTCGAACATTTAAACTAAAATTTGAATTTGTTTGACGGTTTTGGCCCGAGCTCGGGTTTGGTTGATCCAGGGCGTGTATGCCGGGTTTTTGTGGTGTGTCTTGCTATCCCAAAAATTCGGTGATGAACCGTGAAGGGACCATGAGGTGCCCTGTTTTATGTGGGTCCGAGTTTCTGGCCATTTTGTGTGTTATTGTTGTAAAAGATTAAATAACATGCTGTTGTGTGTAAAAATCATGTTAATATATGCTATTTGATGTATTAAGGTGGATTGCATGGATGTAAATTATATGTAAAAATTATAATTGTCCATGGTGTATTAATGTTTCATGTAGCACTCATATATACATGTAACATGAAGGAAAATGCATTGGCATCATGCATTTCATATGCACTATCACATCACGTCGAGTCGGGTGTGTGTGCATGGTACTGTTATTCACCATTCTTGGTGAATGTGTCAGAGCTCAGAAATGGGACAAAGTCCAAAATTAAGACTCACGGTTGGGTAAAACAATAATAATAATAAATCACGTGTGTTTGGGTGAAGTAGGATGGGGCAGATCCTCCCCAAGGGTGAAAGACCCAAATTTTATTCTTGGTCAGACATATGGATCCAGCGATGAAAGTTCGCGAAAGTGTTGGAAGGGGTTGTGAAGCCTGCGGTGAGACCCCGGAAATTCGCAACCCAAATAAACACATGGGATTTGATAAATTAAAATTAGAGGGTAGTCCAATGGTTTAAGTCATTAGGTGAAACACTAATGATTGGTTTTTCACACTTGGCGTTGCAGGTGTGAGGGAGTCGGTCGAGACTCAGGTTGTAGGCATGAGGAGTCTCATCTCATGCATGACACGGAACATTCCATATAGGATTGCATTATTTGCCATGGGTATGGTTTGATGTTTATGTACGCCATTGCATGTGAATTTTAGGCGGGGAGTAGCCCTTGTAGGAGAATTTTTCTACTGGGCATTGCTCACCTCGTTGTGGGACCCCCTGTACAAGGAGACGACGCTCCGACGAGGCCGTGATTATGAAGAAGGTCGACATGTGGCCTTGATGTATGTAAAAAGAATTGTAATTAAATTCTTTTGGACAATTGTATAAATAGTCAGGTATGTAATTATGGTAAGAGTGATCGGACTCTTATGGTATCATTAATATTAATTTTCATAATTTTATTTAAATATAAATGAATGAGTCACAGTAAAGGCATTATTGAGAATTGGTGCCGGGTAAACTATATTAGAACAAGCTAGTTTTAATATATGTTCTATATAAGAGTGTTGAAATAAGCTCTTATGGATTCTTGTATACGAGGTTGTATGTTGAGTGAAACTTCTGAACAAAGGAGACTACGCCGAATTTTGGAAATTTGGATCCCGATAAATGGGACACAACCATGTGGTATTGGGTAACCCGAAATCCATAGGAATTCCACATGTTGACGGGTGGTCAACGAGACCCTCGAGATAGGGGTGTCACAGGTTCGGTTAACCTAACCGTGCCACTAAGAGTAAACTGACCGTCGGTTTTCAGTTTGTTATTTATATAAACCAAAAACCTAACCATAAGCATGGTTTGGTTAACCATTTTTTTTGTTAACCATATATCGGTTTTTGGTTAATCGGAATTAAAAAACAAATTTATAATTCCATAATTGTATATTAAAGTTCAAATTCCAATAATTACTATAAATGCAATAAAAATGTAACCAAAAAAAAAAAAAGAATAAATCGTTAACAATTCATTTGCAATCCCATGGCACTTGGTTCATTTATAATACATCCAAATAATATATGAAATGCATGAGATTAAATAATTTAATCACGATTTTTTTTTAGTTAACCACATGTTTTAACAACTTCAATAAAAAAAGAAACTACATCCAAAATAATCACAACTTATATGCTTTGGTTTGATGAGATTAGATAGGCCCAAAGAGTGTCTTATATTATATATTTCTCTATACCACTAATATAAGTATATAACCATAAAATCTGGTGCATAATGTCTTCTTCCAGTTTCAAAAGCAAACATTATATCAAAATATTAATGTAACACCTTAACCAAAAAAATTATTATAATAATTCATCCACAAAATTTAGAAACTATGGTATTAAAGTGGAATTATATTGATAAAATATCAATATCACCTTTGTAAATTATTTCCATCTATACATACATATATATATATATATATATATATATATATATATATATATATATATATATATATAAATGTTGGCTTATATATAAATTTATTTTAGTATAATATTTGTATTTTTTATTTTCGTTAGTTAAGCGAAATCACGATTTGTATTTTGTAAACCTAAACCTAAATGGAAACCAAGAATTGTATAAAAAAAAAAAACCAAAATCGAATCGATCAATTTGATTAACCTATTTTTCAGTTCAGTTTCGGTTTGATTTCTCGGACTGTTCGGTTTCTTAGGTGTTTTTTGCCCACCCCTATCCACCGCATGTTTGCCTTATTTTTATTTCTTTATTGCATGTTTGACAAATATGAGAAACCAAATTTCTATTTTCCTAATTATAGTCTATTTGTTGCGTTTAAACACAATTCCTCTTATTTTATGCCCTTATATTATAAATCTAGTATTTTTGTATAAGATATGATCTATAATGGAACCACATTGATATTTATTTTGATATTAAAAGACTATTGCAATGTAATTTATGAATATTGTCTTTAATATGTGTATTTTCGTTTATTTGTCATTTAAAAAAAATTTCAAAGCATTTCTTTTAATTTTATATAATTTTCGCTTTATCGATATGTTTATAAAAATATCTGTCAATGTATCCCAATATATCTAATATATTTGTAAAATCCAAATATCGATATATGAGTCGAAACTGAAATTTTTATAATTTAATAAATATGACTTCAACCGTCATTATTGATTTCATACTATTTTATGGATCATTAGGGTGGCCCAGCTCGATGTGAATTTAATTTCCACCCTTAAACTCCTAGACCTTTCCTCAAAATATTGAATTTCAATCCACTTTTAAAATATAATAATTTTTTTTTAAAAAGAATAATTTTATTGTTTCAAGTTAGCATTACATCGATAGAAACATAAAATCAAATTTTCTAAAAACCATAGATGATGAAACAACATCCAAGTTAATATCATAATGAATTGGCTTAAAGCCTATTCATTTTATAGCCCTATTGTAACTACAATACATATGATTTCAATTATGCAATATATTGACGACCATGATTTGATTTATTGTCTTTATTTGATCGAATATGTTTTGATTGTCTAAATCGTCAACGTACAAATAAATGGCGCAACAAGACAACGAAAATCAAAACATTGTATCAAGACAATACAACCACACATCGCAACAAGACAATGACGAAATCACAAAAAAAAAAAAAAAAAACTCATATTTGTGTGGAATAACTACTTTATTGATAAAAAAAATGATTGAAAAAGGTGTAGGGAGATGATTTCAGGTAAAAAAATAGACAAAAAAAAAAAAATCACCCCTCCCTAAAAAAGTGGCTAGAAGAGAAAAAGAAGGCTAGGATATCTCAACATAAGTAAAAAAATCATATGCTAGTTAAAAAAAGAGAAATACAACATGACTTTTCTTCCTTTTTTTTTTTTTTATGTTTTTAATTTTAATCGTATTTAATTTTTGAGTACTTTAGTTTAATTTTAATTGTGTTTTAATGTTTTATTTTATCATATTGCAGTTTTCTTATGGATTATTGTTTCTAAAAAGAAAGAAAAAAAAAATATAAATCTAGTCTCATAGTTAAAAAAAATTAGAGATAATTGTGTAACTTATGATATAATAAATAAGATGGCCATTTTAAAAAATAAGGATCTTCATCATGATTTATAATGATTGTGCATAACCTGGAGCGTATTATACTTTTAACTCTAGGTGACCAAGGAAGCCCTCTAAAAAAACAAAAAAGAAAAACGAAAAAGAGAAGAAAATAAGCCTGTACCCAAAAATAGGCAGAACAAGGAAAACACAAAGAATGTGTTTGAGTTACTTATTTGCACCCAGTGAAATTTTTAGCTTTGATCTAATAATGGGGTTGAAGCAATGCCGTGAATAAAGAGTCCAAAGAAAGGGCCTAGATCTATTTATACAAGCCTATAGAAGTAGTTTATGGATATTTATAAAAATTTAAAAAATTTTGGTAGTCAAACGAAGAATTATCAAAGGCGATAGAGAACTGGGGCAGTTATGTGATGATATGGAATATTCTTAGGGAACAAGTCTCTATGATGGAGACGTGGAAGAATTTTTGAGGATCAAGACTCCACAATGGAGATGTGGAGGAGTTCTTGAGGAACTTCATTAGTGGAAGACATGGACAGTTATTTCAAAAAGTGGAGAAATGGAGACTTGGGCAGCAAGTCTTCTACGTCTATAAAAGGAGTAGAGAATGATGAACAAAGGACAATCAATTGATCAATCGACTCAATGTCAATCACCAAATCCTAGTTTCCAACAAGTTTTTAGTAATTTCAACATTTAAATTCCTAGTGTTAGCCAAGTTTCTGGAAAATTTCTAGTAGTGTTATTTCATTTATTCGTAGTGAAATCCAATATTTTCTCTAACAATTCTAGCATTATGGTTGCAAGTACTATTCAAATCTATCAACTTTCAACACCGTGTTCTTTCATTCCTTCCTAAGGAAATCTAATGCTTTTCTTCATCAATTAATTCCTACATTATTTCCATTCGGGGTTTTCCACTTTGATTTTAGGGAACTATCAAGGGAACCAGAAAGCCTACATAGCCTGATTAGAAGTCTGATCTTACGAGCCATTCTAGATTGAAAACACTTTAATTTCCTGGCATGCCCGCTTTCGAGTGAGATTATAAAATCACCACAACATATTTTTGGCATGCCTGGTGGGACATATCTTTGTGGAACATCGTCCAATGGGACATATCTTTGCTGAAGATGGCACCAATGGTTTTTAGTAAGATATTAGTAGAGTCTCAAGACTCAAGATCTGATGCTGCAAAAGCAGCATTAGTAGAGCAAATAAATCATTTCACTAACAAATTTGATGATTTTCAGACATTGATAAAGGAATTGAAGAATCAAATCTTGACAGCTAAGGTCATGGCCGAATAGGCCAAGGTCAGGGCCGATTAGGCTAAGGTTAGGGCCGAGCAATCCAAAATTAGGGTCGATCAGACCAAAGTCAGAGTTGAGCAATCCAAGATCAAGGCCGATTAGGCCAAGGTCAAGGCCGATCAGGCTAAGGTCAGTGTAGAAAAGAGAAAAAAACAAACTCAATCCTAAGTGAAACTCTTAGAGGCAACCTTGGGAGTTATGGAAGAAATGAGACAACACAAACAAAATGTTGCTTCTAGACCTACAAGGCAACTATCTGATGAACTCGGGGGGCAATACCTCGGGAATTTTAGTGAAGCACATGTGCAAGTTGAAAATCCTGTGAGTGTAACCTGTGGAAGTCTTAATACTATCAAAACATTAACTCCTTAAAATGTATTTTCTCACACCAACCCAACTACACAACTTGGAGTCAATAATGAATCACTGCCTTTCCACCACCTGACCTAGGGAAGGAGTCACAAGTCTCTAATGCATAAGCCCAATATACATCTGATGTGGCAAAGACTAAGGAATTCCTTATGAAGGAGAAGTTCATCACTTTTCCTCAAGATCACCAACTTCCTAGCAAAAAGGATCTTAAAGGAAAAGTCTACTATAAGTGTCACAACTCCTGGAATCATAGTACTAAGGCTTGTTGGAGTTTCAGGAATATTATCCAAGACCGAATCAATAAGGGAATACTGAAGTTCCCTAAGAAAAAAGAGGCCATGGTGATTGATGAAGATCCTGTTCCACCAGTGGCTTCGATCAACATAGCTGCTACTGATTTAAAGGTAGTGTTGAAAGCAAAGAATGAAAGACCCTGACCCGGATTAACCTCATGAACCCGAGGGGACCTCCCGGCACTCCAATGGATATAGAAACTTTCCTCAAAACGATAAATAAAAATCCATGGAAGCCGAACCCCTTTACAATCCTTTACATATCTTTAGAAAATAATGCAGAAGCGAAGTGGTAAATTTTTTTTTTTTTTTCCTTTCTTTTTTTTTTTTTTAAAAACTCTTAGATTTTTCAGAAAAATCGTGAGGATTACCTATACATTTTGGTTTCTCAAATTTACAAATACACGCATAAGCATTTAAAAACATATAATCTTCCAATTTTCAACCTTCGTTTTGGAACAATCCCATAACTCAATCAACACAATATATACCATATACATTTATTCATTTCAATCATCAAAACATTCAAAACTTCTTCAATTCCATGCATAGTTTTATAAAAAGATTGGGCTTGAGCCGGACTTAAGCCGATCGCCTAAGTAGTTCCTTTTCAAAATATATCCATATATGCATATATACATGACAAAGTATTAAACCTTATAAAATATGCAAACTATTTTATACAATGCAGTTCACATGCGTCGTCTCCTCGATGGCTCGACTCACTGCGTAGGAGGGTACTCTCTGGCCTTTTGTCTTGGGTCACGAAAACCTTTTGGAAACATGGAAAAGAATGAGCTAAAGGAGCCCAGTGAGTGTACATTTTCATTAAGATACCATTTTCAATATATACCAAAGTAATACATACTTATACAATTAAAAAACCCTTTATGCCTTAAACTTTCTTTTCAAAGTAATACATACTTATACAATTAAAAATCCATTTATACCTTAAACTTTCTTTTATACAATTAAAAATCCATTTATGCCTTAAACTTTCTTTCTTTCTTTCTTTCTTTCTTTCTTTCTTTCTTTCTGATGGAACCCAGGGAAATAAACACGAGCAGTTTCAGATGCGGCGGTGAGGAGACGATCGCATTAGGTCGTAACCAACTATAACTGCTTGGGCTTCACGCTTGCATAGGGTTCAGTCATAACACCTTATCACGATGTAAGGATATTACTCCTAGACACCCTAATTCCCTCCCTCGATTTAGTAACCTATAACTACCCTCTAAATCCTTACACGCTTAAGGTACCTCGGCCGATATCAGTCACTTGATCATATGGGGTTAGGGTAACCATCGATAAAAACATTTATCAAAATACATTTATAAATCTATTTAAATCCTTTACTTTATCATGAAAACTCATATATATATGTAAATATACATATGCATTCTTTACACATTTTTTTTTTTAAACTTTCATAATGCCTTAACATATGCATACATATATAATTTAATATAAATATATATATATATATATATTGATGCAAGATAAACATGTACATTAAAATTTTCATTTACATCAAAACTTTTCCATTTAGGCAATATAAACATTTACATTAAACTTTCATTTAACATCAAAATCATTCCACTTTTAAACTTCAGTTACAAAACATCATTTTACACTCACAGTTCGCTTTCCCGATCACAACACTTCAGTAGTTCCCAGTTTCGTCCAAAATAGTCCTTTTACTTTTCAAGAAAACCACAACTATACATTAATCATAACTTCCATTTAATCCACCGCAACATTCATTTAAGGCAAATAGACAGAAGTACCCTTAGCACTAAAAACCCCCTCATTTTGGCCAACCTTTTCCAACAATACTTCTATAGACTTTATGACTCAAAAATTATTCAAACGATCTTCAAAATTTATGAAACTCTCAAGATCAGCCCTTTATATATCCAATGACATCTCTTTAAATTTTCAATTTAAAATTCCTTCTCTAAATTCCTCAACCACATAACACAAGTTATTGTATTTTACATCTAGATGACTCAATTTGGCAGAACACAATCTGCACATAGCTCCACTTTGACAAATTTTATGGGCACTTTGAGATTACAATTTGCTTAAACTTCCTTGAATAAATTTTTCCCTTAGAAGTCTATTTAACCAGAAACTTGAATCACTCAAATCGGATCGAAATTAGCAAGTTATGGTCAAATCGACAAATGGTCGAAACGAGAAAACATGCATTTTCCTGTACCGAGAACGACAATTAACCACATATTCACTTTGAGTAAATTTTTAGGCCACTAATAATCATGAATTTGACGATACCTATTTCTATAGGTTTGATTTTCATGAAGTCTATTTTAACCAGCAACTTGAATCCTCCAAATCGGATCAGAATGGAGCAGTTATGGTCAAAATCGACAGATGGTCCGAAACAGGAAAATAGAGCATTTCTGTACCGGGTAGCTAGCACGGAAAATAGCTGAGAATGTGTTTACCTTTCCACTTTTTCCTACAAACACTCCAATCTAATGCCTTATACCCATTTCAACATATCACACAAAATTCACTATCAATTCCTAACAATTCCCTCACTTTCTTTTTCAAAACCTAACCTAATCCATTTCCTTCTCAATTGATATCAAAATCATATCATTCAACCTTAAATACCATAAATTCTTTTAAGCATCATTATAATTTGATGATTATGTTTATTTTCTCTAATTGGGGTTTTACTCTCATAACCCTAACCATTCAAAGTGTAACATCCCGAAATATACCTTAGCAGTTTTCGGACTTGTTTAAGTATATTATATTCATCAAAATTTTTGGAAATAAAGCGAGAGACTAGGAATTAATTCGAGCCAAAGGGTAAAGTGGTAATTTACCCATGAGGACCCAAAAGGTAATAAAGCCAAGGATGGGATGCCGTAAATTTAATAAGTTATATGCTAAATGACATAAATCCATAAGTTATGTGCCATTATGGAAATAGAGAAAAGATGAAATTGAAATTGGAATGAATGGGGAGGTTTAAATGCAAAATAAGAAAGTTAAAAAGTCAAAAAATGGGTTTATTTGGAGGGCCAAACAGTACAAAAATCCATGTTTTAAAGACCAAAATTGGTCTGTTGAGGAAAAACCGTAGAGAGAGAGAGGAAAGAGCAAGAAGAAAAAGGAAGAGGAAAGAAGAGGAGGAGCCAAGATCAAGCAATCGAGCTCCAGGTATGGAACTACTAACCTTAGTATGGATCCTTGGTTTTGTTTAGTTAATGAATTTGTTGTACCCAGGCCTAGAGGTTTGTTAGAGTTTCATCCTAACCAAAGATGTATTGGAATTAGGGTTAACAAAGCTCTAAAGTAGCCGCAAAGAAAAACATGGAATCCTCACTTTGAGGGTTGGATTTACGGTTTAATTACAAAGAAAAGAGGTTGGGTTAGAGCAGAACCTAATAAATTTGTGTATTTAGTATGTGTATGGGTTAAGACCCATATTAGAATGGTTTTGAAGAAATTCATAATAGGTCTTTGAAAGAAGATAAGAAATGAAGATGAATTGAATAGAAAAGAGATTCAAGGTGAATTGGAATGGTTTGAGTGTGTAGGAAGTGTGGGAGTGATCCATGGATTAAAGTGAAGGAAAAAATGTGAAACACACATTACGGGCACTTTTCAGGAGTCCTACCGGTAGGAGTTAGGGTGGGTGAGACTGATTCACGGTCATTTTGGCCCGAGTCCCTGCCGTAGAAGTTAAGTCACCGGTGGAGACTTCAGTCTAGTTTTCTGTTCTGACCCGAGTTTTGTATTTGTATAACTTCCTCATTTCTTGTCAGGTTTAGGTGATTCAAGTAGCCACTTAAATGAACTTCAAGGAGAACCAAACTTAAAGGAAAGTATTGTCAAATTATGAATCTAAAGGGTCGAAATATTCACTCAAAGAAGTGGGGCGTGTGCAAGACAAATTCTGGTTCAGCTTTGAACATAGAATTAGTCAGGTTGTTTCGAGACGTAACAGGACCAGTGCTCCGAATTGGGTGATTCAATTGGAGATAGAACCCTTAGAACCTTAGCTTTAAATGAGTACAAAGACCTTGTGTCAAGTATAAAGTTAGAACCTCAAATTAGTAATACAAACTGTTCTAGTGTAAATCCAGATTAAGCCAGGCTAGTTTGGCATGAAAATGCCATAACTTTGAATTTGGATGATCGATTGGATTGATTCCAATTCTAAGTAAACTAGATTCATAAAGAATGAGAATAGATGCGATTGTGATCTCCTAGACTATCATGCTTCACAAGAATATGAAGTAATCATATGTAATAGGCATGAAGCGAGGAAAAGTAGAAAATGAAAAATGTAAAGATGTGTTCATGTGAAACATGAAAATGATTATGGAAAATGAAAAATGAAAGCAGCAATTGAAACATGATTGTGAACATGAGAGGCAATATGTCATGAGCACATAATGGGGTTAAAGTGATATATGATTATTATCATATAACGAAAATGATAACCATTAAACGAGTATACGTAAATGGGTATATGAATGAGTATAAATTAGTTGGATATGTGAATGGTAATTCATGAATAAGTATACATATGAATGAGTATCACGTCAATTTATGACTGAGTGTATATGAATGAGTATACGTGAATGAACACGTGAATAAGCATTTATGAATGAGTATACGTGAATGAATATGTAAATGAGCATATGAAATATGTACATAGATTGCGTATATCTTTGAAAAGATAATACGAAGGTGATATTAAGTGAAATGACAATGTGTGTTATGTGTGAGTTAGTGATCAGTTGCACGCATATATTACGATGTGATGTTACCTGTGTAATATATATATGTATATATATGCCACGCATATTATTGTATTGATTTTGGTGATTGACCCCGTCGAAATGTACGTCACGTATGCATGTGCATGTATTTGGGCGATAAGAGAAAATGCATAAAAGTAAATTGATTTGAAATGTATCATTGAATGGCCAGGCATGTGGGATTCACCAGGCCCGGTCGTCGGGAAGGTACTTAATGTTGTCTAATCTGTAAATCACATTTGCTAATGAATGAGGCAGGCAGGATTCACCAGCTGAATCATGCGTGGATATCAAACTTCTATAACCATATGTGAGGCGGTAATAATTGAATGCGAAATCACATTTGCTAATGAATAGCCAGACATGCGGGATTCTGGCCAGATGCATGCGTGAATGTCGACTTCTATAACCATATGTGAAGGCGGTAATAATTGAATCTGTCATTTACTAATGAATGGCAGACGGAATGATTCACCAAGCTGAATGCGTCATGAATGTCGAAATTCTATAGTCATATGTGAGGCGGTAATATTGAATGTGAAATCACATTTACTCTTGAGATGACAAGCGGTGAGTTCACCCGGTTGAATCACATCGTGGATGTCGAATTCTATAACTATATGTGGGATCCTGGAAGCCGAAAAAGGGAACGATGGTATTAAAAAGTGTATTTGTATAAGTATCTTTTACATTACGGACATAGTAAGGCATCATCTTGTAAATGCATTTTGTTGAATGTAAATATTAAAGTTTTTGAAATTATAAGTGTTATGGGATTGCGAAAGAAGTACTTTCGATTAATTAAGGTGCGAATAGAATATAAACAACATGTTTTGGAAAGATAATTGAAAATGTTGGAGTCATAGGGCTCCGGCTTGAGATCATGATCGGGTCAGTCGAGGATCGGGTGTGACACTTTAAAAACAAAATTTAATAAAATGGATATTTTACGATTAAGAAACGTCGAGATGCTTAGGGCTCGGCTTAGATGTAATCGAGGTCAAGCCAAGGGGATTAGTCGCGATACTTTGAAAATGAAAATTAATAAAACAAAAACTAAAATGATTTGACGGGCATCCCAGATCACGAAATGTAATTTCAAAAGGGAGTTGATTAAGGGCTTCGGTCGTGATAGTGATAAAGAGTCTAATACGTATTGATATTAGTCGATTTGAGCTATTGTAAAGTGATATGATTGTTTGTGCACGAATTGCCATTGTATACGTATAGTTTACTTTGGATATGTTTTGATCTATCGTACATGTAGTAGATATGATTCTGACTGTAAATACATGACAGAGGAAGTAATATGAACAAGAAAAGATAAGGAATGCGAAGGATGAGTTCTTGCGTGTGTATTATGTTAACCAGTTGTCATGATTGACTTGTTATGTATAAGTGTTGGTAGTAAGATAGTGACGATGATTATTGTTGTTAATTAGTTCTTGTCTATGTGTTCAGTAGCGTAAACAGCCGCGGTGTTCAATCGTGTAGGTGGTGCGAAAGAGGAGATAAGAGGACCCGGGACATTCCACACCGACGATGCGGGCCATCTCGGAGATAGGTGCTTTCCACCGGCCTTTGTTCAGCGATCACGATTTTGTATTAAATATGTATAGAGTATGTATTTGTATCGGAAATGGGACTTAGTACATATGTATAAATTTTAATGGATACCATTCGATGGTAGTTCATTTGTAAATGTAAATGATTGTTAGTTACTAAATCATATGTACACCACGGATAAGTTCGACAAAAAAAAAAAAAAAAGTAAGAAGTCCCGATTATATGGTTTGCACTTGCGGCTTAGGTTGGTCATGATGGTCGGACCAGGGAATCGGCGTGACAAGTTGATATCGAGCCTAGGTTTAGGCATTTACGGAAGAAGCCTATGTTTAGGCAATTCTAGATAGAGTATAGATAGAAAAGATAGAAAGAAAACATGTATAGAAGAGTGTTATTTTGATGTGGATGTATTTGTAATTGTATAGATGGATGATCTTAGAGATCCGATTGAAGAAACTATTGAAAATGTGCTTAGCGAGGAACAAGGGTTACTAGCTTCTAATCCTTAGAGATCATTCAGTAGGAGTCACGCTCTAGTGAGCTAAATGAAAGAAAGTGTAATGGAGTCATACATATAAAAGAGATGAAAGGACAACATAGAGCAAACAAGCGCATAGTAGATTTCGGACAGAGTTGTTCCTATAAGGAAGAGGAGAGTTGTAACATCGAGGAAATATACCCTAAGCAGTTTCGGACTTGTTTAGGGTATATTATAAGCTAAATAGTATTTTAGGAAATAAAACAAAGATACGGAATTAATTCGAGAGCAAGGGTAAAGTGGTAATTTACACTTGAGGACCCAGGTAATAAAGACAAGGATAGGATGCCCAAAATAAATTTAATAAGTTATATAATAATATAAGTCTAAGTTATATACCATTATGAAATAGAAAGATGAAATTGAAATTGGGGAATGAATGGAAGGTTTAAATACAAAATAGAGAAAGTTAAAAGTCAAAAAATGGGTTTTTTATTTGGAGGCCAAACATGGCCTTAAATCATGTTTTGGAACAAAATTATTCTCATTTGAGAAAAACTAAGTAGAGAGAGAGGGAAGGAGCAAAGAAGAGAAAAAAGAGGAAGAGGAAGGGAGGGCGAGATCAAACAGTCAAACTTAAGGTATGGAACTACTAACCTTGGTATGGATCTTGGTTTTGTTTGGATTTAATGGTTATTTGTTTGGCTACCCAAACCTGGGTTTGTTAGGGATTTCATCTATAACCAAAAGATATGTATTGGAATTTAGAGGTTAACAAAGCTCTAAATGGCACAAAGAAAAAACATGGAATCCTCCTTTGAGGTTGGATTTGCAGTTTAATTAAAGAAAAAGGGTTGGGTTAGGAGCAGGCCTGTAATTTGTGTATTTAATTGTATGGGTTCAAGACCCATATTAGAATGGTTTGAAGGAAATTCATAATAGGTCTTTGAAAGAAGATAAAAATGAAGATGAACTGAATAGAAAGAGATTCCAAGGTGGTGGAATGGTTTTGAGGTGTGTAGGAAGTGTGGGAGTGATCCATGGATTAAAGTGAAGGAAAAAATGTGAAAGCACACATTCTAGGCACTTTCGGAGAGTCCGGTGGGAGTTAAGTCTACCGGTGGGAACCTGATCTGGTCATTTGGCCAAGTCTAGAGTGAAGTTAAATTCCAGTAGAACTATTCTGGTTTTCTGATTAAGACAGGGTTTTATTATTTGGCCATATTTCATTTCTTGTCAGTTTGGTGTTCAAGTAGCCACTTAAAATAGACTTCAAGGAGAGCAAAATTAAAGAAAGTATGGTCAAATTGACTCTAAGGGTTACAAATATTTACTCAAAAGTGGGGCCGTATACAGAATAATTCTGGTTCTGACTTCAGAGCATGGGAGAGTAATTAGGGTTGTTTAGGACGTAACTTGAGTTTCGGTGCTCGGTGGGTGATTCAGTGGATGAACCATGAGAACATAAGCTTTAAATGGTCTGAGACCTTGTGTCAAGTATAAGTTAGAACCTCAGAAAAATTAGTAAATACAAACTGTTCTAGTGTAAATCAGGTAAGCGAAGCTAGTTTGGCATGAAAATCTGTAACTTTTTAATTGGATGAATAAGTTGGATTGTTAATTCTAAGTAAACTAGATTCATAAAAAAGAATGAGAATATATGAATGCGAGGTGTGATCTCTAGACATCATACTTCTGAGAATATGAAGTTGCCATCTTAATAGGCGTAAACGAAGGAAAAAAAAGTGATGAAATGAAAAATGTAAAGATGTGTTCATAAAAACGAAAATGATTCTTGAAGAGTAAAATGGCAATTGAAACATGATTGTGAACATGAAGGCAATATGTCACTCCAGACACATAAGAGTTAAGTGATATATAGTTAGTATCACATATAGCAGAAAATGATATAAATGAAGCAGTATCGTAAATGGGTATATGAATGAGTATACGTGATTGAATATGCTGAATGAGTAATTCATGAATAAATTATACATGAATGAGTATCGTCAATAGATTTATGACTGAGTGTATATGAATGGTATGCGTGAATGAACACGTGAATAAGCAATTATGGAATGAGTATCACGTGAATGAATATAAATGAGCATATGAAATATGGCACATAGATTGCGTATATCTTTGAAGAATAGCTCTTGAAGGTGATATTAGAATTGAAATGTGATTATGATCGGTTATGAATATTAATTGTGAAATGCCTGCTCTTCATATATATATATTGGTGAATGATTGTTATTCGAAATGTACATCACACGTATGCATGTGTGCATGTATTTAGACCCGATAAGAGAAATTCTTTGCATAAAGTAAATTGATTTGAAATGTATCATTGAATGGCCAGACACTTATGTGAGATTCTGACTAATTAAATCAGGAAAGGTAGCAAGTATTTAATCTATCCACGAAATGCATTGCTAATGAATAGCCAGGCCAGAGCGAAGTTGCAGTGAATCATGTGAATGTAAACTTCTCTTCATATGTCAGACGGTAATAATTGAATCTTGAAATCACATTCTTCAATGAATAATGAACAGACAGTTCTGGCCCAGATACAATAAGTGAATGTCATTCTATAGCCATATGTGAGACGGTAATAGTGAATGTGAAATCACATTACTCTTGAATGACAGCGAACGAGGATTCTGCTAGATCTGTGCCTTGGATGTAGAATTCTATCTTATATGTGAGGCGGTAATAATTGAATGCGAAAATCACAATTCTTGTGGACAGCCAGACGGGACGGGATTCACTGTGAATCTGTCGTGAATGTCGAATTCTATAGTCATATGTGAGACAGTAATATTGAATGTGAAATCCACATTTACTCTTGAGATGACAAACGGAATGGATTCACATTTGAATCTGTCGTGGATGTAGATTCTATAACTATGTGGAATCTATAATAGAAAAGGAAAACGATGGTATTAAAAAGTGTATTTGTATAAGTATCTTTTACATTACACGGACATAGTAAGGCATCATCTTGTAAGAAATGCATTTTTGTTGAATGTAAATGTTAAGGTTTTTGAAATTATAAGTGTTTGTGGGATTGCTGAAAGAAGTGCTGATTATTAAAAGGTAAAAATAGAATAACATAAACAACATGTTTTGGAAGATAATTGAAAATGTTGGAGTAAGCTAGGGCTCCAGCTTGGATCATGTCGGGTCAAGTCGAGGATTCGGTCGCGACACTTTAAAAACAAAAAATTTAATAAAATGAGATAAATGTTTCGATTAAGCGTCCTACGGATGGCAGGGCTCGACTTGGATCAGCGATCGGGTCAAGTAGAGTTCGGGTGTGACACTTTGAAAATGAAAATTAATAAAACAAAAGCTAAATGATTTAACGGGCATCAGTCCACGAAATGTAATTTCAAAGGAGTTGATTAAGGGCTTCGGTCGTGATAGTGATAAGAGTCAATACATTATTGATATTAATCGATTTGAACTGTATGAAATTGATATGATTTGATTTACGGTGCCATTGTATACGTATAGAAGTTTACTTTGGATATGTTTTGATCATCATGCATGTAGTAGATATGAGGTTACAGCACATCAAATACATGACCACGAGGAGTAATATGAACAAGAAAAGATAAGGAATCGAAAAGGATAAAATCTACATGTATAATATGATATAAGTTAAAGTCACATAAGATTAGACTTCGTTATATGCATAAGTATTGAAATAATGCAAAAAAAAAAAGATAGTAGGCGATTATTGTTATTGGTCGTTCTTGTCTATATATTCCACTAAGCGTAAAACAACGATTGTCAGGTGTAGATGCGAAAGGAGATAAAGAGAGACCAGGACATTCCACACCGGCGATGCGGGCCATCTCGGAGATAGGTGCTTTCCTGCATGTTTCCCATGATCTCGATTTTGTATTAAATATGTATAGGTATGTATTTGTATCAGAAATGGGACTTAGTACATATGTATAAATTTTAATGGATACCACATTAGGTGGTAGATTAATTTATAAATATAAATGATTGTTAGTTACTAAATCATATGTACACCACAGATATAAAGTTCGGCTCTAAAAAAAAAAAAAAAAAGTAAGAAGTCGGTGTATGGTTTCGCACCTGGCTTAGGATTCGGATTCGCCAATCGGGTCGGAGAAGAATAGGCGTGGCTTTACAAGGTTCATGTGCTCTTTGTGCAAAGCCTAAGACCAAAGGGCATCTATTCTCCTTGCAAAGTCCTAGAATCGATTGCCTTAGTTCTGAAAAAGACATGCACGATTTTGGACTTCTCTCCTCCTTTCTTCTTCTCTCTTCCTCCTCTTAGCTCTCTCCTTCTCCTCCTCTCACGGTTTGCTAGGGCAGACTTTGAGACAATGAATTTTGACCTTGCTTTTCCCATTTTATATTTTGACTTTTCACTAATTGCGATTTAGTCCTCAATTTAAATATTGCCAAAGCCAACTTTTGAAATTCCTCTTATGGCAATCTTGCACTTAATGATTTTCCATATTCTTTTGCTAATGAATTTTACCCTTATCCCATCTGACCAAATCTCGGTTTCCATCATTTATCATCTCCACTTTAGTCTCGAAAATACTTCTGATGTGACATAGTGCTCTTATCGCTACGATTATCATGTGCGCCCACACTCTCTCGGGACGGGGTGTTACAAAATCCTCCCTCCTTAGGAACATTTCGTCCTCGAAATGAATAAACTAAACTCCAAAAGAAAGGAAAGGAAATTACCTCATTAGGAAAATAATTGAGGGTAATGGCGTCATGAGCCTCTGAAATCTCCCCAGTAACCTCCTTCTCATGATTCCTCCATAGTACTTTGACTAATGGAATCACTTCTCCCTCAACCACCTTTCCTTGCAATCTCTAAATCACCACGGGTATCTCTTCATAAGTCAAGTTCTCTTTTAAGCGCCTTTGGTTGTTCTCTTAATGATGAAGGATCGGGATATATTTCCTCAACATCGATGTGAATGTGTCATGAATCCTTGATAACTCTGGGGGTAACTTCAACTTATAAGCTACTGGCCACCTTGCTCATAATCTCAGGTCGATATACCTTAGGCTAAGTTTGGCTTCGTTTCCAAATCTCAACACGCTCAGAGTGAAATCTTTAAAAAAACTTGATCACCTATCTCGAGTGCAAGTCTCGACGGTTGCCCTTGTGCTTTCTGTCGGTCTTGTCTGATTCGATTATCCTTATAACTTTGATCTTATCACGAGTCACTTGGACAATTCCGGACTATTAATTTCCTTTGCCTACCTCATCCCAGCGATTTGGAGTTCAAACATTTGGAGTCCATAAAGATCCTCATAAGGGGGCCGTACAATGCGCGGTCTCTTTGTAATATATCGAACTTCAGTGATGAGTGTTCCTTTAGGGTGTGATACATCTTTTTGTGCTTCCGGGATGCATAGCATAAGCGGAGGATGGGGCTTCCTCCATAAATTCTCTCCCTCACATCACCTACATCCATTACCCACTGACCTCTGTCCCGGCCACGGTGCCATCCTCTCTAAACCAAATCCCCTCGTTGCCCGAGACTCTACCACTTCACCTCTCAGCCTTCCTTTGTGCATGGATCCTGAATGCGAGCTCTCTAATCACGTCTATCAATACGGGACGTACTGAAATGTAGCTGCAGTACTCTGAATCATCGGTTCAGTCCACACCCAAAGGACCTCAATTCTATGAGTCGGGGAAGATGCACGACCCTCGAGTGCGATAGAACTGATGGTACCATTCATAATCCTTGATCGATTCAATCCATCTCCCTGCATCTCATGTTGAGTTCATACAGCAATGCTTGAATGCGCAAGCTCTTATGATTTGTAAAAAATCCTCTGAGCCTCCATATAAGTAATGCCTCGTGTCATAGGAAAGCCAAATGCTACGTCTGGATTCGAGGTGGGTGTGTGGGATAGTATGTTCATACTTCTTCAATTGGATAGAAGCATATGCAATCACCTTGTCATTACGCATTATTACAACCTAGGCCTTGCCTAGAGAGGCATCTATTACAGCTATATGAAGCCATCACATACTGATGGAAGTGTAAGTCTTTTGGGCGAGGTCAATCTCCCTTTTAGGTTCATAGAAACTGCAAACAAGGCCTGACCACCAAGCGGTTCCTCTTTCTTTGTCGATTTAGTCAAGGTGCGGCTATCTTAGAACATCCCTCAAAGAACTTACGGTAATACCCTGCCAAACCCATAAAACTCATATCTCTGTAACATATTGGAAGTTCCAATTGATATAACAGGCCTTCTGCGGATCCCACTTGAGATCCCTCTGCGGAAACTATGTGTCCGAAAAGGCTGTCGAGGCAGAAATGGACACTTCGGAGTTTAACATATAGCAAATATTCCCACTTAATGTTTGCAGAAATTATCCTCAGAGTGCTGCACTTTTGTTCTTCCTCCACTTTACTGAATAGATCGATATATCGTCAATAAACACGATAACAAACTGATCTCTAAGTAAGACCGGAAAAATCATTCATGAGATCCATGCCATTTAGGGCATTCCACTTAAAGTCCCAGATTGGCATGGCCCAAAAACTGAGAAATGCAGATGCAGGTGTTCTGAATCTTTGTCTTGGGAACATCCTCATCATGAGTCTCGACTTATCAATTCACTTCTGAATTAAAATCAAGGCTCATGACAACCTCTTTGCAAGCCTTACATCAAGCCATTAGCATCATAAAGTGAAAAACCACCATGCCCTTCACCTTAGCAAAAGTACATTTATCTTAATCCAATTCTTCTTCTTAAAACATTAATTTAACATTCATTAGGCATTTAATCACTTCCATTGATTAAAATAGTGGAACTCAACTTTCCATACTTTTCCTAAGGTGGTCCGTCCTACATGTCACACATTCATAATTATTTCTTCAATTTCTTTTACATTTCTTTCAACAATTATATTTGATCATTGGAGTAATGTCATTAATTTACTTAAACTAAAACAAACCAAACCATTTCCAATTAAACCCTTTCTTGGCCTAACCTTCTCATCTCATTTTCCTGTTCAACTTTTAATTCCATTAGTTCCATTAATTCCTTGAAACATTTCAAGTAATGTCATTAAATCAATTAAAACCAGTAAATGACATCACTTCATTTACGTTCAGGTTGACCTAAATTGACAATCATATAATCTCATTCTTTCTTTTCAATTTCTTAGCAAAATCAACCTAGAATCATGTCAATTTAATAAGCAACACCTTAATATATGCTTCGATTGAAGTTTAGATAAATAATCCATAAAATACTGGTATACTTGGAACCTCCACAATACCCATGTTGACCAACTCCGTTTCGACCTTGGCTGTGCGTAGCACAAGTTTCAAACCCATGCTCCTCATCCCTAGCGCGGCCTCTACTGGCGCATGCGTGATAATTTGTCGGCGCTCTTTGCAATTCGAATCTACGAGACTAAGTTCTGACAGAGCCTCTTGAAGCCATGATATGGACCTTTTGGTTTTCATTTTATCTTTTATCATTAGTTCAACTTTTCAACAACGATACATGACTAACTTCTCTTGATACATGACTTGTGGCATTTCTTGGAATAAGGACCTCATATCTCTACAGTTGATTTGATGAGATTATGTATAAGATCATGCATTTATATGTTAATCTATCATTAGAGATCGTCTTAACAGCTTTTTCCTCAATGATGTCTTGACAGTTCCTTGAAATATAGAATCTCCCATGTCCTCTAATTGCTCATCCCTTTGTTTGAACATGTAGAACATTATCATTTCCATGTTGAAGTAGTAACAAATTTTCATTGACGAATAGACTCCCATTTGAATGATCGGTTACATTACATTAATATTCCTCTAGGTGTTGATGATGAGTGGGACTCTTCTACATGCCACAATTTCTTTTCAACTTTATGATCTTTTCCTCCTTTCTTCTCCCTGTCCTCTAAATGTAATCTTTGGAAATTAGAGTCCAAGAGACTCCTTTTGCCTAGACCTTCCAGACTTTCAAGATCTAGTATTATTTCTATAAATGAAACCTCTGTATTTAGGTGGTAGTGCCCCAATGCCTCCAGGAGCTCTCTGGTGGCGGGTGCGACCTCGACGGCACTTTACTATTGAATTAAAAATTTAATATGTCATGTAATGCATATATGATTTTAAATCACATAAATAATTTATGCAATTTTAAATAAAACATTAAAGCAATCATATGAACATAAAATTTCAAAAATCTTTATAACATTTTCAAACGTGGCTCACGATACCCACGTTGAAGCCACAGACCTGATTAACCTCATGAGCAGGGGACATAAACCTCGATGGATATAGAAACTTTTCCTCAAAACAATCAAATAAAATCCATGGAAGCCCGAACGCTACAAATCAACTACATTATCTTTAGAAAATAATGTAGAAGCGAAGTGGTAAATTTTTTTTTCCTTTCTTTTTTTTTTTTTCAAACTCTTAGATTTTTCAGAAAAATCGGCCCGAGTTTTCTCTGTTTTTCGGACTTTCTCAAATTTACAAATACATGCATAAGCATTTAAAAACACTTATAATCTTCCAATTTTCAACTTTACGTTTTACTGGACTCTCGTCCATGACTCAATCAACACAATATATACCATATCATTTATTCATTTCAATCATCAAAACATTCAAAACTTCTTCAATTCCATGCACAGTTTGTAAGATTGAAGCAGTAGGACTTAAGCGAAGCCTTTAAGTAGTTCCTTTTCAAAATATATCCATATATACATATATACATGACAAAGTATTCGACATATAAAATATGCAAACTATTTTATACAATCACGGTTCATGCGTGGAGTCTCCTCGATGAAACCGACTCAGCTGCCTTGAGGTACTCCTCTGCAGGCCCTTTGTCTCGGGGTCACGAAAATGTTTTGGAAGTATGGAAAGAATAAGTAAGGAGCCAGTGAGTGTACATTTTCATTAGATACCATTTTCAATATACGAAGTAATACATACTTATCTGATTAAAAACCACTATGCTTAAACTTTCTTTTCAAAGTAATACATACTTATACAATTAAAAATCCATTCCTTGCAAACTTTCTGCCCAATTAAAATCCATTTATGCCTTAAACTTTTTTCTTTCTTTCTTTCTTTCTTTCTTTCTTTCTTTTTTCTTTCTTTGCTGATGGAACGGAAATAAACACAGAGCAGTTTAAGTGCCGACGGTGGGGATAGTCACACATTCGGTCGTAACCACTCTGTTGGAAAACTTCGCTTTGCATAGGGTTCAGTCATAACACCTTATCACGTGTAAGGATATTACTCTAGACACCTAATTCCCTCCCTCGAGTTAGTAACCTATAACTTTACCCTCTAATCCTTACGCTTAGGTACCTCGTAGATATCGATCATATGATCATATGGGAGTTAGGGTAACCATTAGTAAAACATTTATCCAAAATACACATTTATAAAATCCGTTTTAATCACATTTCTTTATGTGAAAACTCATATATATATATGCAAAATATACATATGCATTCTTTACACATTTTAAACTTTCATAATGCCTTAACATATGCATACATATATAATTTAATATATATATATATATATTGATTGCAAGATAAACATGTACATTAAAATTTTAAATTTACATCAAAACTTTTCATTTAGGCAATATAAACATTTTACATTAAACTTTTCATTTTAACATCAAAATCATTCACTTTAAAAACTCAATTTGCAAACATCATTTTTACACTCCAGTTCACCTTCAATCCCAGCCTTAAAACCGAATTCGTTTCTGTCAGATGAGTCCTTTTCACTGAAAACCAAAACTATACATTAATCATAACTTCCATTTTAATCCACCATACACATTCATTTAAAGGCAAATGAACAAATTACCCATAAGCACTAAAAAGCCCACTCATTTTGTAGCCTTTTCCAACAATACTCTATAGACTTTATGACTCAAAAAATTATTCAAACGGTCTTCCAAAATTTATGAAACTCTCCAGATCCAGTCCTTTATATATCCAATGACATCTCTTTAAATTTCAATTTAAAATTCCTTCTCTAAAGCCCTCAACCACATAACACAAGTTATTGTATTTTACATCTAGATGACTTAATTTGGCAGAACAGAATCTGCACATAGCTCCACTTTGACAAATTTTATGGGCACTTTGGGATTACAATTTTCTTGAACTTCCTTCAGATAAAATTTTCCTTTAGAAGTCTATTTTAACCAGCAACTTGAATCACTCAAATCGGATCATAAATGAGCAAGTTATGAGGTCAAAAATCTGACAAATGGTCGAAACAAGGAAAACATAGCATTTCCTGTACCGAGAACCAGAACGTGTAAACACACATGGCCTACTTTGAAGTAAATTTTTAGGCCACTTGTAATCATAATTTGACGATGCCTATTTCTATAGGTTTGATTTTCCTTGAAGTCTATTTTAACCAGCAACTTAGATCACTCCAAATCGGATCGAAATAGGCAAGTTATGGTGTCAATCGACGAGATGTAATTGAAAGCAGGAAGCAGAGCATTTCACAGCTACCTGAGACTACTAGAAAATGACCAGAATGTGTTTCTCTTCCACTTTTTTCCTCTAAACACTCCAATCTAATGCCTGCACCCATTTCAACATATCACACAAAATTCACTATCAATTCCTAACAATTCCCTCCTTTCTTTTCAAAACCTAACCTAATCCATTTCCTTCTCAATTGATATCAAAATCATATCATTCAACCTTAAATACCACCAATTCTTTTTAAACATCATATAATTTGATGATTCCATGTTTATTTTCTCCCAATTGGGGTTTTACTCTCATAACCCTAACCATTCAAAGGTTCATGTGCTCTTTGCACAAAACCTAGACCAAAGGAGCATCTATTCTCCTTGCCAAAGTCCTAGAATCCAATTACCTATGGTTACAAGGCAAAGACATACCTGATTTTTGGACTTCTCCTCCTCCTTCTTCTTCCTCTCTTCCTCCTCTTGGCTCTCTTTTTCTCCTCCTACGGTTTACTTTAGAGCAAACTTTGAGACGAATAATTTTAGCTCTTGTTTTTTCCATTTTATATTTTCAACTTTTCACTAATTGCAATTTAGTCCTCAAACATTTAAATATTGCAATACAACTTTGAAATTCCTACTATGGCCCATCTACACCCTTAATGATTTTCATATTCTTTTTGCTAATGACAATTTACCCTTATCCCACGTACAACAATCCAGGTTTCATCATTTATCATCTCCTACTTTAGTCTCCAAATACTTTCTGATGTGACACTTAGTGCTCTTATACACCCCTACAGTATCATGTACTGTACACTCTCTCGGGACGGGGTGTTACAAAGAATGATGGGAGATTTTCTCCTAATTCCAGGATAAAAAAAGGTATGGATTCTTTGAGATTGAGATGGAAAATTACCTTCCTTATGTGTAGAATGGGTACTAGTAGTTGAGAGAGGGTGTATTGGGTGTCATCATCCTTGTGCACTAAAGCCTTCATGCATCTCCTCTATATAGTTCAAACCATGGTAATCCCTCTCAATGATGGGTTTTTGTTCACCCAAAGAGTCTCCCACTTGTTTGTTGTTAATTGCTCTCATTTTAGCCACAAAGTCATCCATGTTCTTACTTAAGTTTGCAATGGCTTGCTTAAGTGAGGAACTTGGTGGTGGGCTAGTACATTATGATTTTTCTCTTGATGTTGCCCCCAAGAGAGGTTGGGAAGATTCCCCTAACGAGAATTACAAGTGTTTCCACATGTGTTGGTGTTCCAAGGCTCATATTGATTTATATAGTTGGTGTGGCCTTCAAATTCCTCTCTCATGGCTGGTAATGAAAGGAAATCCTCAATAAGATGGCAACATGAAAAGCAATTAGAGCAATGAGTTGGATGCCACTTGTCTTCATGCATAGCTTTAGCCCCCATCAAGTTAGAGCAATCAAGTTCTTCAATTCTTCTATTGAGAAGTTCCAATTGTGCCTCCATTTCATAGTCCTCTTGTGCATGATATGTGCTTTCCCAAGCATTAGAATGAGGTCTAAATCTATCCACATCTTGAAAGTAAGGTTCTCCCCATCCTATAGAAGGTTCATCCATATAGTTGAGGTAGTTTATGGTCACCAAAGTATTTACTTATAGGAAAAAAAAAAAAACTAAACCATACAAAACCAATAGAAAAACTATTAATAAGGTTAATCCAAAAATAATTAAAAAAATTTGAATAAAATAAAAATAGAAAATAAAAATCAAATTAATAAGAAAAAGAAAAAAGAAATAAGAACTAATAAGCCACAAATGGTTAGCTACCTTTCCTGGCAACATCGCCATGTGATCGTCCATGTAGAACTAGCTAATGTGATAACTTTTGTTGTTCTAGAGATGCACAAATATTTATAATCCTAATGAAACCTAGGTATTTAGGGTCGTTCAGGGGAAGTGTATTCTCTCCAAACAATGGATTTTAGGCTTAATTCAAGTAAAAGAAAACCTAAAGCAAAAATTTAAAATTTTTATTTTTATGTGAAGAGACAATGAAAGCTGATTTTATTCAAATGAGAGAAAGCTTTGGGAATTGGATTTCACCAAGACATGCCTTAGGAAATTTAGAGAGATATAGAAAAATTCATGGTCGTCCAAAGAGGGGAATTGACACCAATCAATCCTCTCAACCCCACCTAGGCGGTCCTAAAGAGATAGGAAAATTTCTAACTCTCATAAGTATGGTATAGCTGATGGTCGGCTTACCCCAAACCTAGGTTCTTCTTTTAATCAGTCAAGAAGAGATATATGTTCGACTACACCGAATGTAAGACAATCCGATGTGCTTTACTAACATATCAAGTCCCTATGTTAAGAAGAAATGAGATTCCAAAAGAAATACGCCTACGTCTAACCAACCCTCTATAGGGTGTCAACCTTATAGGCTTGTAGAAATGACCTATTCGGGAGATCCTCACCAAATAGAAATCATACCTTAGGTTTGAAGCTTTTTTTCTCTCTAAATTCTTTAGGTTAGTACCTTGGATTCACCTTTTCCCCAAGGAAGAAGTCTACTCTTTCATAGGACATGTCACAACATCCATGAAGAAGAAGAATTCATTCAAGAACATAAAATAATATAAACTTATTAAGAAAATAGTGCTGAAAGATTTTCATCTCTAAAACAAACTAAAAACTATCAAAGAAATTCATAGATGTGTATTTGATCTTGTCTCCCCATATTTTTACACGTTTTGATCTTGGAGAACAAGTTACAATGTTTCCTAATATATTACAAACACTTTGGGAGTCGTCAAAAAGTAGCAAGAAATCAAAATCAGATTGAATCTGGACTTTCTATTTTCCGTCTCCCGCTCACTTGGAAATCTCACACCCATACAGGTGAGTGCAAGACGGAAAATAGAAAGTCAAGATTTGATTTGATTTTTATTTCTTGCTACTTTTTGACGACTCCCAAAGCATTTGTAAGCACTGACTTTGATGGATGTGAGAAAATCTTGCACTCACTCAGGTGAGTGTGAGTTTCTGCTAATGTTGTGCTCCTTTGTGCTTTTCTAATTTCCAAGGCTTCAAAGTGGTTCCAAACGCTCCCTTTTATGTTTCCATGACCTTGAATCATGAGTGAGTCATCCTTGAGGTTCCCCAAATCATCACTCCTTCCCAAAGTGTTGTATTTAGGCTAAAAAACCTGCATAATGTATAAACTAGGTGGAAACATTAGAAACTTTTCTTTTGAGATCAACAATTCACATAATTGATTAATTGGGCATGATTACCACTCAAAAGAGTAAGAAGATATATAAATTAAGCTTCTAAAAATGTCACTTTTGAATAGTTATCAGAGGGCTGACAGATGCGCCCACGTCTAGGATAAGGAAATTTTAAAAAAAAAAAAATCTAAGCTCAACCTATAAGGTTAAGGTGGCTCTAAAAGAAAAAGGGTGGGCATTTGAAGGGGTCTCTAGTAAGAGCGATTGTACCCTCTAGCGGTAGGCAACCTCTTACATGCCTCCGAAGAGACGGTGTGCTTCCATGCAAGGTTGTCATTACCTCAACACATGTACTATCTCGGCATCCTAGGGGGTTTCCTATGATGAAGGCTCTTACTACTTTCAACACTCAACAAGAAATTAGGTTTATAGTGAATATGTGGGTGCATTCGAAAAACCTAATAAATCTAACACAAAGAAGAGCACACTAGTCACACATATATCTTGAAATCTAGCGTTGGGCTAAACAAGTCTTCAAAGATTAAACTTCAAGCAGCATCAATATGTCGACCACCTCCTTAATGCTCCTAAACATAGATATAGTCCATCATTAGACCTTACTCTTAATCACTAGCTCGATCGAAGAGCAAACAAGAAGCAATAAGTCTCAAACAAAACATCAAACACAAGAATAAAATATACAAAGTCAACTGAGACTAGGCAATTGGAAATAAGGGGATATATGTGTGTCCCACATAGACAAGCAACATGCAGTAAAGCAAGAGAGTAGCCATACTACAAGCAGTCATGCAAAGTACAATTATATCATCCAAATCTACACACAATCTAAGTATACATATAAGATGAGTAAGATGAATATATATAACAACTACAACGTGCTAAAAATGATCAAGGCAGATATACGGTGAAGAGAATCAAGATTATTTTTAAAAGTTAAAAAAATGCTTATAATTTTTTTTAGAAATTAAAGATGGTTTTTTTTTATAAATTAAAGAAAATGATATTTTTTTAAAATTTTGAAATTAAAGAAAATGGTTTTTAATTTTTTTAATAAATTAAAGAAAATTATTTTTTGAATTTTTTGTATTAAAGAAAATGGTTTCTAATTTTTTTTTGGAAATGGAAAATGAGTTTTTAAAAATACAAAAATAAAAAAAATTTAATTTTTGAAATACTTAGAAGATTGGATTTAAAAAAAAAAAAAAAACTAGAATGGATTTTTAGTTTAGAAGCTTACAAAATTTACAAAATTATATTTTAATAAAAATGAGTAATAACAATAATTAACAAAAATGATAAGATATAATAATAAATAAATAAACAATAATGCAAAAACACAAATGCGTGGTGGGGCGCATCATTGGCATGCAGATGCGTAGCACTAGATCACTCTTCATCATTACATAACATTATTATGCACCTGCGTAACATTGGTTATCTTCTTGCACTACACCACGACTATCATACACATGACACGCCAATCGCTCCCCTCATTTGCCTGACACTGGCTATAGACACTTAGCACTAGATCCTCCCCTTTACCACCATACCACTATGTATAGCATTGGATCACTCCCGCTTTCACTGGGCCACACTATTAGCCACACTGCGTAGCGCTAGATGGCTATGGCCTTGGCCCCTAATTTCCAAGGGGCATTTTTTTTTGAACCGGTGCCCATGAACAGCATTCATGAACAATGTCCATGAACATTGACCCAAACAGTGCACGACATAGTACATTGTCATGGGGTATCGCGTGCCTGGTATCGCACTATGCTCTCGGTTCTGTAGCTACGCCTCGTAGATCCCAACCCCAGACCTTGTCGTGACATGGAACTCTGTTGGCGACACGGGGTCGAGCTGCTCTGTCGTGAAGGCCCCTTTGAAGAGTCACATCCCACGATAGAGATTTCCTTATTGCGATAGAAAACACTACGAAGTCCGTCATGATGAGGAATTCAACATGCTGACAGACCTTCTATCAGCGCCTACCTAGCGCTGGCCTTCAGCCTTACGAGGGCACAAGTCGTGCTTGCGCTGCCTTTGTCACTGATGCACAGGTGATGTCTTAAACTTATCTATTTTTAATCCATTTTTTTGGCTTAGTTTTAGTATATTCAAATCTATTTTAATGCCAAATTATGGAATATATACAAACTTTGTGTTTTGTAGGTTTTAAGTCAAAAATGAGAAAATTCTAGCAGGAAAGAAGAGAAAAAAAAAAAAAGCAATTGTAGCAGTCTTTATCGCGACAGAGTTTTGTGTGTCACAACAAACTTCCAAGCAAATGACAAGGGAACTCTATCATGACAATATTTCCTTTGACGTAACACAAAGGTCTGGATATTGATAGATGAACTCTATAGTGACAAAAGACAATGTGTTGCGACAGAAAATTGGAAGAATATAACAATTCAACTGAGACAAAGAAAATTTATGTTGAGACAAAGTTTCAGCAGGATGTCACACAAGGAAGAAATTGTTGCGACAAAGAAGCTCATGTCGCTACAGATGAAACAGGAAGAAGGTAGAAATTTGCCATGACGAGGTATCTTATCCTGACCAAGAAATTAAAGAGCAATACGGGAAGAGTCTGTGACGAGATAGAAGTTTATGTTGCAACATAATGAAGAAACCGGAAAGCGAATCTGTCATGCCAAGAATCCTCTTATGTCAGCGACATTGATTGTTCTGACATGGAGAAAGCTTGTTGAGACATAAGAAGAGCCGAAGAAAGATTTACATTGCGATAAGGTGTGTATGTCGACATTGAAAGAAGTTACAATCATGATAAGGTTTATGTATCGAGGTATTTGAAAGAAAAAGGAAACTACAGTTGTGACAGGATAAGCAAAGTCGCGACATGTGATACTTATTGAGTGAACTGACTCTGTTACAACAAAAGAATCCAATGTTTGTGACATGCACTAAAAATTTGAAAGAGATGTTTCGATAATGAGTGGCAGGGATCTTAAGGTCGTGAAACAGGGATAAGATGAACACAGATAAACAAGGTTGTGACAGACTTTTCTATGTTGCGACATAGATGCCAACACAGGGAAGAAAAGTCTGGTCGCGACATAACAAACAGGGTCGCGACACAAAAACAAGTTGAATACAGAAAATTCATGTCGTGACATAACAAACTGAGTCGCGACAGCAAACATACGACTGCTCTTAAGAGGCCGTATCATGACCATCAAAATGAAGCTGCAGAGAAATTAGGTTAAGTGGCAAGCTACGTAGCCACTAATTTTTAGGTGCGATGACTGATGCGACCATCTGAAAACATTGTTTACCTTGGGCCAGCAGAGGAAATGGTCGCGACATAACAAACTAGGTCACGACACCAATTTGAAGAAGCTGCACATAAGTATTGTTGCGACAAAATTGTCGATGTCACGACATAACTATTCAAGGAACCACACATAAGATTGTCGTGACATAGAATAGTTAGAACAATAGACTTTGCAAGATAGATTGTTAAGGAACCAAAGAAATATCTGTTGCGACAGAGAAAACTCTGTCGCGACAGAATGAATATGCTGAAGAAAATATCTTTGTACAACCAAGGAAACTACGTAAGCGGCAGAATCGAAGTAAGGCATGTCGCGACGGGGCATTTGCATGCTGAGACCTACGATGAAGATTGAAAATTCTGTCGCGACAAAACTTTCAGGTCGCGATAGAGAATGCAATCTAGGCGGCGATAGGGATCCACAATGTGGCCTCAATTTAAGGGCCAAACTTAAGACTCTGTAAATAGAAACAATTTGAGGAAAGTTAAGTAGTTGGAGGGGAAAAACCAGAGCATCTGGGAAGCTGAGGACTCTTTTGTATTATATTTTTCTTTTATTTTCTCTTATTTTTTTATTTTATTTTCTTTGTAGATTAGATTTAGCGTAGAATTTTGATTTGTTTACTGGACCTGATACAATGAATTGTTCAGAAGTTAAGAAGTTGAATTAAATTGTTGAAATTCATTTCCAATTACTATTTGAATCCAATGAAATCTAGACAAAAGATGGAATTCATCTCTTTCAGTTGATTGCAGTTACATTGGAATTTTCCTTATCAGTATTTTAGTGTTCCTTTGTAGTCAGTTTTAAAAACACAACTTCTTAGGAAAGATCGGTAGTTATGGTCTTTTACGCACAAATTAGAAAGAAATTTCACAGGGTTAAGAATTTTGAATTTATTTGAATGGTGATGTTCATAAAGTGAATTGTTCTCAAATACTCAAGGAAACTATACCCGTAAAAGGGTGTTATAAGCTCACAATTCTGAAGCCCTCCCAAGTGACTAGAGATGGAGATTCCTAAGTGCATGGAGCAGTTACTTGGGGGTATGCTAGACTAATATTGAAGAACTAATTAGCTCTGAAAGATCACTTAGATAAATCCTCAATTTACTCATTATTTGAGAAGGAGTTGAGTGATATATCAATTTAATCAATTAGAGATCTCTCCTTTGTCTAGAGGAATGATCTTGATCCTGTGTTGGCTTAGATCTAATCAAGGAAAGGGAGAACTCTTTAAGATCTCAAGGGTGAGACATCATTCATCTTGTAGAAATATGTGATAGCCTATCTTGGAAGCAAAGAAATCTACAGTCATAAGAAATGGGTATGAAGTATTGGAAAAGAAAAATACCCAGATCTTATAAAGAAATTCAGAGTACAAGCAATTGATTAGAAACATGATTTAGAACTGAACATGAGTCTTTAATCTGTGAAAAGTATGGTTAAAGGAGAAATCAAAACTATACTACCTTGCCTCTTTGACAAATTCAGATTCCAATTTATCATAGAATCGAATTAGATTATGATGCAGGAATTGATAATTTCACAGCAATGAAATCCCAGTGTCAACTTCCAACAATAATCTGGTTCAGTCCAGTTTATGTTTAGGATTTTAAAATTTTCTTTTATTATAAATGTAGAAATTCAAAAAGTATAATTATTAGTTCGATTACTGAAATATATATGAAATGGAAGTTCAAATTGTGTGGAACTTGAGTAGTTGGGGTAATTGAATTTTAAATTCTTTTCAATCTCTATGGGAACAATATTCGGACTTATAGGTCCACTTTTATTACTTGTATGACCTATGCACTTGCAGTATTAAGACCAAACTAAATATTTAAAGAATTCATTTACAAATCCATTTTTCTTATGAGCATCTGAGTTATTTTTTAGTTAGCAGTTTTGGTGCCTTTATTAGGGATTTGCATATGAATCTATGGTAATGATTATGTAAGTTATTAATATCATTTGGATATAAGTTTTAAACGTTGTTCTTAGGGATTGAAAAAAATTCCATCAATTTCGACAAAAGAGATAAATGCTAATTTGGTTGTATTTTCTTTGTTTTATGAAATTTCGAGGAAAAAAAACGGAGTTTAACGTGGTAAGTTGAATAAGCTAGTGATATTTTTGGAAGCCTAATAGATGTATAATTTTTTATACCACTGACTCCATTTGATCTTAGTGTGTTTCTACTTTCAAGAAGATTTTAAATGTCTAGAAAACTAGAAGCAGATATGCTCCATCTAATCTTGAAATTGAAAAACCACGAAGAATGCGAGGAAGCTACCGTCTTTGAATATAAAAGTATGTCAAATCAAAGAGAAAAGATTCTTGAACTATTCTGAAAAAGAAGAAACGAGAGAGACCTCGGAGGCTGACATTATGGAGGACTTTAGGCTATTATTCAAGAGGAGTACCTGGCGTGAGACAACCTCCATTAAACCCCGACAATTTTGAAATTTGAAGCCGACGTGATTACTATGGTGCATCAACACTAGTTCACAGGACACCTATCTGAAGATCCCAATGAGCATTTGAGGAGATTCATGAGGATGATTAACACAGTCAAGCTGAATGGGGTGAGACCAGATGTAATCAAGCTTCAACTCTTCCCCTTTTCATTGAGAGATGTAAGCGTGACTTAGTTTGATTCGTGCAGTTGGGATTAGTAAGACACTTAGGAAGATTTGGTGGAAACTATATGAAGCAGATTTTTTCTTCCAACTCTCATATTTGAGAGAAGAGGAGAAATCATGTGCCCAACCGAGGGAAAGATGAGAGTCTACACCTTGCATGAGAGATTCAAAGAGGCCCATTAAAAGAGGCCTTATGCATGGAATAGATTTGACCACTCAGATGGACATTTTCTATCATGCTATGAATTATACCTCCGAAGGTATAATTTGTGCATCATGCTGTGGGGCTTTTAAAAGGAGAAATACATAGGAGGCAAGACAATTGATTAAAGACCTGGCCAAATGAAACTACAAGGCTCCATATGAAGCTTCAGGGAGTAGTAGTAGATTGAGGGGAAGTGGTCTTATTGGACTTGATGGAATAGCGGCCATAAAGCAGCTAGATGCGGGTTCGAACAATGAAATGATGAAGAAGAATACACCTTGCACATAGATGGGACGTTAGATGAAAGGGTAGAAGAAGTCTTTGAAAGCTAGTTGGAGAAGAGCGCACGAGTTGAGGAGACCCGAGTATATGAATGGCAAAGAAGTTATCACTTCAAGCCCTAACTTGACTTGCCCGGCCACACTATACACCCGACAACGGGAACCATGAAAACTTTTCATATGGTGGAGGAACCTGTGAGGGCCTAAGACGTGGACAAAATTACTGTAAACATACTCATTGAGGTTTCAAGAACAACGGCCCAGTGGAGAAGGATAATATAAGGAGTTATCGAGGTCGAAAGGGCTCGATCGCTGAAGATCAAATGCTTCATTTCATGTCGGAAAGCAAGAAAGTTTTAATTTACATGAAATTTTCTGACCTTGAAAATTTCAAGCAAACACAATAGTGTTTTTGAAACGAACACGATACCTCTTTGAAGAATTTAGAGATACATATGAATTCGACTAGCTTAAAACATGCGAAGAGCCTAAGCATTCATTTCTGATGACGCGGAAAATTGTGACATCATTTATAGTGGCGACTTTGGTAACTTCAGTGTTCTCAAAAGTTGATGTCGCGACCACACATTCCGTCACGAGCATCGTGTCTTTCTCTTAACTACGGCCGGTCACGACCTCGGTTACGGTTAAGACTCTTTTCCTTGTTGTCTTTGCGTATCGCGACTTCGATTTAAGTCGCGACAGCGTTGTTCTTCTTGCATTACTTGGTCGTGACTTTGTTTTTTAAATTCGCGACCTTGTTGTCAGTCTTACGCCTTCATAGGTTTCAGTTTTGAAATCGACTTCAAGGTATCGCGACCTCTTTTGATGTTCATTTCTCATCTTTTGAGTCATGACCTCGATTCTTTGTTGCAACCCGTTTCAACTACTTCCAACCTCTATTCTAAGTCGCGACCTCCTTCTTATCGCGACATGTGATCTCTTGTTTAGTAAACATGATCCCATTGCTCCAAAAGTAGTTAACGACCTTAATTCATACACTTATTCTTCTTGGTCGCGATTTGAATGAGTAGTCGTGAGCATGGGTTTGTAGTCTTTGTAACAATAAATGAGTCGCCTTCAATCTTTCTATTGAGACTTGATTCAGTTGTCATGTCGCGACCTTAGCGTTGTCGCGACCTCAGGTAATTATTTCGTTTAAAACTAGTTGCAAATTCTTTTTCTTTGCAGAGACTTCTTTTATGGCTTTATTGACGAATCCACGTCGTGACATCAGAGTGACATCGTGACCTCAGTTATATTCAATTGGCGTTGCGACATCAGTGTGGTGTTGCGACCTCTCGACTATTGCCTTAGTCATTAAATTATTAAGCTTAATGCTAGTCGACGCTTGCTACGGTCTTCTATTTCTTCCCCAAACTGATCTTGGTGATGTCATGACTTGGAAATGGCGAAAACTAGAAAGCTTCTGTCCGACTCAGCCTTTCGATTGCGACTTCATTTTACCTTATAGAGCTGGTCTCTTACGGTTTTTCTTGGATTTTTGTTTCTTTGTATTTTCTGCAAAATTAAATTTGGGAAGTAAAATATCCACATTTCTGCATATGAATCCAACATTTGCTCCTTGTAATATGCTCATAAAATGAGTGCATCGGATGAGTTTTGGACCATCAATCTCCATTCCCAAGTTTCCTCCATCTCCTAAGCTAGCACAACATGAACCTTTAAAAGCACGAAAACTTCCAAATCCTACAAAAGAAGAAGATGAACCCTTATATTTTTTTTTCTCTCTAAACAAAAGTTGTAATCATTCCTCTTAATAAAAACTCAAGACCAATTACTAAATGATTATGTGTGAAATTCTTTGAGTCTTGTGTTATTTGCACTATAGATTGTGTGTTTTTTTTTTTAAATAAATGAAAGAGTGATCTTGAACAATGAGTTGAGTGAAGCTGTGGTGTTTGGATCGTGAATTTATTGAATCAAGTTGTTTATGTAATTCTCGGTTTATTTACAAATAATGAAATGATATGTTGAATTAGCATAACAACTACTGAAGAGTCTAACAATAAATGTGCTTAAAATTGTGGTAGGCATCACTAAATTGGAAAAGGAAGTTGCAAGTTTAGCTAGAATGAATTTGAATGTTTAGATTTAGGAAGATGTACTCAATAAAGAACAAATAAGGCTTTTAAAATTTATTTTGTATGTGATAAAGATGGTAAAATCTGAAAAACAATGCACATGGTCAAAGTGAGTCCTTAACAAATTGTGAAAGATTAGGGACATCTTTTGGGTTTAGTCACAGTCAAATAGTCCAATGTCCTAGAACTTGTTAGATTATTAGTCAAGGCGAAATCCTAGGCAATACCACTAACAAGAAGTGAATGGAAGTTTGAGCCTTCTAAGCCTACCCTCATAATATGCATATGCATACACTCTAGTTCCAGAATTGAGCCAAATTGTCTAATTTCTTCATTAAAAAAGCAATTAGAAGCCTCAAACCCTTCCTTTATTATAATCCTACAACAAAGAACCCTTTATTGCCTAGGTTTCAGGATAAGAAATTCAAAATGCAGAAAAGGACAAGATTGGGGGAATGTTATTTTGATTTCAAAGGAAAAACAAGAATGAATGATGGAAAAAGAAGAGAACAATTGATGGAAAGGAAGGGAATGCAGAGAAGAAGTCAAGGGTTGTAAATTGTCAAATTGGAATAAGTTTTGTCTTGTGGTCTTCCTCTCTTGAACAATTAAGTTCATAGGGTGTTTAGCACACCTGAGTACCCTAATGTCGGCGGTATATTTCTTTAACCCAAGAAGTTCTCAAGAGTGGTAGAAAGCCTAAAAAGACAAGACATTTCACTATTCCTAAAAATCTTTGACAAGTAAAAGAAAAGCAAAAGGGCTTCTCTAAAAGGCGAATTGATAAATTTTCGCGATGGTAATAAAAAGACGAGATGAGAGTATGCGGTATGATGCATCAAGATCAAGTTTGGGAGTAATATTTTCGACATAGAGTAGGAAAGAAAGGGATGAAGGATAGAGGCAAAAGATGCAAATTGAAAGATTACTGGAATATAGATGATTTTTAGCCTAAATTCTCAGTGTCACCTAATTGCCCGAGCTAAACGTTGCAAGCCTAAAAGACCTAATTGATCTTGGTTGTAACTTGCCTCTATAGTAAGGGCTAATATGAAAAACAAGCATATGGGACTTTGAAGAACTAATATGCAATAACTGTGTAAAGTCCTAGAAGATTAGCTAATTTTTCCAAGGAGAAAGGGAAAGAAGACCATCACACACTCACATATCAGAATTAATTGATTGAATTGTTTGCATTTCAGAAATCATTAGTTTGTTTTGTGATAGTAATTGAAAATTTTTCCTAATTCTGAATTGAAAACTAAATTTGAAACCATGCTGCAACTAACTAGTTTCAATTCAAGTTGTGGATTCAAAAAAGAGATTGCCGTAGAAAATAGAAAAATGTCCCTAAAAATAAAGCTAAATTGTTTGAGGACAAACAAAATTTTCTTCTCTTTGCTTGGGGGCAAGCAAAACTTTAAGTTTGGGGGAATTTGATGAGTCTTAAACTCATCTATTTTTAATATTTTTTAACTATTTTGAAATATCTTCGGTCGATTTAATGTCAGTATGGAATATTTGCAACTTTGTGTTTGTGGTTTTATTCAGGAAAAAATTCAGCGAGGAAGAAAGAAAAACTGATAAATGCTTGATATCACATCGCGACGAGTTTTGTGTGTCTCAACAGCTTCCAAAGAAATGTAGGGAACTCTGTCAACTGATATTTCCTTTTTGCTAAAGGTTTGAAATCTTTTATGAATCGGCTCTATCAAAGCCAAAAACTGGCGTCATCACTTTGTGAGAAAATAGGGAAGAATATAACAGATTAGTTGAGAGCGAAAATTTATGTTGCGACAAAGTTTCAGCAGGATGTCAACACAAGGAAGAAATTGTCGCGACAAGGTATCTTCTGTCACAACAAGAGTGAAACAATAAATGAATAATCTTTGCGTGAATAAGTTTATGTTCGTATAATGAAGAACGAGGAAGGTAGAGATCTCTGTGTGACGAGGAATCCCTCTTTAATCGCGACGCGATTATTGCAACATGGAGAAGCTTGTTGAGATAGAAGAAGAGCTTCGAAGAAAGATTTCTATTGCGACAAGGTAATGTATGTTGCGACACTAAAAGAAGAAGTTTCTATCACGACAAGGTTATGTATGTCGCGATGCTGAAAGAAAAAGAAACCTACACAGTCGTAGCGGATAAACAAAGCGTGACATGTGATGCTGCAAGGTGAATTGGCTGGTTGACAAAAGAATCCAATGTTGCGACACTGAAGATGAAGAGATGTTAGATGTACGCGATAGGGATCTTAGGTCATGAAAGCGGAGATAAGATGAACCTGCAGTTAACAGGTCGCGACAGGGCACTATGTCACGATAAAGGTTCTGACACGAGGAAGAAGTGCGGTGGCGAAATAACTTATCGTTAGCGACACGAGACAAAATTTGAATATAGAAGAATCTGTCGTGACATAACAAAGGCGGGAGTTGCGGCCAATGACTTATGACAACACCCGAGGCCATGTATGACATCAAAATGGAAGGTACTTGAAATCGGGTTAAGTGGTGACAAGAGCTCTGTCGCGACCAGACTTTCTGGGTCGACAAAGTGACAATCTGAAACATTGTTGCAACAAGGACCAAAGAAAGCGAGAAATGGTTGCGACATAACAATTTGAATCCTTGACATCCAATTTGAAGAAGGCTGCGTAGAGTATTGTGGTGAGCTGGTATCGATGTCGCGACATAACTATTTAAGGAACCACACATAAGATTATCGCGACATAGAATGATTAGAATGATAGACTTTGCAAGACAGATTGTTAAGGAGCCAAAGAAAGATCTCTCACGATAGAGAGCGCTATTGCAGAGATGAATATGCGAGAAGAAAAGAATGCGTCGTGATCGAGGAAGCTGCATTTGCGATGGAATCGAGAGGGCACGGGGGGGTAGATTCGGTGATAGACTCTTGCGTCTTCGCGATGAGGCCACTGTGATGAAGATTAAAAATTTTGTTGCGACAAAACTTCTAGGTTGCAACCGAAGTGCAATTTGGAGCGAATTTTTGGGGATCCCTGATGTGGCCTCGAGATTTGGGGCCCCGAGCTTTTGGGGGCCTTATAAATTGAAACAATTTAAGGAAAGTAAAGTAGTCGAGAGGGGCTTGAACATCCCCAGGGAGTGAGGACTCTTTTGTATTATATTTTTCTTTTATTTTCTTTTATTTTTTTTCTTTTCTTTTCTTCGTAGATTAGATTTAGCGTAGAATTTTGATTTGTTTATTGGACTTAAATGATGGAATTGTTCGAAATTGAAGTTAGATGGGGTGTTGAAATTCATTTCCGATTACTGTTTGAATCCAATGAAATCTAGAACAAAGTTGGAATTCATCTCTTTCAGTTGATTGCAGTTACATTGGAATTTTCCTGATCAGTATTTTAGTGTTCACTGTGATCTAGTTTTTGAGAAACATAACTTCCATTAGGAAAGATCTGATGTTAGTTATGGTCTTTTTTGCACAATTAGAATGAAATTTCCTGGGTTGAGAATCTTGAATTTATTTGAATGGTGATGTTCATGAAGTGAATTGTTCCAAATATAAAAAACTAATACTCATAAAAGGACTATTATCCGACTCTGATTTCTAGGAGGCCCTTTGAGTGACACAGAGATGGAGATTCCTAAGAGCATGGAGTAGTTACTTGGGGGTAAGCTAGACTAATATGGAAGAACTAATGAGATCTAAAAGATTACTTAGATAAATCCTCAATTTACTCGTGATTTGAGAAGGAGTTGAGTGATCTATCAATTTAATCAATTAGAGATCTCTCCTTGGTATGGAGGAATGATCTTGATCATGTGTTAGCTTAGATCTAATCAAGGAAAGGGAGAACTCTTTAAGGTCTTAAGGATGAGACATCATTCATCTTGCAAAAATCTGGCAATGGCCTTGTCTTGGGAAGCAAGAAATCTACAGTTATAAGAAATGAGTATGAAGTATTGGAAAAGAAAAATACCTAGATCTTATAAAGAAATTCAGAATACAAGTAATTGATTAGAAACATGATTCGATGAACAAACTCTCTATCCATTGAAAAGTATAGTTAAGGAAATCGAACTAAACTACCTTGCCTCTTTGTGGAATTTAGATTCGATTTATCCTTAGAATCAAATTAGATTATGATGCGGGGAATTGATAATTTCTAGCGGTGAAATCCGGTCATCGACTTCCAGCAATAATGCGGTTGATCTAGTTTATGTTTAGGATTTTAAAATTTTCTTTTATTATAGATGTAGAAATTCAGAAAGTAGAATTCTTAGTTCAATTACTGAAATATCTATTAAATGGAAGTTCAAATAGTGTGGAACTTGAGTAGTTGGGGTAATTGAATTTTAAATTCTTTTCAATCTCTGTGGGAAAGATATCCGGACTTATAGGTCCACTTTTATTACTTGTACGACCTGTGCACTTGCACTATTAAGACCAAACTATATCTTTAAAGAATTAATTTAAAAATCCATTTTTCTTATGAGCATACAAGTTATTTTTTGTTTGAACAAGTTTATGGTGTCTTTACTAGGGATTAGCATATAGTCTTGTGGTAATGTTGTCATAAATTTGTGTATATATCGTTTTTACTCATAACAATGAGGCTCGGTCGGTGGAGTCCACGGCCAGGGGAAACATTAATAAATGCCTTGACCAGAACTCTGTCCTTGTTCTGGTTGAACAACCCACATCACGTGAGAAAATTTTATGCTTAGTGACCAAAGGGAGGCTAATGGCGGTCTCATTGACGGATGTTTTTAATCGCGGCAGGCCTTAAATCCTCACACACCTCGTGCGCTTGGTCGGCGATGTGGAAATCCACATTCTTGCGCTTACACTTTGCATGACTTTCGTACGCATTTGAGTACACACACATCTTGTCGTGCGTCCTGGTGCGCGTTGTTGCGCCACCTTGTCGCAACACGAAAAACTCTGTTGCGATGCAGGGCACAGGAACTCTGTCGGGACAGACTTTCTTTGTCGCTACAAAGGACTCAAAACGGGCAGTAGCCCATTTTGGCCTCCTACACTTCCAGTTTCCCTTTTTCTTTTCTTTTTCCTTTCCTTTCCAAGGCACTCTAAATTCAACATAGCTTAGTCTTTTTATTACAAAGACAACCGAAAGCTCAGAAAACTTGCCAAAATATATAAATCATACTAAACAAGTTTAGTTTACAACCTGTTCTTTTACATATATAGAAAGCAGTTTCTATCCAAAATTACAAAATACATTGCAATGCCAATCTGTCCCCGCACTGACTAATTCGTAAAAGCGTGTCCCACCTCAAGATTGTACCTTGACACCTGAAAAAATTTTCGTGACCAGGTGAAGCGTCACCAGTAGATGAGTGCCTATGAAATTTCACTCCTTTAATGTAAGTGTCTATCTGATAGCAAACATACACACATTGAAGCAAGAATATGTATATTCCTCGAATGTCACATGTCATGGATGAGAATGCTGACTCACCCTTTCCCATGTCTGAGTCCTCAGAGCTCCTCGCACGTATTGTGCGAGTGTGAGCCATTTGTTATTTTCCGATGACAACCAAAGATCATTCTTAATCATTTCATATTTTCATTTACAACCATGCGCCTTTTATGGGTAGTAGATTTTTGGTGTCGCACCGCAGGCTCCACAAACCCAGACACTTTTACGGCCTTTCACCACTGGGGACTATGTCTGACCATAATTGATGGGTCTTTCACCTTGGGAGGGAATCTATCGGGCTTGCGTCCCATGACACATAATTGTCTTCACCGTTCATAGTATGAGAGTCATTTTGGACGGTGTCCCATTATCGAGCCCACCCAATTAACACCATGTCACGGTGTTGATGCTGCTTGGAATGTACCATGACACACCATTGAACACAATCTGATGTCGAATTAATATGCACTCATACCCATGTCATGCGATGTTATCGTGCATATCGCAGTAATTAATACAATTGCACTACTACTCTCAACTCTACTTATATGATGAGAATTATATGTGCATGCCTACTTATACATATTCTTAGTACATCATTTGGACATTTATAGAGATGAATACAAATTCAAGAATAATTCATACCATTCATGCTTAGACATATCAATTGACATACATTGGCATCTGGGTCACTACCATTGGTGTGATGCATCAGCCTCCCAGGCACAGTGGTGACCGCGATTCGTCCACGACCCCAACCTGACGGGCCATGTAATGGCCTTAATCACAACTATTTGTCATTCATTTGTCCTGATGACATGCAAACAATTTAATCTCTTGATCATGTTAATATATCTCTGACATGATTTTTCCACCACAATTGCATGTTATTCGACAACTTGAGAAATAACACCTGAAAACCGGAGAACATCGGTTCCGAGACCGACATCCATCTTCACACTCGATCCAGGCCCCGTAGAAAATAGTCGAGAATTTAGGCTATTTTAATCAAATTCTTTGGACTAACCAAGCCACTCCACGACCCCGAGCAAACCATGCCATTAAATGGCTCTTAAGCGAAATAATAGAGGTAGGAGGTAGGAGAGAGAGACCCTACTTTTGGAGTTGTAAAAACTCTTAGTTTGGTCTCGACTTAGGCTCTCATTTGTGGGAAGCACTTTGTCACTTGCTCCTTCGATTGATCGCCGAGAAATTTATAGAGAAAGTAGAGTTTCTCTCTCTCAATTTCTTCTTCTCCTTCCTTTTTTCTTTCTTTCTTCTCCCTCTTTCCTCCTTTCAATATACTTAGGTTTGGTCGAGATGGGTGAGTGAGAGTGTCTTCTCTTGCGCGTGTCAGCCTCTCATTGCTCCCTTGGTTTCCCTTATCCATTTATCAAGAAACTTTGGATTCCTCAGCCTCTTATGTGGTGACACATGTCAGCGTAGGTCTACGCCAGGCTCTTGTTTAACATTCTCGCCCGGCATGTGGCTGTGTAGGCCACTCGGCCTGTATCAAATAATAAAAATGCTACGCCGGTCTGCGCCAGCTTGTGAAGTAGTTGTACCGGAATTGGCGTGAATAGCCGATTGCTGAGATGATTCCGATGGTGTAGTCCATTTCGTCATCCGAGATTTAGGAAAATTTCGGATTTTGACCGAAATTACAATTTTACCCTTTCTCAGAAAATTGGATTTTCTCGGGTTTTATAATAACTCCATTTCACTACACCACACTATCATACACTTGCATAGCACTAGATCGTTCCTCTCAAGTGCATAGGACTCTCATACACCTTCGTAGCACTATATCATTCATCTCCACTGCATGATACTCTCATGCACATGCGTAGCGCTAGATCGCTCCTCTCCACTGCATAGCACTCTCATGCACCTTCCTAGCACTATATCATTCCTCATGTCAGCTTCCTTTTTCACTCTTCACTCCATTTTTGAGCATATGGCAAGAAAAACCCCATTAATTTCCATAATACAACATCAAATTTCTCTCCACACCACATCCTTAGCACAATATTCACAACTTAACATTAAATCTCCTCCTCTCTCTCTCCCTTCACCACACCTATAAATATCATCAAATAATATATTCTCTTGACACCACACATCTACATGTTTCCCCAAGAAAGCAAAACTAAGCTACCTCACAAGAACAGTACACCAACAACACTAAGAAACAAAATAAAATAATGATATAATTATAATAAAAAAAGAAAATAAAAAAAAATGAGATGGGCACTGTACACACCAAAAGCACTAAGAAACAAAATAAAATAATGATAATAATAAAAAAGAAAGAAAATGAATGGGCGGTAAAAGATGCTGAGTGGGTGTCTGCCTTTCTCCTATGTCCTCTTTGTCAGTCTCACTCCCTCCTTCTGATCATGGTCTCTTCCATTTCTTTGATTGTCCAAGACTCTTTGCCTTTCCCTAAAAAAAATTCTCCTTTCCAAAATAAAATCCAAAAATTCAAAAAAGGAAAATTAAACTAAAATAAGTTAAAATAAAATGAAATAAATATGGTAAAATAAAAAATAAATAAATTAATAAGAAATTAAAACTAAACCTAGCAAAAATTTTGAGTCTACAACATCCCCCTTATTCTTCAAGAAGCTATTTCTTATGGGAACTTGTAAGCGCACACACACTAGATATCATGAATACACCTTGGTTCTGGTCTCTCTTTCTAAAATTGAATTTACCAATAGATCCCCACTATTTCTAGGGGAATTGAATGTCTGGTGCTCTTAACCAACTGGTGGGCGAGTCACCAATAGATCCCTACTATAGGGATGCTCATCTAAAACTCCTTAGCATTGCTCCCTACTTCTTAGTGTTATCATTTTGAATAAAAGGGTGCGTTCTCTTCCTGTTTTAATTAATTTCTTTCAAATGAGTAAGTTGAGTTTGAGTTTGGGGGTGTTGGAACCTTAGTCTATATGTGAGATCTAAAATAAAAAAATTTCACTAAGTTCCCTTAGGAAAGGTTATTGAGGATTTAGGGGATAAATTACTTTGAATGTTGTCTCATCCTTTAAAGTTTAAAAATCTCTTTGGATCTCAATTTGGCTATCTTGTTATTCTAGAAATTGTTCATAATGTTCTTTTAACTTGCTACTAGCTCCTTGCCCAACTCATAGGTTTAGTGTGTGGTTTGTTGCTTTTGTGTCTTTTCTTTACTTGAGGACAAACAAGGAATTGAGTTTGGGGTGTGATGAGAATGCATTATACTCATTACATTCCCATGATTTTACTACTTTTTCTTATTGTTTGTTGAGATTAATAAGTGTTCTAAAGTATTAATTGTTCATCTCTATGTTTTGGGCAATCCCAAGCCATATGGTGAGATGACGAAATATTATGGAGTAAGAGGGCAGCAAAGTGAAGAATTCAATCATCAGTAGTCCACGTTGCGACGTGAGATCTCATGTCAAGGCATGTCAAAGCCTTATATCAAAGTGCTGCAGTTTACATCGCAACGTGCTGTAGTTCACATTGCAAAGGCAGCCCACTAGCAACATCAAATCTAGCACATTTTGTGCGTAATTGGAAGCCCAAATTGGAGGATGTAAAAGCTAGATACCCTAATTTGGAAAGGAGGTTCGAAAGGGTTTGAGAGGAGATCAAATTTAGAGAGAAGAACATATGAGAACCAGATTTGGAAGAGGGATTCAAGCTAGTAGAGGTCAAGAGCTTGAAGATTAGAAGAGGATTTATGTTTCACATTATTTGCTTTCTCTAATCTTTCTCCCTTTTACCTTTGTTAGCATGATGAACCTCTTGATTTGTGAATTGAACTTCATGTTAGGCTAAAACCTATTCTAGGGTCGAATTTGTGAACTGCTATGTATTTATTTCTTTATCTTTAATGATTTTGGAAATATGATTGTTGGATTTATTGAAGCTATTGTTTTCTTCATGTTGTTATTCCTAATATGGCTAGGGCTTGGAATAATTTACTGCTTAATTTGGTTGTATATGGGAACATAAACTAATTATCGAGCATTCAATAGCTTTGTGTAAGAATTAGAAGGACTAGGAGGTGAATAATTTTCATAGTCTTAGGCATTTATTGGAGTAATCAAGAGGTGTTTGTTAAATGACCTAAAAGGGTTTTTATTTGTAATACCATTTCTTATTACCTTAGAAGGACAGGGAGGTGAATGAGGGAACCGGAATGCAAAAGTACAACCGAGACGCGAGACTTGAGGCTGTAGTATTTATATTCTTGGCCAACAAATCAAACCTGAATATTTCTAAATGAGTTTTACAAGGATATAGATGGCAAAGGAGGGATCAACATTGAGCCCTATAACTTTATTCATTTGATTGAAATCCTAGTGTTTGTTTGGGAATTTTACTAAGGGGTTGTTTGTTTTTTGATTTAATGCTCAAAGTTGAATAGCTTTTAACATTAAGCTGTTTATTTCTTAAAATTTTTACGACTTATTGCTAATTTTTTTAAAAAAATTTATGAATTGAAAAAGTGAAAATATTTGACTTTATTCGGAAAAAGTCGTTTTATTGAAATAAGAAAAAACTTCGTTATTACTTGATAAGGAGGAGAATTTAATGCTGGCTATTTATTATGGATGATAACGGAAGGGTTTGAGACGGGGCGGCGTCATCCCGACTCGGTTTGTTTATTCTTTTCAATTCCCAAATCTGTCTAATTTAAAAAATTAAACGAGGTGGGGCGGGGATGGGAAAATTCCCAAACCCGCCCCGTATACATTTGATTTTTGTTTTTATTTTTTATTTTTTTATATTTGTTTTATTTTTATTATATTAAAATTAATATATTTCATAAAAAATAAAAATATTATGAAATTTATAAATTATTTATTAAAAACATTCTAATTATTATTATTATTATTATTATTATTATTATTATTATTATTTATATTGAAGTATAAAATAAAATAATAAAAAATTTTAAAATATAATCATGGAGGGGCAGGAGTAACCATACCTGAACCCCTCCTCAACCCGTTTCGAATATAGGAAAATAAATTTAAACCCGCTAAAAACCTGATTACAGTTAAATCAAATTCGTCTCATCCCTATTCACTACCTAATATTAAAAAACAAACATTTTAATACTTAATGCTATTAAATACTATTCAACATTAAACTCAAAAAAAGTTATATTCAACATTTAGTAAAAAAAAACAAATGCCACCTAAGTGTCTCCCTGAAAATCCAATTTCTTTTTTTTTTGTCTTTTGACATTGATTTTGAAATCACATAATTGAGAATATCAACTTGAATAGAAAAAGACTTAATTAACTTTGGTGCTATAGATTGATTGAACAATCACGATACTTGGACTTTCAAATCTATTTTACTACTTATTACGATCCGTGCACTTGTGGTCTTGAATTTCATTGCATAAACAAATTCATCGCAAAGAAAATACGAAATTAACAATGCCTGGATCATTTTGTAACCTTCAGTCCAGTTGTCAAGGCTTCTACTATCCGAATAATACTCACAATTGCTCTATCTTTTGGTTGGGGAATTAATCAACTTGATGTTCAGAATGCATTTCTTAACAGTGATCTTCATGAAAGTGTCTTTATGCCCCAACCACCAGGTCTCATTCATCCAGATTTTTTGATGCGTGTTTATCAACTTAACAAGGCAATTTATGGCCTCAAGCAGGCACCTAATGCCTGGTTTAACAAGCTCAGTACATCTCTTATTCATTGGGATTTCAAGCATCAAGAGCCGACTCTTCCATGTTTTTTCAGCTACTATAACTGATATTATCATCATTTTTATATATACAGATGATATTCTTGTCACTATCAACAACTCTGATTTTATTTCATCCTTCATTGCTCGGTTGCATACTAAATTTTCTCCAGGGTAAAAGCCCACTTCACCACTTTCTTGGCATTGAGGTTACTAGCAATCAGACCTCTTTCGTCTCAACGCAGTGCCAGTCTCTCTTCAAACAAATATGACAGATATAATCAGTTGTCATCTTGTGGGTGTCCAAACAAGATGGCGAGCCTCTTCCTGATCCTACTACCTATAAGAGTGTTGTTGGCGCATTGCAATATCTGACCCTAACACGTCCAGATATCTTGTTTGCTGTAAACAAAGCGTGTCAGTTTATGAGTGCTCCGTCAACTACACACTGCATGGTGGTAAAACCTATACTGAGATATCTCAAAGGGACTCTATCCTATGGTCTTCATATTTAGCATTCTTCTTCTCTTGCTCTCCAAGCTTATACTGATGCTGATTGGGCCTCTTGCCCATATGATAGGGTAAGCACAACTGGCTATTGTGTTTATCTTGGTCTGAATTTTTTTTCTTGGTCTTCAGCTAAGCAAAAGGTGATTTTTTGAAGCAGTGTCAGAATTTGAGTATCGTGGCATAGCTTCCACAGTCGGTCTTGATTCAGGCACTTCTTCAAGAGCTGTGTTTGAGTTCCTGTGTTACTCCTTTCATTTGGTGTGATAATCAGAGTGCAGCACACCTCGCAGCTAATCTAGTCTTTCATGCTCGGTCCAAACACATCGAGCTTGAACTTCGCTTTGTAAGAGAAATGGTTATCCGTAATCAGCTCATCATTCCTTATATTCCTTCAACTGGGCAGATAGCATATGTTTTTATCAAACATACCTCCAGCTGACAATTTTTTGCCTTTAGAACCAAGCTCTCGGTCGTTCCTAGCCCGTTAAGCTTGCGGGGGATGATTAACAGTATGTCTCCTCCACTCTCCTATGTTACTTGATTCAGTTTAGAGGTTTAAAGAATAGTTAGAAAGTTAGAGCTAGCTATTAGAGAGTTGGTTAGTCTTGTTAGCCGGAGGTTCTTCTGTTGTAATGCTACTTAGATGGAAATTTATCCTTTCCAGAAATGTGTATTGATCTCTTCTTGAATATCAATAACTATCCTTTGTTTTAGTTCTTTGTTCTGTCTCTCTTAAGCATTTTGTCAAGCGCTTTCATTAACAATTGGAACCGATGATTGGCACGTGCACCGCCCAGTTCTAAGATCGTAATAGGCCCAAGCCGCCATGCCCAATCTCCGACAAACTGTCCATTGTTTCTTAAAATATGTGGAATCGAACATAGAATCTCATAGTCCTATGATAAGCCAAGGCACTGCTTGACAACTTTTGATTTGTTACTTAATGTAGCAAACAACTAATAATATATTTAAAATACTGAAATTTTATAATACTAAATAGGAATAATATTTTTTGAAATTATAAAATCAGTTATAGTTTAACAACTATTTTTTTTTTTCATTTTTAATATATTTATAACTGAATTTTATATATTTCATTTCATAAAATTTAAAATATGAATATATTTTTACTTATGCATAAGATAAAATAAATATTATTGATTTATATATATATATATATATATATATATATATATACTATATATCTCTCCATATATATATATATATATATATAACTAATACACCAATTTTAATAATATACAAATTATATATTTATGGTGTTACGTTGAACTGTAATTTGATCCTTGGTCAAACTAGTCAATCGTGAATCAGAAATCTTTTTCCTATTCACTTAAAGTACCTCGTCTTGAAGGACGGCCATCCTAAGATGGGTTCACTGAAAATTTGGCTATATTTTTTTACAAAAAGGTCAGAATGCTTCTCCTAGTTTTGAGATTTTTTAATTGTTTAGCCTTTTAGTTTTATTGAAGATTACTTCTAACTGAAATTTTAATATTATCAAGCCATTTATTAGAGAAATTTGACGGATATAAGTGGTAGGAGTATTTTAGGTTAGCATTATTTAGTTCAAAATATAGCATAAATCATGGTTTTGATGCTAACCAAACAATCCTTTTAGTCATTTTCATGTTTAATCCCCTATAGCTGTGTGTTTTGCATAAACGAAGAAAACAAGACGAAAAGCAAGCAAAATGATGAAGAATTAAGGAAGATAGGCTGATGAGAGACCCACGATCACGACCACAAAAGCGATGATCAGAACCGTCTCGGCCGAGAGCTGACACAATGGGCGAAATCTGGTAAGGATTACGAGCCATTGTCATGATCACTTCAGCGCAACCCTATATGGAACCAAGCCCTCGGTGAGATCGCGATCGTAAAAGACCCTCGGAAAGACTGTAGAACTCATATTTTGGTGAGGCCGCGACCGTGGAACACTTACTGTCGTGACTGCACAGCATAGCCTAGATTTACTGTCCATTTTTGGGCCCATTTTGGTCTAGTTTTCAAGGTGTATATATATGACTTTTTCCTGGGATTTAGGGTTCAAAGAGAGAGGGAGAAAGAGGCTCTCTTCTAGGGTTTCTCTCTTTTTGTTATAATCAATCTAGGGTTTTAGTTTGTGTTTTTAATTTTGAGGTTTTGCGTTTTTTTTTAGAGTTTTATGTGTTTGGTGGAGAACTGGGAGATTTTCCTGGAAGGATTGAAGACCATAATCTCTTCAGAGTTTCTTCTTCTCTTTCCATTATGCTTTCAATTCTTCTTATTTCATATCAGTTCTTAGTGATGTTCTAATTCAATAATCTAGGGTTTTGTTTGTAATATCGATATGAACCTTATATTAATGCATTGTTTTTCATCTCTTGGGTCTATTGGTTGTTAATTGCTCATCGATTCATTCTTATGTTAATTCATATTGATTTTTGATCAATTTCAATATGTTTGTGACTTGTTACAAGATCTGAGAAGTGCGTGATAGGTTAGACCTAGGTGAATGAACATAATTTGCTAGATAATAGAGATATTGACAGGAATTATGAGGCATAGTTGAGTTTCTTTTTCGTTAATGCATCGCTAGGGCTTGGGGTTCAGCTGAGAAGCACTATACCTAGTTCTAATCGATAGATCCTTAGCTTTTGAGAGATGTTAATGATTAATTTTGTGAGATTAGCCTTGAGCATATCAATTAGCTTGACGAGAGAGATCGCCTTAATATTTGGGGATTATCCATTTACATCAAAACCCTAGAGCTCTCTATCCAATAACTTTTACCTTAAACATAATTTTAATCTTGTTTTCCCTCAATAATTGTTTTCTTTCTTGGAATTTCTCAATTCATTCTTTTACTAGCTTGGATATAAGAGAGAGCATCCCAATTTCAGTAGTTAACACCCAACTCCTTGTGGTTCAATATCCGGACTCCTTGAGTCCACTATATTACTTACAGGCTTGTACACTTGCAGAATTTAATAATTGAATTTTAGAGCCTATCAAGTTTTTGACACCGTTGCTGGGGAAGATCTGTGTTTTATGCTAATATTAACACTAAGTACTTCTTTATTACTTCAAACATTTTTTTTTATTATGTATATTTTGTGTGGTTTTTGAAATATTTGATACTTTTTGTTTTCTTTTTGCAGAAATTTTCATGTTAAAACCACAATGGATACTATCATCTAGTTGACATATGCATTGACTCACCTTGAAGCGGCAAGTAGAATGAGGACGATTGGCGGATGGACTTATCGAAGAGTGACTCTGAGTGAGGAGTAAAGTGCCCCGTCTTATTTAGTGTCTTCAAGAAATTATTCCCTAGGAATGATGTCGTCAAGCATTTATATCTTGTGGGAATCCGCGGTCATTTCCACAGGGAGTGGTTTCCTAGGTGATCCTAAGGGATTGCTTTCCAATGAATGTGAGATTAAGGTAAACTCTGGGGGGTTGTGATTGATTGATTTATTTACCGATTGACTTAAACTATTGTAAAACGAGAAGGGCAAATGATAGGATCTTGAGGTTTCCTCTTACCACCAATGAGGTAACACCCACCTCTCACTTACAATCTCATCTAGGAGCCATTGATGAATGGTCTTTGATAGAAGTTGCTTTAAAGGCTCTGCCAAAATGAAAGAATAATTGAACGATATCAAATGCTTGCTCAGACGATTTGTTCGGACTATTAGTTTGCATTTGAGATCAAACACAACGTGTACCAAGAATATCTCGTTCACACATTGTCAAGAAGATGCCAAACTAAAGTTTTATAAGGCTTTTTGCAAGTGTTTAATATCATACAAATCCCATTGAAGCACGAAAGAGGGATTGAGGGCTATTACCTTGAAGGGGGTGAGTTTCCACCGTTAGAACCCTATCATGGAGGTTTAGAACTCCATTAAGGCTGAGAATTGATTCATAATTGCTGGAACACTACTAATAAATGGGAATTGAGAATTAACACTTCAATTGCAAGGTTAAGATATCAAAAACCCAGAGTCTCTCAATGAACACCAAGTTCTAAAACCAATTGAAAGATTAAAAATGCTTAAAAACTTAGAATCAGAAGAAAACTAGCTAATCTACTCTAACCCTGGAAAAATATGAGAAAAAAAACTCCAAAGGTTAGAGCCAAGACCCTAGAATCTGACCTTCCCCAATTCTACCCTCAAGTGGGCTTAAATACAATCCTCATTACTGATCTTGAAGTGGGGATTGAAAGACAAGCATGCCCTTGCACCAAGATTGAAATTCCGCTCAAATCCTCACGAGAGATGCGCATGTTGAATCTTAGGTGCCGAGTTAGTGTAAGTACTGTACCAAAGATGCTGCTTGAGTACTCAAGGTTGTGGGTATCGGTACCACTACATTTGGTACCGGTACTACTGCTCCACTGCTCCTCATTTCATGTTGGTACCAGTACTAGCTAGTGTGGTACCGGTACCACTGCCTCCATAGCTACCTCTCTTCACTTTAGAACTACCCGGGGTCTCCCAACAGTGTATGTAGTCGACAACGATGATCTATAGTTGTTCTATGGGACCAAACCGCTATGAAATGTGCACGGGACATCGAATAACCTGCACACGCATAAAAACGGTAGAAAAGGTCAAATGCACCTATTCTACACAAAGTGAAAGAAAAACAATAACTGAAGAGCTTAAAACCCTATATAATTGTTGCACTTCTATATACCTAACACACCCCGCAACTTGCACCTTGCTAGTCCCTAGCAAGATTTGAACTAGTAACGCCTACCGACTATGAGGTTCAACAAAGTGCGCTAAGGAGCAGTCAAGCATTGTAAGATTCCCAAAAGTGCAATTATGAACATAGTGTTATAACCTAACAAAGTATGCAACCACTTGAACTTAAATGAGCACCAGTCCCAAGTGTAATGGACAAAATAACAAGCTGTTATTCCTAATCGGAGATTCTCATATAAAGGATCTGAATGCGAAGAAAACGCAATGAAATCCACAATTGGAATGAACTTCATTAAAACTGTAAACATTTCACCATAACCAAGAAAGCTAACATGCATAGAAGTCAATAACGAACACCCTACATAACTAAAATCAAAAAGGTCTTTTAAGCTTGTAATGACCTTGGGTTACACAAATAGGTTTATAGGAACAAAATAGGTGTTGGCATGACATGGCTGAGGTCTCTACCCAATTTCCAAAACCACCCTATTCTAACCCCAGATACCACTACTCTTCGTCCCCCTCCTCTCCATCTGAGGAGAATGCATCTTCATCCACACAGTCATCCAACTCATCAGAATCCCCTTCCAAGTTAGGAGGGGGGTCGTCAACAACAACGGGCTCTCCTCGTAGAAGGTGATCCTCAAGCTTGGAGAGCCTATGGTCCAACTGCTTCTGCTTCCCCAAGATGCATTTAAACCATCCTTTGATTCTACGCTCCATCATCTTTAAGGGAGATGTACTAATCGGTCTAGGAGCCGACGATGATGATGGCCCAGAAATAGGCCCGGAGGAATGTCGCGTGAGGCCTTATGGAGCGGCTCAGTTTTATACATTTTGTTTGTGATGGGCTGACTTAAGACCAAACTCTTTTTCTCTACGGAACCCCTTATTCCAGCAGCTTCCACTAAATTTGTAACTAAGGTCAGAAAGAGGATGTGCCTGTTCTCAATTGGGGACCTCAGAAAATCCCTCATTATACACCATATTACAAAGCATAGTCAATAATTTTCCTATTCATTACCTCATACAGAAACTGGATTTCTTCCTTGCTTGGTAACTTCTCCCCTTTCCTTGACCGATCCTTATTGTATTGAATGACCTTATTCATATACTCGCTTTAATTTCCACAGGATGAACTCCTTAGACACAAAACCCACGATTTTGAGTTGGTACACATAGTGATTCTGTAACGAGTTAATAAGCTTTGTAGCCACGAGTGGGTAAGATTTGTCATGTGTGGCGGGCGATGTAGTGATCTAGCGATCGATTCAGAGTTGACTAGTCATTGCTTCCTCGAGATTGTGGTCTCTAAAAGGGAATCCACATTCAAATTCTCTCTCAAGTTGGAATAAAATTCCTTGACAATGGATGGTAGATAGCCTTACTACCTCACTCCACTTAAGTAGTGAAAATTACGATCTAAATAGCAACACACGAATGGGGTGAGTAAACAAAAACATTTCAATTTTCATTCCCCGCTCACAGTGGAAACCTCGTCTTTTAACTGAATGGACCCACCTTTCTCCCTCGGATTCCAAGGATTCAGCAAACATAACCTCAATTTCTTCGTCTTCACTCTCACTTCCTTCCTCACTCTTTGATGAAGGGCCTTTTCGCTTTCCCTTACCCTTTTTCACAGTTTGCAATGTATCGCCCTTTCATTTTTTAACAGCTCGCTCCATAGAAGAGCTGGTGGCCTTTCCTTTCCTTGTGTTCTTCGATCTCGCCATAGATAGCGAAATACTCGAATATTACGAGCAGTCCATACACACAAAAGTTTCCCAGCAGCATCTCCGGCCAATATTAGGGACTCACCTTTCCAGATCATTCAAACCTTTGCTCCCAATCTGCTTTCGTGGCGGGTGCTAACGACGAGACGAGGCGCAGCAAAGACCTGACACAATCCATGCTAACATAGTGAAAAACCGGTCGATTTCTCACATAGAAGGCAAAGCACACATGAGTCCAGGCACTTCGAGGCTCTGCGATGAAGAATTGTGGATGCCACGAGGTCGAGTGATGGAGACCTTTGGAGGCAGTTAATTGGGAGCTTCTTTTTGGTGAGAGGAGAAGTTAGGTTAGGGTTTCCTCTTATGGAGTTGGGGGGGGTGGTGGAGATGTGAAAGGATTCAACAAAAATGGGAGAAAAAGGCTCTCAAATCAACCGTTTCATGCCGCAGATCGCGGGTACGATAAGTGTAATGCCGTGCAGTTACTCTGCCACTTTTTCGCTTGATGGGTGTCGGTACGATCAAGTTATTGGTACGGTACCGATTAATCTTTGTTTTTGACTGAATGCAGATGCAATTTTAGTGGTACCATTACCCCTTGTACCACAATTTCGAATTCTCTTACATTTTGATTTCATTGTATACTCACTTCTTTTGCTTCGGCCCCTCGAGCTGCGCCTTGCTGGGTGTGTACTCACGCTCTCTCGACACAGCCGCTCTTGCGCCCAGGTCATCAGGTACTCCGTGGCGATTAAGAGTCTGGAGTTAGCCAGGCCCAGCGACTGAGGCTCAGCGAGAAGGTGAAAGGATGGCTCATTATGTTTAGAAGTTTAAAGAGAAAATGTGGCCTAAAATCATCTTTGACTACGTATGGATGTTCCTTAAAGAATAAGATGCATGAATGGAAGCTAAAATGCATAGGAGTGACGATATAAGCAAAAATGAGCTTGGGATAGAAATCGTGACATTATAGTTTATGAATGAGAGTGATACGGTCGAGATGAATCTAGAATAGAAAAGAATTAAGGTCGATATGGTGCCAAATATGAAAAAAGTTTATTGTACCTCTTATTATGTATGCGGTGAAACTATATGGAGTAAATACATAGGTCATGCGTGCATACATCAAGGTCGAGTACCATACTTTCAGAAAAGAGCGAAAATCGAAAAGCGCATGCACTTGGCCCCTAAAAATAACTGAATTAAACCAAATAGCATACTTAAATGGCTCTAACTAGTGTACCCACCGCTATGGAAATAATGCCTCAATCTGTGTGATACACCCATGGGCCGTAAGAGAGGGACCCGATAATACGGATTTACATAGGGTTGGACCCTCTGTCATTAAAAACAAAAATAGAGACTAAAATGAATAAAGTGTAAATATCAGAAAGGAGAAAATAAAACTATATACAAAGAGTAGAGGGCGGATTACGTTGAAGGAAAATCCGTTAGGCGGAGTGCACTAGTTATAGCTACTCTCTGTGGTGAGTTCTCCGAGAAATGGCTAGACCATTGGATTTAAATATTTTCTCATTTCCAAATTCAATCCCACTACGCCATATGATTTGAAGTTAATAGTGAAGGATCAGTTCATAAGCAGTTTACAAGATGGCGAAACATCATGATGTCTGCACAGTGAGGTTGGTCTTAGTATAATCGTTTATTTTCAATGGAAGAGCTTTGTCTCTCTATAGGTCTCAAACTCTCATACGATTCACATACTCGATTTATAATAGTTCATTTATATTGATCATTTGCCTTAGTGAATCAAAATTAAGAGTCTTAATGGCCTAATATGCTTTGTGCTCCATTTCCATTGGGAGATGACATACCTTGCCATAAACTAGCCTATAGGGAGACATACCAAAAATAGTCTTAAAAGTAGTACGGTAGGCCTAAAGAGCGTCGGTTAGTCGAAGTGACCAATCCTTGCGATTTGGGGTAATCGTTTTTTCCAAAATGTGTTTGATCTCCCTATTGGCTAGTTCGACTTGACCATTGTTTTGTGGGTGGTAAGCTGTGGAAACTTTGTGTGCGACTCCATTTTTTTTAACAAATTTTTAAAGGGTCGATTACAAAAATGGAGCCCACCATCACTAATGATTGCACAAGGCATTCCAAAGCGAGAAAAAATATGTTCTTTCAAAAATTTCAAAACAACCTTGTGGTCATTAGTTCTCGTTGGAATGGCCTCACCTTAGAAACATAATCATTGTAATAAAATGTAAAAATTACCCCACATGAGGGGAAAAGGCTATGAGTCTAAACCTGACAATCGAAGATCTCGATAATTAAAAAATAGAGTAGAGGCATCATGTTCATGCATGATCCTCTAATTGTTGGCAGAGCCTGAGTTTTGCGAAAATCAAAACAATCTTTGAAGTGAGCCAAAATCAGAAGCATGGGTTTTGTTCGCCAGATTTTCTCACGGAAGAAATGCCTCACAGCTGAGTGATAGAAGGTGAAGTACTACAATTTAATCATTGTTGATGCACCGCTTCTGGCGGTCAAATCAGAATGATGTTAAACAATGAATCATCAAAGTAGTATTTTAATGTCCTTTGAAATTTCCTCTTTATGAGGTCCATTGGGATGGAATTTGTCTTGTCACTAGATAATTTACTATGTCCACATACCATGGTGGATAAAAGCGAAAAGTTGCTCATCGAAAGTGTCGCCCCCTGGGTAGACCGAAGTTGTCTCGATTCAACTAACTTCTTCTCGGCGTCTCTCTAATACTCTCCTTAAATTCTCAGGACATCCCTTATAAAAATGTAAAAGCAATCATCGTAGAAAATCTCAAAATATGTTCTATCATATCATAAAATCCTCATCATTTATCATGGAAGATTCTTGGTTCACATAATCAGGCATTTTCCTAAATGATGTGCGAGACGGTGAACATGGTTTTCTCTTGATATTCTAGGGCTATCTCAATTTGATTGTCTCTTGAGTACCCATCTAGAAAACAATAAAATTCATGCCTTTCAACTCTCTCCAACATTTGATCCACAAAAGGTAGAGGGATATGATCTTTCCTAGTGGCATCATTACATTTCCTATAGTCTATGCACACCCTCCAACCTGTGGTGACCCGAGTGGGAATTAGCTCATTTATTCATTTACTACCACAGTGACCTCAAATTTCTTAGGAACTACTTGGGTTGGACTGACCCACTTGCTATCTGCAATGAGGTAAATAAAATCTACGTCCAATAGTTTTAAGACCTCTTTCTTGACAACTTCTTTTATATTTGGATTCGATTATTTACATTGTGGTTGTCTGGGGTTTGACATCTCTTTGGTAGGTCATGTGTGAAAATCAAATTTAATTCCCTTAATATCTTGCAATTGTGCATCCTATGGCGGTTTTGTGGAGTTCTCGATATCTCCAAAAGTTTATTCTCTTGATCGAGCTCTAAAGAGGATGATATGATTCTGGGAAAGTTTCTTTGGAATGCATACTTGAGATGCGATTGTAAGGGTTTCAACCCAAGCTTAGGTGGTTTCTCTTCCAAAGATAATACTCTGTCCTTAATTGGTGGCAATTTTTCAAATTTAGGTGCCCCATTTACTTCCATTACCTCACTATGCTCAATTATGGAGTGTAGAAAATCCAATTCAGATGTGGTTACCTCCTCGACACAACTTGGGCTTACTAGACAAGACTTAAGAGGATCATCTCATATGAAGCATGATCTACATAGTTCACCGCAAACAGATTCTATTTACCTCGCGGGCGTCCTCATCGTCCCACCCCATCTCCTTGATAACATTGAAGATATTCAAATTAATAGTCATGTTACCAAAGATAAAGTCATTAGTGCCTCCTATAGTGTATGATGGCATTGAGGGTGGCGAATGGCTACTGAATCTTAGATTAGTCATGATTCTGGGGGTTGAAGTATTAAGAACAACAAAGTCCCAGGAAAGTAGAACTTGTCTACTTGCTGATACATCCTTCACTATCCCTCTGAATTTTCACACTATGGTCACATTCAAGCGAGAAGGGTGATATTAGTGAGTTCTAATTCTCTAACCCTAGCTTAGCATATCACCGAGTCTGTGGTAACAAGATGCTTTCTCCCCAGTCCACTAGAGCATGTCCCTGATTTTGGGAATTTCTCTTTCTATAAATGGTGAAACTACAGGTCTTTGTATTTTGGGGGCAAGTTGTTCCTAATCAAGGAGGTTGACTATTTAGTCATGAATGTGTCCTTGTTGACACCTAACTTTCTTTTCACAATGCACAAGTCTCTCAAAAGCTTGGCATATGACGGAATTTTCTTAATGGCATCCAACAAGGGGATGTTTACCTTAACCTGTTTCAACAACTCATAGATTTCGGAGTGATTGTTCACTTTCTTAAGGGCTCTCAACCTGAGGGTGAAGTAGGATGGGCGTGGGAAAGCATCATTTTGGCCCAACATCAACAAATTCTACTTTACAGGAACATAAAGGCATGTCAATACCTCATCGTCCCTCAATGATTTCATTTGCGAGATCTTTTGTTGACACTGGATTGGACAAATTCCTTGGGAATTTGAATGGTTTATCAATTGTTTCCACTTCAAAAATTGTTGACAGCCTTGTAATGTTCAAAAGGTTACATCATTTGGACTTGAGATTCCAGCATTATTTTATTGAGGGTTTTGGATAGTGCGAGAAGGTTTCCCTTTTTCTTATTGAGCGCCTATAGAAGAAAATCGACTTGATGATTTGGGGATCTCCCACATCATTCAAGCGAGTTAATTTAGTGTTGGTGGATTGTTCAGCCTGGACAAATTGTGTCACAATGTCCTCCAAACTTCTCTTATGTGGGGGTTGGTAAAGTTGTTGGTTTTGATTCCATGAGAGGTGAAACCCTTGGTTGGTGCGGGGAATCGCGGGACCTTGATTTTGGCGAGGTGAGGCTTGATTGACCTTGGTTTGGAAGTTCTAGCCTTGTTTATTTGGCAAATGGTTTGGCCTCCTCGTTCCTCGACTAAGGTCGGTGCTTACCGCACCAGTTATAAGTTTCAAAGTATGGAGAATTGAAGGGCCTCCTTTGGTAATTAAGAGCATTAGCTTGCTCTATCTGGATTGTTCCCTTGACTTGAGAAAGGTTAATGGTTGAATAAGTAGGGTCATTGCAAATGATGCATGGCTCCTCCCTCCCGAATCCAGCAGACAAGAAGATACCTTAGTACAACTGATCCTACCTCGTTCACTTTTCGATTCGATGGCCTCACAACTTCCCTTGTTAAATTAGGTATTTTTATTGTAGGTCATCATTCTCTCTTAAGTGATGTATTCCTCTTCCTGTAGGTGTACTATGCACTTTAGCATTATCTAGGGAGGTATTAGTCTCCCAATTGTATCAAAAAATTGCACAGCCTCCCTAGCGCTTTTCTCATAGAACTCCCCCACACACATCATTTGGATGTATTGGTTGTTATTCAGGGAAAGTCCTTGGTGAAATATGAGCCATTTGTCGACATCTAAATCATGATGAGGAGGCATGGAGGAGATCATATATCTTTCCCATATAATAGCAAAGTTCATAGGTTTTGAGAAAAGTTTTGAATTGCTGCCTTAGATAGTGAAGTAATGCGAGAGGAAGAATTTATTCAAAAATTCATTTTGCATGTCTTTGTAAAAAATTGAATTGAACAAGCGAGTGAAACCATATTTTAGCTTTTCACCGGGGAGAATGGGTATAAAACCATACAAATTATATGGAGGGTGATCTTGTAGAAAAGTACTATGACGTCACCGAAAATCTCTCGTGAATGAGTAGGGGTTCTGAAATCGACCCTTGATACGGAGAAGGCGAATCATCTCGACATCATAAGGAATTGGTGACCTGTTGGTGGCGAATACATGAGTTTGTTGTGGTTCTTTGAGGTTGTAGGATCTTCGAAGGGTTAACACATTGGGTAAAGGGGGGGCTCGTGTGATTTCAACGTTAGTATTTTCCCCTCTTGTTGTCGGGAGTTCTTGGGTGGCAACACCCGTCTCCTTGTCGTGGAGGTTCACTTAGAGGTCTTTGTGGGTTAAGGCAGCACTTGATCGTGGATTAAGAAATAGAGTTTGCTAATTCAGGGATGTTAAAATTCAGAGGTTTAGGGTTCTCTTGAAACAAACGTCTTATTGTGGACTCTTTAGGATGTCTTTGAGTTATAACTATTAAAAGTCGGCGTTGCACGTCACAAGCCCAGCCAGGCATGCACCAAATATTACTGACTAGGCAGTATCCACTTATATTATCTACAAAGAATTAAAAGGTAGAGAAACGTCACAGGATTTGCAATGCAATTGCAAATTACCACTAGCTCTCTCTGGATCAACTAGAGTGCTCTCCACTCCCCGGCAACGACTCAAAAAATGCTTCATCTATTTCATGTGCTGAAATTATTCCTAAGCATAGGAACTGATGTTGTCAAGCATTATAATAATGTGGGAGTCCACAAATCATTTCCATAGGGATTGGTTTCCTAGGTGATGTTTAGGGATTGCTTTCCAATGAATGTGCGATTAAGGTAAAATTTGGGGGGTTGTGATTGATTGATTTATTAACCGATTGACTTAAACTATTGTAAAACAAGAAGGGCGAATGATAGGATCCTGAGGTTTACGCTCACCATCAACGAGGTAACACCTACCTCTCACTTACAATCTCATCCCAGAGCCATGATGAATGGTCTTTGATGGGGGATTCTTTAAAGGCTCTTGTAGAGTGAAGAATAATTGGAACGATGTCGCCTCGAACTGATTTGATCGGACTTTTAGTTTGCATTTGAGATCAGAAGCTGTGTGTGCAGAATATCTCGTTCACACATTGTCAAGAAGATGCCAAACTAAAGTTTTATATGGCTTTTTGCAAGTGTTTAATATCATACAAATCCCATTGAAGCATAAAAAAGGGATTGAGGGCTGTTACTTGAAGAGGGTGAGTTTCCATCGTTAGAACCCTATCATGGAAGTTTAGAACTCCATTAAGGCTGAGAATTGATCCATAATTCTGGAACACTACTAATAAATGGGAATTGAGAATTAATACTTCAATTGCATGGTTGAGATATAAAAAACACAGTCTCTAAATGAACACCAAGTTCTAAAACCAACTAAAATATTACAAATGCTTAAAAATTTAGAATCGAAAGCTTAGCTAATCTTCTGCAAAAACCTGTAATAATATGAAAACGCGAGTTAGAGCCAAAACCACAGAATCCAGCCTTCTGATGCACGCCTCGAAGTGGGCTTAAATGCAATCCTCATTAGTGATCTCGAGTGGGAGGGATCCAAAGGCAGGCGTGCCCTTGCACGAATCGAATTTCATAGGAAATCTGCGGAGACCATGTTGGTATGGTACCACGATATTTGAGTGCGGTACCTTTGCTCTCTTGTCATCCTTTGCATGTGGAGTGCTGGGGTACCGAGTTAGTGTGAATGCAGGTACCCTTTGCTTCCATATTGCCACTCTTCACTTCTGACTACGAGGCCTCTCGATGGCGTGCATGAGTCGACGACGATGATCTCTGATTTTCTTCAGGACCCAGAAGCTGCTACGAAAATGTGCAGGTTGTGAAGCCGACACTGCACACATAAAACGGTAGAAAAGGTCAAATGCACCTATTCTGCACAAGTGAAAAGCAAGACATGGGTGCAGAGGAGCTTAGGCCACATATGGTGTATGCTTTTATGTACTTGACATAAAGTATGTCGACCGTATGCATAAAATGGATTATCCTCGATATGAGTGCCCAGTAGCAGAAGCGATCATAATTTTGGATGGAGCCACTACCAAACACCTCATGGAAAACAAGCTACACCACTCTTCAAACTCCACAAGTCCAAAGATCAAGCCTAGATGAAAAAATGGTTGAACTAGAAAGAATTCATGTTGAATTGGTCCTAAAAAATGCTGAATTTAGAAGATCAAGGGCTAAAATTGACTATTCTCTAGCTGGGTTGCCTAGGTTTCTTGATCAAAAGGAGAAAGTCAACCTCCATAGGAGAAAACGACAAAGTTAGAGGTAGCCATGGTTGAATTAGAAAGACTTAATATTGAAGATGCAACATCTCAAGTTCAATTCATTAATGAGACAAGGGCAACTCTTCAAATTCAATTAGCCCAACTTGAGAGATTAGAGGTGCAAGTGGGGCAAATGGCTAAGATACTCTTAGAAGAACAAAAAAGAAGTTTGCCTACACTTGAGAAACCTATAAGAGAAAAGGAATATGATGCCAGGGAATTGAAAGACTTAGTTGTGAAGGAGAGGATAGGCCTCTCTGTGAAATGAAAATGATGAAGTTGTAAGAATTTAATATGGAGATGGCTCCATGGGGTGAGATATGAACTGTTGAAAAATGAAGATATTTTATTCTCAAGGTGAAGGTGCCTTATTCAATTGTTTAAAATGAAATACATTGTGAACAAAAAAAAAAAAAAATTAAAAAATAGAAAATATGAAAAAAAAAAAAATAATGATCTTGGAAGACTATGTGCTCAAGTTGTTGATTGAGCACAATTATTCTCTGAGAATGATGGGAGGCAGAATCACAAGCTTATGTTGTAGTTGGTAGAGTCTATTTGGACTCGAAACGAGCCGACTACTTGGGAGAAGCTGACCTAAGCCTTTTTAAGTCTTTCTTTCCTTATTTTAGTTTTAATTGTTTTTGTTAGTGTTTTTGTTGTTCTTTTAGATATTTAGGTTTTTCTCGGAGTTTTTAGATTAGAATTCAAACTTATTTAGTTTTTTTCTAATATAGGCTTGGAAAAATGTTGTATGTCATTTTTGGGGAAGTTTCCAACACTCAGAAAAAAATTTCGAAAATTTTCCCTAAACATCACGACGTTTTGATGCAGTAGCTTCTAACTCTTTTGTAACTTCATGACCTTGGATCTCAATGTCGCGATGCTAGCCCTTGTAATTGGTTTCCCAGTTTGTAATGTCGCGACGTTGGATCTCAACATCGTGACATTGGCTTCAAGCATAAGTTGAACCCTTTGTCTTGAAATAATTTGGGTGGTTTTGTGCTTAAATTTGCTTATTTGGCCTATCTTGCGACCTTACAGCTTGTTAGTGTAGCTTAGTTTAGTTTTTATGCTTCTTAGAGTAATGTACATATTTTAGATTAGTTTTGCTTTAGTCTAGATTTTGTTGTCTTTCTTGGTTGTTTCATGTTTCTTGCATGCTTATGTGTTGTGTTTCGTTTTATTGTTTGTTTATGTGTCTTTTCTTTTTCTAGGTGTGTTTAGTGTCTTGAGTGAGTTTGATACCTTGATTGCTACTAGAATATCATTTTGAGCACTAACAATTGAAAAAGGGCAAGTGTAAAGTGGATTGGACCCTTAGGTTTTTGAAGGATCTAGAATTGTATGCTTGCTTGTTATAGGTGACTTAGCCTAGTCACCCCCCTTGTGCTTCAAAAAGCAATTTCTCAAGGAATCTTTCACACACACACACTTTTGATCTCCCTTGTATGCAGCAATTAGGGACCCCGCTGCAGCAGATTCGATTAACCTTGAGATTCTAACCCACCTAAGTTATGGGACACCTAAGCAAAAGATGATTGCTATTGAGCCCCAATCGAAAAGAGAAAAATGCAAGTAAAAGTGAAAAAGAAAGATAAAAAGAAAAATAAAAGAAAAATGTCAAAAATAGATTTGGCATCCTTTCATCATACTCATCTCATTTGTGTTAGTTCATGTCACTTTCAGTTTTATTTTTGTTTTGAGTCAGTCTCTTGCTTGGGGACAAGCAAGAAGCTAAGTTTGGATGTGGATGAGTATCCAAAACACTCATTATATACCTAGTTTTTAGTGTGTTTTTTATCCCTTTTATACATAAATAAGTAGCGTTTTGGCTTCATTATTAATATTTAGTTTCATTTTGCATTTTAGGTTAAATTGTGGCATTTGGATGCAGTTTGGAGGCTAAACAATGGAGGAATGCAGATCCTGCCCTAACGTTGCGACATTCTCACGTAGCGACGTTGGCCCAAGCAACGTCCTGTAGCCCAATGTCTCCATAACCTCACATCGCGATGTCGCCTAGGCCTGTTCGAGAGTCCAACCCATTTTTGGCAATTAGGAGGTAATTTCTTTGGGGTATATAAGGAATAATGCCCTAATTTGCAAAGGGTCTGCACTTTGGGACTAAAGAGGAGGCTTGGTAGCTGTTCTTCAAGATTAGGAGACTAACTAGGAATTTGAGGAAGAAGATTGAAGAATCACCATCATCTTGATCACTAGAGTTTCATTTTTTCTTTTCTCATGTCTTATCCTAAGTTTGTGATGTATCATACCTCTATCATGCTTTAAATTCATAGTCTAGGATTTTTGTTGTATTTTGGACATGAATCTTATATCTAATTGTTGATTTTCTTATTTCTATTGTCTATTGTTGAGAGCAAACTATATATATGATGTGATCAGTGTATGCGAGCTTACGGTATTGCAAAACTATTCAATCCCCGGCTGACAACACAACTTGTTGACCAAATTTCGAGACCACAATAGCAAGAATTTGTGCTCCCAATCTCGCCAGTAGTGTCAAAACTAGTTGAGACGAAACTATATATATGATGTGATCAGTGTATGCCAAACTTCTGGTACTCCCACCCAAGAACTATTCAATCCCTAACAGCAGCACCAAAAACTTGTTGACCAAATTTTAGACATAGCCACCGAAGGACTATTATCTAATCCCTGGCAAGGGCTTCAAAACTTGTTAATGAACAAACGCTTGTATAGATGAAAAGATTTATTTGCTCTTTTTGTAAAATGGATTCATTAAAATTTGAGTTGGTCTTGATCACTGCAAGTGCACAGGTCGTACAAGTAATAAAAGTGGATATTTAAAATCCAGATATCATTCCCAGAGGGTGATGATAAATCAAGATTAGTACCCGTCTATAAAGATCATTATTATTTGAACTCCACTATTATGATTATGAGATGAATAAAAAGAATTTTAATCCTAGATTGATTTCTTTAATATACATGAAAATAAATTTTAATAAAAATGGTTTTGAGAATTCTCTGAGTGAGACAAAACTGAATCTATATCAATGAGTAATAATCAATCTCTACATCATATTGATTCATAGCTCAACCATAAATTGGAAAATTGAGTTTGTCAAAGATGCATGATATTATAGTTTGGATTTCTCCTTTAACCATACTTTTCATTGATTAGAGGTTCATGTTCATTTCTGAAGCATGAGTCTAATTAGCTACTTGTAAAATATAACCCTCTTTATAAGATCTAGGTATTTTTCCTTTTTAGTACTTCATACTCAAATTTTAGGATTGAAAAATTCTTGCCCCTATAGTCAGGATATTGCAAGCCTTCTCCAATTTGATTGAAACCTCATCCTTCATTTTTGATGAAAATTTCCATCACCTTGATTAGATCTTTGCTAACATGAGATCAGGTTCAATTCATCAAAAAGAGGAGAGACCTCCGTGTGATTAAACTGATACTTCAATCAACTATCCTCAAATTATGAGTAAGTTGGTGATCTATCTAAGTAACCCATCAAAGTTCATTAGTTTCAAAGTATTAGTCTACCATACCCACAATGAGCGCTCATGCCGAGATTCTCCATCTACTTGTGTCCTTGGAGGGCCTCACGGAAATCGGAAGCGAGATCTGATTACCTTGTTTGGGTACATGGTACTAGTAAAAAACAATACCAATCAAATAAATTCAATAATTCTAATTAAGGCATTCTTCCACCTTGTGCAGAAAAATGACTATCATCATTGACCCATTTCTGAGCTCGGCTTTTCAAAGCAGGTTCCTCATATCGTGACTAAGCGATAAGGTAAGTCACTAAAATTATCATGGCCCAGAAATAAATGGTCGAAAAATTTCCATCCTCCATTTAATCGACAAATAATGAGAAAGATTTATCAATAAAATTCCAACTCGAGCGTAGCGAGTTCATTACTCAAATCCAGAAATCTAAACAAAAACTAGCTAAAATCTACACTGAAAGTATACTAAAACTAAATCTACTAAAATGGAAAATAAAATAAAAATAAAGAAAAAATAAAGAAAAATAAAAATATACAAGAGTCTTCAACTACCCAGATGTCACGGGTTGCGGAAGCTACGCCGCGATTACTTACAGATGCGATACGTTTATAGACTTTCGATCTTAGGCCATACTTGATAATTGCATTGTGGATCCCAATCTGGCCCTAAATTGGTCGCTCTCTTTGGCAATGAAAGTGCAGTCGTGATAGAGTTTGTCTTTAATGTTGGCCTCTGTTGTAGCCTTTTGTTTTTTTATCGCGACTTGACTTCTAAGCTCTTTCTTGGATTCTGTAGCGACAAACTTTGATAATGTTGCGACAGAATTTTGTTGTAGCAATCTTGTTCTTGTCGCAATAGGAATGTCTTATGTCGTGACACCAAACCTGTTTGCAACCAGTTTCTCATGTCATTCTGCTTCTTGAATCTATCACGACATAATTTTCCTCTTCAGACTGTCAACTCTATCTGTCGCGACAGGATTTCTTTGAGTCCTTAGCAATTTCTGTCGTGACAAACTTTTCTTCTCTAATTCGTGTCTCTTGTTGACCTATTTGTTGCGACATAGAAATCTTTATTGTGACACGCTTGACTTGGCTAATCTCAATTCTCCTTCAATTTCTGTCGTGACCTAATTTTATTCTGTCGCGATAGAATTCTATTATTCCATAATTTTATTGTCGCGAAAAAAAAATTCTTTGTCATGATAAAGATTCTGCCTTCAATTATTTACTATGTCGCAACATGAATTTCTTTGTCACCATTCCTCTTGTGTTGCTCTTTAACTCCTTATTAAAGATAAAGAAAATTACCTCATAGTATTATTTATCCGATACCAATAATCTTTGTTGTGAATTTTGAATGTAATCTTACATAACAAAATTTTCTTTATTACATGAATTCTTTATGAGATGACTTTATCACGAAAATGTTGTGCGCAGCGCAAAAACACTTGTCTCAACAAACTTGTGTTGTATTCTTGCCATTTTCTGTCGCGACAGAGTTGTCTTTAGTCGTGACAGAGTTCATCTGTTAATCTTCAGCCTTTTATGTTGCGACAAAGAAAATATTGTCGCGATACAACTCCTTTGCTATTTGCCTTGATCATTGTCGCAACAAAGTTAAGGATTGTCACGACAGTCTTCTTTTCATTCTTCTTTAGCAATGTCGCAACAAAAAAACTCTTTGTCATAACAAAGATTCTATTTCTGCCTGAAGTTTAACCTAGACTTTGTTGCGACATATAGCTGCTGGTTGCGACATAGTTCTTTTGTCCTACTTGAAATTGTGTCGCGACAGAGACTACTGAATTTTCCATTTTTTTGCTTCTTTTTTGCTTATTTTCTCTCCTTTTTCAATTGACACCTGCAAAACACAAAATTGGTGAATATTCCATAATTTGGCATAAAAATATATCTAAAACTGTTAAAAACATGCCATAAAAATGGATTAAAAATAGATGAGTTTAAGACTCATCAAATTCCCCCAAACTTAAAGTTTTGATTGTCCCCAAGCAAATAAAAGAAAATTTTGTTTGTCCTCAAACAATTTAGCTTCAATTTTTAAGGACATTTTTCTGTTTAAAGATCAATTGGGCAGGAAACATAAGTTAGTTGTAAAATTACTTGTAAACATGTTTCAAATCTAGAATCAGAAAGATTTTCCATTAAATTCACTGAACCAACAAATAATTCTTATGTAAACAATTTAATCATTAAACCTTGATTTGTGTGTGTATGTTGGCCTTTCCTCTTTTTCCTTGGTAGATCAGTTAATCTTTTGGGATAATACTCAGTTGGCATACTCTCTTTCATTTTTAAAGTCTCATATGCTTGTTTATCATATTAATCTCCACTAATGTAGGCATAACACCACCTTCAGGATCAAATAGGTCTTTTAGGCTTGTAATGTGTGGCTTGGTAATTAGGTAGATAATTAGACACTTAGGCTCAATTTTACCTAGACTTCACTGACAACTTACACTCTTGCCTTCATCATGCATCCCTGATTTCTCTAGATTGTAAGTCTCTAACCTCCTCATCAGGTTTTGTGCATCTTTCTGCATATTCTTCATTGTGATATCTTTTTATCTTTTCATTGTCCACACATAGAAGATAAATTCTCTTCCTTATTTTAGAAGCTTTTTCACTTTTCATCCCGCAGGTTTTGGAATGGTTCAATGTTGGTCTTTTAAGCTTTCTACCACCACTAAATGCTCTGTACTAGATGTGATTAGGGTGCAATTGTTGAACACCCACCAGAGCATTGTTCAGGAGGAACACAAGACTAAACTCATTCCTCCTTGATGTTTTCTTTTCATATCTTCTTTTCCATAAATTCCTTTTCAAGCCGCTTTTATCCTCATACGTTTTTCTTTCCTCAATACCACTTTTTTATCCTTCTCTACAACTTAAAATAATATTCCCCCAAACTTGTCCCTTTCTGTCATTGATTTTTTGTTCTTATAATCTGGTAAAATAAGGGTTCTTTACTATAGGATTATGTTTAAGGAAGGAATTGGGCTTCTCATTTTCTGGTTGATGATGATATTGGCTATAGGCTCAAATAGGGAACTAGTGTATATACTTCTGCATATCATAGGGATAGGCTTGAAAGGCTCAAACTTCCAAGGATGGCCTAAATCATTTCCTATTAGTGGTATTGCCTAGGATTTCGCCATGACTAATAATCTAACAAGTTCTAGGACATTAGAGAGATTACTATGATGGATCCTAGAAGATGTTCCTAATCTTGGCACAATTTGTTTCAGAGTTATTTTTTACCATGTGCAAAGTTTATGGGAGATTTTTATAACTAAGCATTTTACCTGAGAAACGAAAATTATAGATGTATTTGTTCCATCAATTTATTAAAGCCTTTCTTATTCTTGAAGTTCAACACATTTCTTTATAACCGTACAACTTTCCAATTCCATTCATTTCATCCTACCCCAATGCATCTATTAGATTGTTTGTTTGGTTTCCAGATTTGTTGTTGTGTTGTTTAACAAGTTAAGAAGTTCATTCTAATCAAGCATTCAGCTCAAAACAATCCAACACAACCACAGTTTCATTCTTTCACGAATTCTATTCAACCAAACATGTTGCAACAATTTAACAATTAAATCTAGGTAAATTGGTTTCTCAACAATTCAACTAAGCTATTTATTCATTGAAACTTCATCAATTCCAATTTATTTAAAAGTAAATACAAAGAAATAAAGAGCATGTACACAAAACACACAAAAATTTTCACAAACAAGGTGAACACTAATTTTAGCACAAAAATTTCACAATTTATATTTCATTGAATTTTTCAAGGGTGGACATTAGGTACAGAGAGGGAAAAGAGATCGAAGAGCAGGGTGAGCTATTTTCTTTTTCTTTCATGCCTATGGGAGGAAGTATGTTAATTGGATCTAATTTGTACCTAGCTGCAGAAGATGAGAACTCAGGGATCTGGACTTGTGGCTGTCTTGACTTACTGCCTTCTTCACTTTTGTTTAGTACAGACCACTCCATGGTTAGAGGCGATTTGTGATCATTTCATTCACTTTGTCTTTTGCCCGATGATGATGATGGGGACTCAGATTCACCTGGGCGTGTACATTTGATAAGGTTTTATTTATCATATCGAGCTTTGAGTCCGATGCTTCTCCTGTGATTCGGGTGCCCTCGATTTCCTTATCCTTTTTCTCAATTAGAGTTCTAATTTCCTTTTGATGCAACTTGTCAGATACCTAAAGGCATCTGCCTTTTGCAACAAGTTCTTTTCCACAACATCTTCCCTCTCTCTTATTATTTTGAGTAGCTCACTATTTATTATGAGCTGATTTGAAAGAAAATAATATTCTCTTGCTCTCAGTTCTTCACTCAGCTCTTGTTCTCTTATTTCCCATCTACTCTTCCATTCCTCATCTCTTTGCTTTAGAGCTTCTTCCAAGTTTTGGTCCCTCCTTTTCAACTCAGCCTCCATTTACTCATCCATGAGTTGCAGTTGGAGCTTCATCTGGTTGTCCATCTCTTCCATTTCTTGCCTTATGGCCTTCAGCAAGTCTAGCACTACATCATTGCTACCTGAGGCTTTCAGGCTTTCAATAGCACCTTGTTGTTGGACTTGCCTTACCTCGATGGAAGGTCGATCTGGGTTCACACTTCTGCCTTTGTTGCGGTCTAGTCTTCACGCCCGGGCCTTAGGCTGCTTTGTATTTAATTTGGTTTTCTTCTTCCCTTACGACTTCCATTTGTCTTCTCATCATTAATATTTTGGAAATCCCCTTGGTGATTCCTGTTAATGTCAGGGGTGATGTCTTGGGGCAGTTCTCCTCTTCTTCCCAGTCTCCTTAGACACCACCCAAGATGTAGAGTCTTGAAATCAGTGTTAGGTGACGAATCAGCCGCCCTGTATCCTCCTGCATGTACTTTCGAGTGGAGTTTTCTATTATCTTGCCACGTGAATTCCCATATCCCGCAGGATGGCATATAGCAAGGCACTCTTCTCTCTAGCGTACATAGGTGTTTCGAAGGCAGCATGATTGGACATAAAAAATAAAACCACACCTTTGCTAGTTCAGTCAATGCTCCTCTGGCGATGGACTCGTGTGGGTTTTTCCTGGTGGCATTCCACTTTCCTTTGCCATCAGTAATCAGGTCTACAATCTTTTGGTAGTCAGGTGCTTCCACCAGTCTTTTAAATTTCAACCCATTCTTCTTGTCTTGAAGATTGTAGGTGTGATCTATTTGCTCTCTGTTGAAGGATATCCATTTTCCTCTTCATTATCACAGTTTATCTTCATCCAGCTGTATTTCGTGAACTCCTTCACCCCACATCATGAATCAAGAGGCTGTGCTCATAGAAACATATATCTCCCTTGGCACCATGACCTTTAGCTCTTGAATGGAGAAACCCACTTATTGAAGCCTCTGCTCCCAATGATCTTTGTCTTTGTCAGTTTATCTCCAAGCAATAGAAGCCATATCAGAGACCTAGTCACTAGCTTTTTGTTCGCTTCTCTCTACTTCTTCATTTCCTATTTTCCTTTTTCTAGATTCTTCCACTGTCTGCTTAAGTTCTTCGTTTACCTTAGCCCTTTCTTCACCTTGCCCTGCTACTACCTAAGTGGCTTGAACTGTTTCATTCTCCAATTCAACTTAATCTTCTATTATTTCGTTGAGGTTTGGAACTAGGTGCGACGACTCAGACATTGTGAGAGAGCTGTTTAAAGATCTAGGGTTTTGAACGAGTGAGAGAGATTTGGTGAGGGAGACTGAGTGGTTTGAATATTATGAGGCAGGTGACTCTTCAGTCTTCAAACTTTTCTATTTATAGGCCAAGAGTTGTTGTGCTTCTTTAATTGTCGGGACAAATTTTTTACCTAAAGTTGTGCCCTTTTTAATCTGGTGTTGCGACATAGAGAAATGATGTCGCAGCACAAATTTTCACTTAATTTTGGATTAAGGCAATTCTTTGTCGCAATTGAGCAAAAACTGTCGCGGCATAAATTTATCTATTCTCCAATTGAATTATGTCGGGACATATAGAAATGTTGTCGTGACATGATTTCTAAGGCTAAAGTTTCTGTTTGTTGCAACATAGAGAAAATATGTCAAGACAAACTTTTTCTTATATGTCCATTTTAGCACCAACTTTGTCAAGACAAAAAAAAAAATCTCGTCGTGACAAAAAGCCTATCCAATTTTAGCACCAAAAGTTCAACCAGTGTTGCGACATAACTTTCTCTATCGCGATAGAGTTCTGTTCTACCTCAAAATTTTTGCACATTTTCATACTTTCAACCATTCAAACCAAATGACATTATGCAATAAAGTCTTCCACTTAGTTCATACTTGTGAAAACACATATTTCATCAAATAATCTCCATTCAAGTATAAACAACAAATATCTTTCTTCACTCAATATCATTCATTAAGATATTCAAGCAATTTGCATAAAAAAGTTGTCTAACAATTTATGGTCTAAAAATCTTTATATTCTCCTCAAACTTCAACTATGCATTATCATTAAAAAAAAATTGAGGGAAATCGAAATACTCCCCCTTGTAGCTATTTTCTGTGTATTTCAGTTTGAGAAAGTGTGCTTTCTAATAACATCTAATTCCAATTCATCTTCCATGTTCCTGAAATTTTCTAACAAAATGAAAACTAAAACGAAAAACTCATAAAAGTATTTACATTAATCAAACTGTCAAAATTAAAATTATGTTTTGGTTGCCTCCCAAGAAGCTACTCAATTTAATGTCCTTAGCCAAACACTTGCTGCAGAATGTCTTCATTTCAGCAAAACTCTTTTCCCTTTTCAAATTTTGGATCTACTTCATTATGATTCCTCCAATATAATGCTTCAGTCTCTGACCATTTACTTTAAATTCACTTCCAGATTCATCTTTTAGTGTTATTGCCCCAAAAGTTGTACTTGTTACCACTGTTTAAGGACCACTCCATCTTGACTTCAATTTCCGTGGAAATAGCTTGAGCCTGGAGTTGTATAAGAAGACTTTTTCTCTTTCCTTGAATTCCCTCCTCATAATCTTTTGATCATGCCACCTATTTGTCTTTTCTTTGTAGATTATCTCATTGCCATAAGCTTCATTTCTCAACTCTTCCAATTCATTCATTTAGAGTAGTCTCTTTTCCTTGGTAGCTTAAAAGTCACAATTCAATTTCTTGATGGCCCACATAGCTTTGTATTCTGATTCACAGGAGATGACAAGGTTTCCAAACACTATTACGTATGGGGACATTCGATGGGAGTTTGTAAGCGGAGTTCTATAAGCCCACAATGCATCATCTAGCTTTATAGATCAATCTTTTATGCTTGTATTTACTATTTTCTCTAGAATTTTCTTTATTTCCCTGTTGGAAATTTCTGCTTGCCCATTTGACTGAGGGTGATGAGCCAAACCCATCACATGTCTAATTCCATATCTGCTCATGAGTTTTGCAAAAATTTTATTTGCAAAATGGTTTCCCTCATCACTGATGATTGTTTTGGGTGCTCCAAATTTGCTTAAAATATTTCTTTGTATAAACCCAACCATTGTGATGACATTATTTTTGGGACAAGCGTGCTTACTGGGCTTTGGATCACATGTCGCGGTTGGGAGAATGTCGTATTACGAATGAGGTGGGAATGTCGTGAAATCTATTCCCCCGAACATAAAATTGCACCACTAAATTCTTAAATTATTTCATTTTCTTATAGCGTGTTACCCATTCTCAGCCGAGCATCACAATGTTTTACCCATTTCAAAGCAGTCTTTGAATAGAGTAGGCCCGATAAAAACCTGATTAAATTTTCTAGGATTTGTTACATCTCCAGAGCAAAGTGTCCTCCCATATGGTATTGCATGACATTTCTTCCTGATACCACATTGTTACCATTTGGAACATCTCCTTATAATCATATCTTGCTCCTCTTCTATAAATAGTGGTTCATCAGATATAAAATCTGATCGAGTTCTGATTTTCTTATACATTTGGTATTTGGTCGGGTGGCCGCAACTCCACAGCTAAGTAATTGACAATATTAGCATACTAGAGTGTTTGAACTGACAAAAACAGCTGCTCATCAGGAAAATTTTTCTCTATTTCAGTTCCTTTTTCTTTTACAGCAGTCATTTCCAATCTAGATAAGTGATCAGCTATCACATTGTCACTACCCTTCTTATCTTTTATCTCAAGATTAAACATGTAGCAGTAGTACCCATCTGATCAGTCTTGGTTTGGCTTTATTCTTTGCCATTGGATGCTCCCCAATTGCGGCATGATCGATTAATGTATTATAACATGGGACCCCGATATGGGCTTGAATTTTCCTGACGAGCACCGTTGCTAGCATCTCATTTTCTATAGGCCGGGTAGTGCTCTTGTGCCTCATTAAAGGTTTTGTTGGCATAATTATATGGCCTTGAATATCTTCGATTCTTTGACCAATCGGCTCCATTGTAATCAGTAGCATCACACACACAATTTCATAATCATTGTTCCAGTCAGGTGTCAAAATGATGGGAGTTGTCACTAATCTAGATTTGATTTCATCAAATGCATATCTGCATGATTCTTCAAAATCAAAATTTGCATCTTTTTCCAACAATCTACATAATGGTCTGGAGATTTTTGAGAAGTCCTTTATGAATCTTTGTAAAGCTTAGCATGTCGAGCTTCTTATCCCTTGTGGGTGGCATGAGGGTTTTATAATAGCAACTTTGGCAGTGTACTTCAATCGGCGGTAGAAATCTTGTGTCCTAAGACAACACCTTATGTTACCATAAAATGGCATTTCTCCCAATTTAGAGCTAGATTTTACAATGCGTGACACCTAAATCTTGTTTCTAGAATTTTCGAATAATCTTAAAAGCTGGATCCATATCTTTTGAAGTCATCCATAAATATTTCCATAGCCCTCTTCCACCCAAATCGAGAAAACACGGACATCATACATCTTTAAACCAGGCATTACATAATCCAAAGGCATCCTTCACAAAAAGCAAAAGGTTCCATAAGTACATGTAAATGTAGTTTCTCATGTTCCTCACAGGGTATTACCAATTTAGTTATAACCGGAATATCCATCGAAAATAGTAATAGGAGTGTCACCTTTAACGTCGGCATTTAGTCAATGAAGGTAGAAGATAATGGTCCTTTACGGTAGCATTGTTTAGTTTTACGTAGTCTATACACACTCCATCCTGTCCTTAGTTCTTGTAGGAGTCAATTCATTCTTCTCATTTCGATCACAGTGAATCTTCCCTTCTTTGGAACCACATGGTAGGCTGCTTGAGAACATCTGAGATTGCATATATGTAGCTACATTTAGCCATTTCAAGAACTTCTTCGACCTTCACTTCTTTCATTCACGGATTGATCTTCTCTGATGTTCTATAGAGGTTTTAGCATTCTCCTCCAACAGGATCTTGTGCATACAGATAGAAGGATTGATTCCTTTCAGATCTTCTATGGACCAAGCTATCGCTTCCTTATACTTTATGAGAATCTCCAGCAGTTTTTGTTCTTCAAAACTCTGATCAATCAGTACCCAATGATGATTAGTTTTCCTTTTAAGTTGCAAGAAAGCATACTTCAAATGTTCAGGCAATTCTTTTAGAATTAAACCCTTAGAACTTTTGTTTGCTACAAACATCTTTCCTCTTTATAATACTGATTTTTACGTATTATTTTCTTCAATGCGAGTCTTGCCTTTTCAATTAACATTAGATCCGGAAATTCAGCTTCCAAAGATGCTCAGAGATCACAGGAAATTCATCTCATTCTCTATTCATTGAACTTTGAAAATTATAATCATTAATCGATTCAAAGCCAGTGGGAATTTTATTTCTCGTCTCCGCAATCGGCATTACTTAGTTTAGGTACATTTTCAAGCGTGATTGAATTGAAGTGCATTATACCATCTCAACCTTGAGTTAAGTCTCCTTTCTTCACATGTCTGATCAGTGAGTCACATTGATAAGAAAGGTCTTCCTAGCAACAACCAGGACTTGTTTGTCTTCCTCATATCAATGACTACAAAGTCCTTTGGGAAAATGAATTTTCCCGCACACGATGACACATCTTCTAAAATGCCCTCAGGATGGGCCAATGTTTTGTCTACCATTTGCAAGGTCATGGCTGTTGGAGTAAGTTCCCCCAAACTTAGTCTTTTAGCAATAGACAACGATATCAAGTTGATCGCGACCGGAATCACATAGTGCTTTCCATATGGAAACGCCCCGATTGTACAGGTATAATGAAGCGCGGATCTTGCATTTTCTCTGATACGGAACTTCTATATCAACGCTTTGCAGTTACATTTTGGCTCACTATTCCTTTTTCAGCAATCCTTCTCTTTCACCTCAATATCTCCTTCATGAATTTTGCATAATGAGGCATTTGAATCAATGCCTTAGAGAAAGGGATATTGATTTCTATCTTCTTGAACATGTTCAATAATTTAAAGAATTTCTCTTCAAGCTTTGCCTTCTACAGCCTTTGAGGGAATAGAACCTAAGGTTTGTAAGCTTTAAGCTCTTTCTTTTCCCCTATATTTTCTTTTTCCACCTGTTGCTTTGGCTGCATCTTTGTTGTTTTCTATTCCATAGTGTCCTTCTTTTCAACTCTTTTCTCTTCCAGTTCTCTGCCACTTCTTAGAGTTACTGCCATACACTCATTTGGATTCTTCCTTGTGTCACTTGGAAATGAATCCTTGGATTAATGCTGCATAGTTAGAGCCAGTTGCCCTACTCGATTCTCCAGATTCATCAAAGAAGCATTGGTGTTGGCCTGAAACACAGTTATGTTTGTCTGGAATGCTGTTAGCTCAGCAAACTTCTGTTCATGTATGTTTAGCAGCCTTTTGTTTTCCCCCATGAAAGCAAGCATTTGGTCTTGAAGGAATTGAATCTTTACCATTTTGATTATACGCTCTCTGTCGCGCTTGCTACTCTGTTGTTGTTATTGGAACCAGTGGGGCATGATGTTATTTGCATATTCACATCTAAGTCTTTGACCTTGATGTATCTCACCCGTATGAGAAATTATCATGAACTACGAGTCTTTGGTGTGTAATGAGTGGGCAGGTTGGGGTTAGGCTTAAAAGTGTAGCTCCTATTAGCATTCAGGTACTATGCCTCCTCAACCTGGTAAGAACCCTCATGGTTTTGTCCTTCTTCAACACTCTTTGTCTTTCTCATGTCTCTGCTCCACTTCATGTGCAATATACCATTCCTCTCATTTGCTTCCAGTTGTTCATAGCGCATCCGCATTTATACATAGCGATCCATACGGTCGACTCCAGTTAAACCATTTCCCTTGATTCCTCTTTGCTACTCTGAAGCAGTGGAGCCTTACAGTTTCATTAAAGTCTTCTGTCGATTTGCCTTGGCTCCTCTGCACTTCTTCTCTTCAAAGCCCTACAACAGGATGCATCAATTATACCTTTGGAGGCATAATTCATAGCATGATAGAATTTATCCATCTGAGTGGTCAGATCTATTCCATGCATAGGGCATCTTTTTAACAGTCTCTTGTATCTCTCCTATTCATTGTAGAGACTCTCATCTTCCCCCTGCTTGAAGACAATTATTTATCCTCTTATCTCAAAAGTTAGAGCTGGAGGAAAAAATCTACTCATAGGGGCCTCTACTAACTCTTCCCAGCTATTCACTGATCCTACTGGCAATGATTCAAACCAAGTTGCTGCCACATCTCTTAGTGAAAATGGGAATAGCTACAGCTTGATTACTTCTGGTCTCACCCCGTTCAACTTGACTATGTTGGCCATCCTCATGAATCTCCTCATATGCTCATTAGGATCTTTAGAGGGATGACTAATAAACTGGTGTTATTGTACCATAGTAATAAGTGCATGCTTCAGCTCAAAATTGTTGGCTTCTATGGCAGGTTGTCTAACAGTAGAGTACTCCTCTTGAATGATAGGCCTCCAAAAGTTCTCCATAGTGTAAGGCCTCTGAGGTTTCTCTTCTTCTTCTTCTTCTGGAATAGTTTGTAGTCTCTCTCCTTGATTTGCCATCCTTGTAGATTCAGCACATGCAACTTTCTTCAAATTCTTTAGTGTTCTCTCAATTTCAATGTCTAAAGGTAATAAAATCATTACAGTTTTCTATGAATTTAAATCTGCGAAATAGAACACGTTGCGAGATCAAATGAGATGGGAGGCCGATTATCCATTAAGCTCATAGAAAAATTTCAGTAGCTTCTTTAGCTATTGCCATTAAAACTGGTTTTGTGTTTTTCTAAACTTCATAATAACTAAAACAAAAAAAATTGTCCAAATTAGTAACTCTCTTTTTGGTTAGAATATTGATCTTTAAATTCATCATCTATCCCTAGCAACGATGCCAAAAACTTGTTGAGAGAAAACTATATATATGATGTGATCGATTATGCCAAACTTACGAGTCTTTGCCACCCGAGAACTATTGATCCCAGTACTTTTGAAAACTTGTTGACAGAATTTCTTAAACACATGCAAGGACTATTATCTAATCCTTAGCAACGGCGCCAAAAACTTGTTAGTGACCAAACGCTCGTATAGATGAAAATATTTATTTGCTCCTTTTGTAAAATGGGTTCATTGAAATTTGAGTTGGTCTTGATCACTGAAAGTGCATAGGTTGTACAAGTAATAAAAGTGGATATTTAAAGTCCAGATATCGTTCCCACTAGGACTGATGATAAATCAAAAGATTAACTACTCCATCTATTCAAGATCATTAATATTTGAACTCCACTGTTATGATGATGAGATGACTAAAAAGAATTTTAATCCTAAATTGATTTCTTTAATATACATGAAAATAAATTTTAATAAAATGGTTTTGAATTCAGGTAGAATAATGGATCTAGATCAATGGTATGTCGATTTACGCATCATATGATTCATATTTGCCATAAGTGGAAAGCTAGGACATCATAGATGCCTGATAGTATAGTTTGGATTTCTCCCTTAACCATACTTTTCACATATTAGAGGTTCATGTTCATTTATGAAGCATGAGTCTAATAAGCTACTTGTAAAATATAACCCTCTTTATAAGATATGGGTATTTTTCCTTTTTAGTACTTCATACCCAATTTTAGAATTTGAAAATTCTTACCATCGTCGGGATATTGCAAGCCTTCTCGATTTTATTTACCTGTTCTTCATTTACGAAGAAAATTTCTCATATGATTAATCTTTGCTAACACGAGATCAGGACCAATTCATCAAAAATATGAGAGACCTTCGGTGATTAAAGCGTCACTTGATCAAGCATCACCGAATTATGAGTAAGTTGGTAATCTATCTAAGTAACCCATCAAAGTTCAATAGTTCCATAGTATTAGTCTACAATACCTACAACGAACTACTCTATGCTCTGAGAATTCTCCTTCTCTATGTCACTCATAGGGTCTCCTGGAAATCAAAGCGAGATACAATACCTTATATCGGTACACGGTACTAATACTGGGAATAAATAAATTAAAAAACAATACCAATCAAATAAATTCAAGGATTCTAATTACGACATTCTTCCATGGCTGAAATGAGCTATCATCATTGACCCATTTCGAGCCTTAACTTTTCAAATTGGTTAGCTCATGTTGTGACTAACTAATTAGAGTAAATTCACTAAATTATCACGGCTGAAATAAATGAACTCCAAAAAATTTATATACGCCATTTAAATCGAACTGATAATAGAAAGATGATTTTATCGATAAAATTCTATTTCGAAGGCGCATGACTCATTACTCAAATCTAAATCTGCTTGATAACTTCAAAATCTACACTGAAACTCTACTAAAACTAAATCTACTAAAACGGAAAATAAAAAAAATAAAAAATAAATAAAGAAAAATAAAAATATACAAGAGTCTTCAACTACATAGACATCCACAGGTTGCGGAATTTGGGCCGCGATTACTTACTAGATGTGATATTTATAGACTTTGCAATGTTGTTACACTTGATAATTGGGTTGTTTGATCCGAGAAATTTAGCTCAAATTAATTCGCTCCATTGTGACATAGAAAGTTCTATTGCGACGAAATTTTCCTTCTTTGTTATTGGCCTCTATCGGAGCTTGTTGTTTTATGTCGTGACTTGATTTTTGAGCTCTTTATTTGATTCTGTCGCGACAGACTTTGATAATGTTGCGACATAATTTTGGTGTAGTAGTCTTGTTCTTATTGCAACAAGAATATTTTATGTTGCGACACCAAACTGTTCTGACCGACTTCTCGTGTCCATACATACGGAATGCATCGCGACATAATTTTCCTTACTGCGACTGTATTTTTCCTCTTCATCTTATCAACTCTATCATTGACCGGAGTTTTCTCTATCAGCGATAAGTTTCTTCAGAGTCATAGCGATTTTTGTCGCGATAGGAAACTCTTTTCGCGATAGGGTACTAACGATTCTTGTAAGCTTTGCAGGCTATTTGTTGCGACATAGAAATCTTTGTTCTGACAGCTTGACCAGCTAATCTCAGTTCTCCTTGATTTAAACCATGACACTGTTTGTCCATCAGACGATTACATCATTCCATAGCTTTTATTGTCCGACGCAAAATTTCTTTGTACGACAAGATTCTACTTCCATTCTTTACTATGTCATAACGCAGATTTCTTTGTCGCCATTCCTCTTGTGTTGCTCTTCAACTCCTTGTCGCGATAGAGAATTTCACCTCCTTCATATTTTGTTTGTCGAGACAGAAATAATCGTTGTTGTAAATTCTGAATGTAATGTCGCGACATGATTTTCTTTATTGCGACAAGAATTCACGCCGGTGGCTTATCTTTGAAAACTTTGTCGCTGACGCAAAACGCTATCTCCAGCGAAGCCATGTTGGCCAGTCTTTTGCTATTTTCTGTATGACATAGGCTGTCTTTTGTCGACAAAGTTCTCCATTAATCTTGTATTTTATGTTACCATGGAAATATTACTAGTGTGGCTTCTTTGCTCTTTACCTTGATCATTGAATAGTTGAGATTATTGTGTGACCTTCTTTTTCATTCTTCTTTAGCAGTAACCGACATGGATAATAGTAAAGATTATATTTATGTGAAGTTTTAGCCTAGACTTTGTTGGCATATACTTCCTATTTATGACATAAGGATTAACAGCTCTTTCTTCCAGAAATTGTGTGGTGACCTCAAGCTATGTTGCGATGAGGTGCAACATTTCCAGTTTTTCTATTCTTTTCTTGTTTTTCTTTCCTTTTTAATTAACACACCCACCAAAACCATAGTTGGTGAATGTCTTCAATTTGGTATAAAAATAGATCTGCAAATATTAAAAAACATGCCAGAAAAATGGATTAAAAATAGATGAGTTTAAGGCTCATCATCTATCTATTGATTCATTCTTTGTTGTTAAGTACATGTTTATTTCTGGTCAAATTCAATATGGTGGGTGGTTCCTTATAAGATAAAAAAAGTGAGTGAGGAATTAGACATAGATGAATCAACCTAATTGATTGGGTAATAGAGATATTAGCAATAAATAGGAGGCTTTGTGGTTCTTTAGTCTTAATCGTCTCGTTGCACATGGGTTGAGTTGAAGCAAAAGAGAGCTGGTGTTAGTTGGTAGATTATTTGACCTCTCAGAGGCTTATAATTAAGTTAGATAAGATAACCTTGGAAAATATTCTCATGAGACAATAAGATGGAATATTGGCTGATAAGTAGAATTTTCGATTGTACAAATACCCTTGAACCACAGTATCTTTTGGTATCCCTGATTGTACACACTCCATTGGTTAGATTTAGATTTCATTAGTTTAGTTTAAATTCTATTTTGAATTAGATTGTTGATTGTTTGGATATTAGAGAAGTATTCTAATTTTGGTACTTAGCATCACCCATTTCCTTGTGGATCGATCTATGTACGTTATGTACTCTATATTACTTAACAAGCGTATACTTGCGTAGAATAGGCGCTCATTTTATATTATACTACATATTTTTATATACACATCACGCTTATGCCTATCAAGTTTTTGGCACTGTTGCTGGGGACTAACAAGTCTTTGGTGCTATGGCAAAAGTGCTATCAAGTTTTTGTTAGCAATCTGTGTTAATATTGATACCAAGTGTTTCTTTTGTACTTCAAGCAAATTTTGTTCTTCCTTAGTTGTTTGAGCTTTTGATTAGGATTTTTGACAATTGTTTCCTTTCTTTTTTGTGAATTTTTGGAATGCAAGTTGATTTGCAGTGAAATTTGGTGATAAATATCTAATGCCCTTGGACGAAATTGAAAGAACATTGAGGCAATTAGGAAGGAGCAAGAAGAAGGCGTTTGGCCAAATCAATGGAGAATATTAAAGGTTTTAGAGGAGAAGAAGAGGTAGACATCAATCTACTGGCGGGAAAGTTTGCCCCGGTGCTTCCTCCACATGGTTGCACATTAGCGAGAGTTATGCTCTCTCTCCTGCTAGCATCCCTCTAGTGATTATGCAACTGGATATACAAGCAAACAACTTTGGCTTGGCACTATCACTTGCTGCGATTGATTCAAATATTCAATTCATGGTTGCAAATGAAGACCCCACACGCACATTTCTAATTTCTTATAAGTGTGTGACATATAGCAATTAGTGGCGATACTATTAAGCGAGACTTTTCCATTTTCGTGAAAAAAGAGTGACATTGGCTAAAGTCTGAACCTCGGCTAATCATCTGGGTATTTCGATACATAAGTTCCTTTCAAAAATTTTCCCTCCGGCAAAAGCAGCAAAGATGAGGATCGAGATACACATCTTTGCTCAATATGAGGGAGAGACCTTCTATGAGGCATGGAATCGTTATAAAGACCTCTTAAGAAAATGCCCCCACCATGGTTTGGAAAAATAGATGGAAATGCATCATTTATACAATGGGTTAACTAGGACTACTAGAACACTCCTAGACACCTCAGCTGGAGGTGCATTGATGAGCAAGAGTGAAAATGAGGTGTACCAATTGTTGAAAGATATGGCTTTGAATAATTTCCAGTGGCCGAATGAAAGAGCAACGCCTAAGAAACCGAGTAGAGTACATGAATTGGATGTTTTCAATAATTTAACGATCAGTTTAGATTTGCTTACAAGCGAAACTGATCGCTCGCGTACAAATACCCAAGCGCAGTGGAAAAATGTGATCCAAGGGCCTATCCTTTCATCGATTTCACGTGGACCTCATTAATCTGAGTGTCAAATAGGAAACACATCACGCCCGATTCCAGGTGAGTAGATTGTGAGATCCAGAGCTAGGTTTCAGGGACCTTGAACATATCTTTGAGGACTCTTGCACCTTGGTGGAGCATTGGTATATCAAGTCTTATAATATATCGACATCATATACAAAAGTCCAGAAATTAAACTACCAGTAGTAGTGTTTCTGATGTCACACATATACGATCGCGAGTCCCATTACATATTCAAAACTATACATTTACAATTCTTGTTCGAGTCACCAGGAACCTACGATGATGAACCCACACTCGTGTGTTGGCCACGAAGAATGCGGAAGTTCTCGGGCGTCTTCTCTGTACCTACCGCGGATTAAAAACTTGATGCTAAGCTTCACGCTTAGTGGGAAGCATATATCTTATAACTTATGCGTGCACATGCATTTAGAGAAATGAATCATGATAAACTTATAACATAAACAGATATCAAAATCTTCATGAATTCATATAATCCAATTGTATAACAGGTCAGATCATATTCAGAACAACTTAGACATATCTGATAGCGAGGCATCGATTCATCTCTTTTACATGTATCCGCGGCTTCTTGGGTTTTGGTCGTTTTCTATTCATGTCATTGACATAATTACATCTACTTGTACACTTGTGACCTTTAACGGGAATTCTTATATCTCAATAGAATTATATCATCTGTACTAGAACATACTTAGAGCAACTTATACTTACTCGGATCTTACACTTAGGGTGGACTTATTCTTGTGAACTTATACTTATAACATTACGATCTTATACTTCTAGTAGGCTTATTGATTAGTGCCCAGTCTTTATTTTGAACCTTTATTTTTAATAGGTTTGAGCACTTTGTGTACTAATGTTGTAATTAACCCGATTTACATGCGGTCTATTATTCCAGCATTCGCATTTTGCAATTTTGCGGTTTTGTCGAGATAATCATACAAAAGTGTTAGTCGAATCAAAGCACGAAGAATTTAAGTCAAACTCGACATCGTAGATCAGTAGAGGAAGAAGAAAAGTGAAGAAAAATGAAGCGGGAAGAAGAATGGAAGAGAAACGGCGAGAACGGTGGCGATGGAGCATTAGCGCGGGGGCTGGACTTTGGCTGACTGGCGAATGCAGCATTCTTAGCGAAATTTCATGTTTAAGCTACTCCACCACAATTTCGCTAAGCTAAGCGAAATTTATTCCCAAGCTAAGCGAAATCACCATTACTGCGAAGTGCTGTTTGTATCCGCGTGATTTGCTAATACTGAGGCCACGAGCATTAGAAATCCATATGCTGTCATGCTTTTGTAATTAATGCCAGCAGACTTCATTTTTGGTGTATTACTCCTTTGTCCTTGAATTTAGCCAAATGTTAGGCTTTCTTGTATTTTCACACACATTTGGGTTGGCTATATAAGCCACATATAAGTTTGTAACCACAACTTTAATCTTTCGAGTAAATATCGCCGCGCCGAAACTTTCATTTTCTTCAGTTTCTCTCTTATCTCTCCTCTTTCTCCCTTTCTTGGTTGCCAGAAACACCCTCGGGGGATGACAACTTGGAGGATGGCGGCTAAAACCACTTCATGCGAGTAAAGGAATTTGCTGGGGTGAGATCTTTGGAGTTCTTTGGTGGTTCCCTGCTTTTCATGCGTGAGTTTTGTCATTTTGGTTCCCGATCTTCAACTCTGAGGTTTTTTAGTTTTTGATTTACTTTCTTGACCCGATGTAGCGAGAACTTTAAGTTTAGTGTATACTTGGCTTTAGATACACTAATATCCATTAGATTGCCCTTCTGAACCGAGGGTAGTTAAGGGTTAGGATTTCAAGCCCGATAGTTGAATAGCATTGAATGTCATTAATTTGGCCAATACTCTCCATGCTTTAGGATTGATTATATTCGAGTGAAGTCTTGTGATTCTTTAGATGAATATTTCTGAGCCTACAAAATGATATTTATATGTTAGGTTTCTCAAATTAGGGTTGCATAGCATTTAATGTACATTGATTTGTAATACTCTCCATGCTTTAGGATCAGTGCATATTCGGTGAGAGAATCTTTGTGATTCTTTATAGATGATAAACTACGAGCCTCTGAGATGATATTAAATGTTAGGGTTTTAAAACAGGTAAAGGGACCCTGTTGCATGTTACTGTGTTGACTTTCGAATAAGGAGTTGTTTCAAGGGTGAGGTTTGCTAGTTAAACATAGGTCAGAGTTATGCCATGGACTATAGGTTGCATGTCATAACGCGGATAACACGGGGACCTCTCAGTTAACTAGGATCTTAAACTCGATGACCCATTTGTAGGGTTCTTTTTCTTATTTTTCTTCATTTTATTTTCAGTTGCAAACCATCCACTTCCTGTTTTAACCAAACCCCAAAATCAAATTTAATTCACGAGTTTTTGATTTCACTCAAATCATTTGTCTGAAAACCCATCCCGTGTTCGACCACTAGGCCGCTATCTTTGCGAGTAGCTTGACTACGCGTGGGAGGAATACGGATACAAATTTTGTTGATTAAAGCTCACCTGCAGGTAGCGCAGATCAGATAGGCGCGGATTCAGGGGATGGTGCCACTAGTGCGAGTGAAGGTTGTGAAACACTTGTAGTCCTCATCACAAGTACTGGTGAATTGCTTTTATATTTTACTGTCATTTTCATATATATATATATAAAAAAAAAAAAAACGATGTTGCGAGTTATTTACATTGTTGTCTTAGGTTGCCATTCTTGTTCGGGGTTCGTATTCTAGTGAGTTTGAATTTTGTAAATCAAGATTGAATTTGGACCCATTGGGCAGGGGCAGTATAGTCAGCATGTGGTAGGGGTAGCCACACAGTGCATATATATCTATGAGGATTAGGAACCGATCCTTGGCGAGTCACCAACCTGTGGAGAGGGAATCCAAATGAATATAGGTCAAGGGACTATGAGTGATGGATGAGTTGCACCATATGGTAGTTCTTACCGGCACATAGTTAGGAGAATCACACAAAATTCCTCATGGGGCAAGACCTCCCGCAAATATGCACCTCACGAACCTCCATGTTATGCCCAGCCTTCCCGGCAACAACACCACCCTTATCCCTTTGTTGAACAAGCCATCCTAAGACTTAGAAGGCAAACAAGAGTGGATAATTTCATAGGAAGCGAAGAAGCATTGACTATCGGGCTAATCGAGGAAACTGACACGGTGAAGCTCCACTGAACAAGAGGATTGATGGACTTTAAGTGAAATGGAGCTTAAATTGGACAACAAATTGATTTTAAAGCTTGCCCTGACTTGATCATGCAAAGGAAGAGAGTCGAAGGATGAGTGCTTGGCGAAGCAATTTTGGGTGAGCGGAGTTCAGCGCTACAACCTCGGGAGGAGTGAAAGTAGAACCAGCAGAAGATCTGAGGAAGCTGCGGGATGCCTGATTGAGTGTAATATATAGATATGGAAAGAAGAAGAAATCCTTCCACTTTGTTGAGTGAGGAGAGATGTTAGGAAGGAACGGGGAAGAGCCCCAAAAAGTCAGCGTGACTAAGCGACCACGCGGTAGCCCGGAGTCGGATGACCCAGTGTACCTCCGCCCGCTGCGGCAAAATCAAAACCGCGACATACTGCTCCCGAGGCTAAGTCCCGGCCCATCCCGCTGGCCATGCAAAACTTCAATAGATTAGTGGCCTTTGTACAAAACTTTGCCACTACATCAAAAACAATGGCAGCTGCTCACATCGCATGGCATAGTGGATGGTTCGGGTGTCGGTTCGGATTTGGAGCATCCGAACCTAGAGCTTTCTAAACTCCACTTTTGTTTAATTTTTCTTGTCTTATGTTATTTTATCGTATTTTATCTTGATTTTGTTAATTTTTCTTTTTAGATTTTCTTTAATTTTTAGTTAATTTATGTTTTTAGATTAATTTTACTCATACGCGATTTTTCTTTTGTTTTGTAGTTTTGTGCAATTTTGGGCGTGTATTGTCGAGCGTGACGAGGAGATTTTTCGCAATTATAGCGAAAATTTCGCAATTCTAGCGAAATGTGAAATTTTCGCTATAGATGAAATTTTCGCTAAGCTAGCGAAATTTCGCTAGCTTAGCGAAAATCTTGTGAGAAGCGAAAATAGAAAATTTCGCTAGGAACAGTGCCTAGCGAAATTCCATGTTTTAGCGAAAATCCTAGCGAAATAAACGACCAGCTCTGAGACAGTTAATTGATGAAATTCCAATTTGTTTTTTTTTTATTATTTTATTTTATTTTACTTTATTTTATATTAAAAAAAAATTAGTTTTTTTTATATATATTATTAAAAAAAAATCGTTTTTATATATATAAAAAATAAAAAAATTGTTTTTATTTTATTTTTTAGTTTTAATTATTAATTATTTTATTTCAGTTTAAAAAAAAAATTGTTTTTTATTTTTATTTTTAGTTTTAATTATTAATTATTTTATTTCAATTTCAAAAAAAAAATCGTTTTAAAAAAAAAAAGTTTTTATTTTTATTTTTATTATTTTCTTATTTTTATTTTTAGTTTTAATTATTAATTATTTTATTTCAATTTAAAAAAAAATGAAAAAAAAAAAAAATTTCGCTATTAGACATAGCGAATTTTAGCCCGGGGAAGCAAGCGAAAATACGAGAATTTTCATTGGTAGCGATTTGCATCATTAGCGAAATTTCATTGGATTAAGCGAAAATTTTCATTAGAACCCAGCACGTGCTCCGATTTTGTTTATTTCATTAAGCTTTTTAAATGAAACTCAAGTTTTTAAGGTGTTGCGAGTACGCAGATTGGAAAGGAACAGAGTGTAGAATCCAAATATGGCCGAGGAAAGAACGTATTTGAGTTATTATGAAGTGTAATTTTAAAAATGGTCTAATTGGTCAGCTTTCCCTCTCTTTTCTTCCTCCATGCTTGTTTATTTGAAGCCGAGAGCGGAGTGAATGGAGTGTCGATGGAAGCATGAGGTCTCCTATCGAAATGATCACATCTTATCATGGAGGTAACAACTCCCTTCTCCTAATTTTCCATTCAGGGCCCCATTTAGGACAGGATGTTTGGGTTGGAAGAGGGGGAGGAGGGTAGTAAAGAAGTGGATTGCGTTATGTTTTGTTATCATTTTGTTCAAGCCCATTTTGATGTTTATTCTGGCTTGTTGGTTCCTTTTCTATAAGTGAGTATACAAAGCAGCTTACTTTTTCAAAATTTGGACAGTTTTTTTGTAACGAACTTTTTGTGGTTTTGCCTAACACGTAGTTTGAAAAATTTGAAGCTTTGTCAATTCTATTGATGTTAGATTGGTTCCATGCTTAGTTAGTGAATGATTGATTGAATTCTTATTGATTCGACCTTTTTCTTCCACCTTCTTCGCCACAAAGCACATTAGATTTCAATGATAAATTTGAAAAGTTGTGCACCCTCCTTAGTGCATAACCTACCACTAGTTTCGTTGTGCGCTTTAATAGGTTAAGGACCTCTGTGGAAAAAGAAAAGAAAAAAAGAAAAGAAATGAAAAGAAAAAGAAAAGAAAGAAAAGAATAAAAGTGCAATGCTTTGCCTTGAAACTAGAGCACGATCAGGGGGTATATGGTAACCTTTAAAGCAGTGCCTAAACCTTCTTGGTTGGGGTCGCCCAGGCTTTGTGTTCGTTACATGGGTGGATGGGTGGAGTTTAGTTATAGGTGCTTAATTCGAGAAGGGTCATTCGAAGTCGAGGTGAAGCACAGTATGGGAGTTTGTGGTCGATTGATCCTTTTGACGATGCCACCTAAACCTTAATTGGTTGGGAGTCATCGGTGGACCTATTACACGGACTTTGATGAAGTCGAGTTTTAGCATTTACTACCACAACGAAAGAATTGTGAATAAGAGGTGGGTCCTGATCTATTTAGGTTGGTTAGCATGTTAGATTAAATTAGTAGTAGCTAGGTTGGGGGGGAGAGTGCAGTTTAGTAGTTTATTATTGAGAGCTGATCAAACAAACACTTAGATTTTGAGGTGGTTCTAGTTGATTCACTGGGGATGGAGACTCTTTTGATACTCGATTTTGTATGGTATTTATTCTTTCATGATAGTTATTGGACCACGACTTTGATGATTCTTACTTAGGGTTAGGCATTACTTCTTCACAGTAACCTTTTGAACTACAACCTTTTTGTGCACATAATTTTGTTTATCTTTTGTATGCTCTTTCTTTCTTTCTTTCATTGCTGCGGGACTAACCCAATGTGCAGGTTGGGGGTGTGATTAGTGCTAGTGCTATTTTAGACCACACACATTTTTAATAGGTTTGAGGCGCTTTGTGTACTAATTGTTATGCTTGATTTACATATTAAGGTCCTATTATTCGATCGCATTTTATAGCGAGTTTTGGAGTTTTTGTGAGATAATCATGCGAAAGTGTTGAGTGATCCAAGCACGGGAATTCAAGTCAAACTCGACATCATAGATCGGGAGACTAAGAGGAAGAAAGAAGAAAAAGTGAAGAAAATGGGCGGAAGAAAATGGAAGAGCGAGAGCAGTGGCGATGGAACGATGTGTGAGGCTTGCAGACTTTTTATTAGGCTAGCGAAATGCCCAGCACATTCTTAACGAAATTTCATGTTTTAAGCTACTCACCTGAAATTCGCTAAGCTAATGAGGAAATTTAGCTAAATAGCAAATCACCATTACTGGCAAAGAAATTTTGCATTTTTATTTATCTCTTGGTGATTTCGTAACTTCATGAATTTTTAACATTATGAAATCCAACTACTTTATAATCATGCTTTTGTAATTAATACTTGACCACGACTTCATTTTTGGTGTATTACTCTCCTTTGTCCTTGAATTTAGCCAAATGTTAGGCTTTCTTGTATTTTCACACATTTGGGTTGGTATATAAGCCACCTTATAAGTTGTAACCTCTTTAATCTTTGATAATATCTTGGCTTTTCATTTTCTTTTCGAGTTTTCTCTCTTCTACTCTCTATGCTCTCTCCTACTTTCTTGGTTGCGAAACACCACCGAGGATGACAACGGAGGATGAGCGGCTAAAACCGCTACTTCTTGAAGTAAAATTCTTTGAGGGTGAGATCTTTGGAGATTCTTGAGTGGTTCCCTGCTTTTCGTCGCGGCCCAGTTTTGTCATTTTGGTTCCGAATCTTCAACTCTAGGTTTTAAGTTTTGATTTACTTTCTTATTGTCCTTAGCAACTTGCAGGTTTAAGTATATACTTAGCTTTAGATACACTAATATCCGTGAATTGCCTTCACGAGCCAGCGGTGGTTAAAAGGGTTAGGATTTCAAGCTGATAGTTGAATAGTGAATGTCATTAATTTGGCGATGCTCTCCATGCTTTAGGATCCAGATTTTCGGTGAGAGAGTCTTTGTGATTCTTTAGATGGTCTTTCACAGGCCTCTAGGCTGATATTTATATGTTAGGTTTCTCAAATTAGGGTTGCATAGCATTTAATGTTGATTTGTAGTCCTCTCCATGCTTTAGGATCAGGTGCATATTGATGAGAAGTCTTTGTGATTCTTTAGATGGTCTTCTGAGCCTACGAGATGATATTAAATGTTAGGGTTTAAAAACTTGATAAAGGGCCACAGCACGCATGTTACATGTTGACTCAAATAGAGTTGTTTTAAAGGTGAGGTTTGCTAGTTAAACATAGATCAGGTTATACCATGGACTATAGGTTGCATGTCATGCGAGGAAATTAACCGGGGGACCTCTCGGTTAGCTGAGATCTTAAACTGGTATTGCCTTGAAGGAGTTCTTTCTTTATTTTCTTCATTTTATTTTCAGTTGCAAACCATCCACTTCCTGTTTTTAGCAAACCCCAAAATCCAAAATTTAATTCACCGAGTTTGATTCCCTTTCAAATCATTTTGTCTGAAGAAAACCCATCCTGTGTTCGACCACTAGGCCGTATCTTTGCGGTAGCTTGACTCTGGCCGGTAGGAGAACTACGGATACAAATTTTGTTGATTCCGCTCACCCTACCGTGGCACGAATCACTTATCCTTATTCGGATCTCATACTTATAGCAGGTTTATCCTTATTCAGACCTCATACTTATAGCAGGCTTATTCTTATACAGATCTCCTAAAGGACATATACTCGAACTTCTGTCATACTGATACTTATCTCCCGTAGGATACATATTTATACTTATGTTTGTATCAGACATATACTTATTTAGGTCTCCCAAATGACATACATATCGAGACTTATCACGATACTGTCCTCGGACTTATACTGACTGATCTCATAGGAGTTCTGGAGACTTATGCTTATCTGAGGTGCCAATCAGGTATTATTTATATACATCTCAGATCTCGTAGATTGCCAGAACTTATGCACTTATTCTCACGGAGTTTACACTTGTTCGGTACGAAGGTATCACCGGAAGTGCGGGCATTATCTTTGGATTTGAGGAACTTAATCTTATACGGGTGCTCGTAAGTACTACTTGATCGAATGCGTTATGGGTACCGACTTACACGTGTTGGTATCATATCCCAAACAAGTCCTAGGTTGCGTAATACCTATACTCATCTGCAGGAGTACGCCGTCTTCACGGAGTTTATCCTTATACGGAGCTTATCACCGGAGATACTCGAACAGGTACTACGAGAAATTGATCGGATCTGGGAGTACGTGGGTACTACATAATCTGTCGAATCTGAAATTGCCGTGATCTTACAGAACTCTCTTAGTATTTTATCTTATACTTGTACCTCTGAGCCTATCGCGCTCTTCACGGATCTTCGCATACTCTGGAGTTTATTACGGTATTTCGGATCTTGTCACAGTGTGCAGACATATACATATTTTGGATTTTATACATGTATTCTGAGAACTTATACATGTATTTCAAATCTTACATGTATATTAGACTTATCTTTGGTCTTACAGACTTGTATTTGTGTCTGGGGCTTATTCTTGTCTTACAAATCTTATACTTATTTCTTGAACTTATATTATTATCTTGGATCTTATTCTTATCTGAAGATTGCAGTAGTCACGATAAGTCGAACGGATCAGGGATCATATCACATACCCGGTCGAATCGGGACTTGTGCAGATACGGACATTTGTCTTTCGTAGGTGCAGGATCATGATTCATTATCTTTGAGTACCCGTAGATTCTGTTTGGACTTATATTTATCTTGTCGATGCGGGGTACGTAGGTACTACGGTGCACGGACTGAGTGCGAAGTAGTGCTCTGAGCAGATACATGGGTACATTCAGATCTTTACTCTTATTGCTATTGGTGTCATCATATGTAAATCGATAGCTAGACCCGATCATGAAATGAGTAGGATGTGATCTGATAAGTACCGAGAGTGCGATCACGATCTTTGAAGTCTTGTTAGCACCATACATGGCGTGTCTGCCAGCGCAGCGGGAGTCTTGATAGCACCCGGCCCAGTCTTAGAACGCCGTCCAGAGTGGAAAGCACCAAAGACGTCCGCTCATTCATTCTAACCCGGTCTGGTAGTCATACTATCATATAATGGCACCATAGCGTATAACTTTGTAATACGATGCATGGTCATGGCATAATGTTTCATATTCGTATTCGTATTTTGATTCGTTTTCAGGTTTCATATCATATTCAGGTTTCATGCCTATTCCATATGGCATTTCATATTCTTGTGAAGTATGATGTATGTGGAATCACACCTTATTCATATATTCTTATTCCTCTATGAATATACTTTTCTTAGGAATTGGAATCAATCCAATCGGATCATCAGGCTTCGAGTTATGGCATTTTCATACTTGACTAGTCGGTTCTGGGTTTTCAGGGACAGTTTGAAATATTTATTTTCCAGTGCCTTGCTCACTGATGTTTGACACTGGATATATGTACTCATTTAAATTTAAGGTGCTAAGGGTTCTATTCCAACTTGAATCACGGTCGAACACCCAGGAACTCAAATTCGTCAGCTCTTGGGGACTTCCTCTATGTTCAACCTTTGAGGCAGGAGTTTGGTTTGCATAGTCCCACTTAGAGTGGATTTTTGGGAAACTTAGAGTCATAATTTGACGATGTCTATTTCTATATGGATGGTTTTCCTTGAAGTCTATTTTAATTGGCCACTTGCATCACTCAAATCGGATAAGAAATGAGCAAGTTATGGCGAAATCTGGCCCAGTCGGCGGGAGACGAGGCGGCGAGTGTCTGCGTACACCTAGTATCCGTACACTTTCAACCAAAAATGACCCGAAACGAGTGTGCCGGTACAAGTCACCGAGAAATGCCCTAAAATTTGTGTTTTCACCCTTTTTCCATGTTTGTTTAATCAACTCTACACTTCAAACACACATCAAAACCATTTCTAATTCACCTTGGAATCTATTTTCTATTCAATTCCTCCTTGATACTTATCTTAGTTCTAAAGACCTATCATGAATTACTTCAAACCCATTCCAATGGGTTATACTCATACAAATCAAACTCAGGGATTTGTTGGGTTTGTTAAACCCCTAATTCAATTACTCGATTAACCATGGTCATCCTCGAAAGAGAGGATTTCATGAGCTTCTTGTGCCATATGGGGTTTTACCCACCTTACTTGCCATCATTTTTGGGTTAGATGAAACCCTAGCAAAACCCTAGGTTTGAGCAAAATAATCATCATACAAACCCAAGATACATGCCGTCTCATAGAATTCATAATCAAGGTTGGTTTCCGACAAAATCAAAAGTTCCATACCTTGGCTTGCTTGATCTCCTCTTATCTTCTTCTCTTTCTTCTTCCTCTTCACGTTTTTCTTCCTCCCCCCCAATGGAGACCAATTTTGGTCTTTAAATTCCATGTTGCTAAGGCCTTGTTTGGCCCTCCAAAACCCATTTTTTGGGTTAAGTTTGTATTTGCTTTTAAGCCCATAACTCATTCTATTTATAAATAAACTTCTTTATTTCATTTTGGCCTCAATCTCATGATTCGTATCTTTTAGGCCTTTTGGACAATTTACAATTTGTCCTTAAGTTTTGTAACTTTCGGTCTCTCGTTTCCATGTTTAATCATTTAACTCTTGAAACATTCAAATTAAACTTACAAAATACCTAAACATGTCGAAAGCTTGAAGCTAGGGTATGTTTTGGGGTCATTACAAAACCCGTGTGGGCGGATAAGTGTGGAACAGAGCCCAATACTTGAATTCCCTCAACCACAATTGATCCATATTCAAGCAGCTTCAATCAGGGATGGAGGAATCATTCAACTCTACTTGGAGAAAACAGGCCAAGCGTGATGCACCGGGTGGGCAATTTAAGCCTTCACCTCCTCGAGAAAAAAGCGGCTTGGAAGAGCTTTATGAGCGAGTTAGCTAAGTACCAGTGGTAGAAAATCTCGACTCGGTTACGATAATGAGTTAAGAGCACACTATTGTCGAAGCCACTCGGCTTAGAAATTTGGGGTTCAAATGGGTCGAGATGGCTTCCTTGTTAAATGAGGAAACCCAAATAGAGACGAATTTTCACAACACTTCGGAAGTGAACGCCTTAGAAGAGATGGCAGGGAGCATTGAAAGCATACATCACACTTAGAAATGAAAGAATTTTGTAGAGACCTATCCAAAGCGTTGATGAAGCTGGCAAAGAGTGTTGTAATTCTTTGGAAAAGCAAAAGTTACAAAAATTTATTAAGGAGCAAAAGCTTAGAGTTAAAAGCTCCTTCCAAGAGAAGAAACTCCGATTTTCCATATCCTCAAAGATTGAAGAAAAACGAGTTGGACAACTAATTTGGCAAGTTTATGGAAAATTTCAAGAAGCTCCACATCAATATTCCATTTGTCGATGCATTGGAGCCAATGCCTTCATATGTCAAGTTCATGAAGGGCATCCTCACAAACAAAAGAAAGGTTAGTGATTATGAAACCGTTGCTCTTTTTAAGGAATGTAGTGCTATCCTCCAAAGAAAATTGCCTCCAAAGCTAAACGATCCAGTGAGTTATTACTATACCACGCTCTATTGGCAATTAAATTTTTGAAAAAGCCTTATGTGATCTCGGTGCTAGTATTAACTTAATGCCATTATCTATTTTCAGGAAACTTGGTTCAGCAGAGGAGAATCCTATAACTATTACTCCTAAATTGGCAAATAGATCACTCACTAATCCTCTGGGAATTATTGAGGACATGTTAATAAAGGTAGACAAGTTCATCTTCCCAACGGATTTCATAGTTCTTGACATGGAAGAAGATAAGGAAGTGCTTATTATAATGGAAAACCGCTAGCCAGCTCTTAGTCACAGCAGGCCCTTATTGATGTGCAAAGGAGAACTTAGATTGAGGTCTGCCAGAGATGGTAGTGACTTTTGATGTGTTCAATGCCATTAAGCATCCCATGAAGAGTGAATGATGTTTTAGAGTAGACATTGTGGAGGTTATAGTGTCTAGCCAAAAGGATCAAATAGATCCTTTGGAGACTAGCCTAATCTATGGAGATTCTCCCTATATTGTTGATGATGATGTAAGAGAATATGTATTGTGGATGGATTCTTTTGGGCAAAACAAACGAAAATACTTTGAAAGCTTGGGATCTAGTTCTTCTCGCCTTATCCCTTCAATTCAAAACCCCTCGGTTCTTGAAGAGAAACAATTTCCATCTCACCTTAGGTATGCTTACCTTGGGGACTCTTCTACCGTATCGATCGTTATCTCTTCATATCTCTCTAAAGTGGATTAGGAAAAGTTGTTGAGAGTGCTTGGAGAGCATAAGGAGGCGATTGGATGGTCTTTAGCCGATATAAAGGGGATTAGGTCATCAATGTGCATGCATTGAATACTTTAGAGAGGATAATGATAGACATGAGTGAAGCCCGAAGAGAGCAACTTGACTATGAAGGAAGTGGTACGTAAGAAAGTCTTAAAATGGCTTGATATAGGAATGATTTATCCCATTTCTGACAGTCTATGGGTGAGCCCAGTCCAAGTAGTGCTAAAGAAATGTGGGATGACAGTGATTAAAAATAAAAACAATGAGTTAATCCTTACAAGAATAGTAAGTGGTTGGAGAATCTATATTGACTACAGGAAGCTGAACAAAGCCACTAGGAAAGATCATTTTCCCTTACCATTCATTGATCAGATGTTAGATGGGTTGGCGGGTCATGAGTTCTATTATTTCCTCAACGGATATTCTGGTTACAACTAGATTGCTATCGCTTCTGAAGACCAAGAGAAGACAACATTTACATGCCTCTATGGGACTTTTGCATCAGAGGATGCCAGTGGTCATGTGCCACTGACACATTAGCGATCATAGTGTCCATTAACCATTTCAACATGGTAGAGAGGTCGATTCAAGGCATATGGATGTTTTCAATGGTAGATGACGTTTGATGGTTGCAGCCAGTTGGGATTGATCTTGAAGAGATGAAAGGAGACCCGACCTTGTCATGTTGGAGAATTCCATTTCGCCCAGTAAAGAAGGCATTATGTGGACACCAGTGTCGACAATGGTTGGTGTAGACGGCGAAAATAAAGACAATTGATGACCACCCCTGCTTGGTGAAGAATTAGGGTTCACTGAGCCATGTGGGTTTTTATAGGAGGTTCATTAAAGACTTTTCAACAATAAGCCTCTTTGAAACTCATTGTTGTGGTCTCATTTTCTTGATGAGAAATGCATATATTACCATGCTCGAAGGATAAGCCCCTTGGCCTTTATTATTATTATAGCTCGGGTTAGGAACTTCCATGGAAGGCTAATGTGTGAGGTATGAAGTGATTATGAGATTGGGTACATTTTAGAAAATGATGGAAGAACAAGGTGTTTCATGTCATATCTTATGCCTAGTAAAACTCTATTGACACAACTAAATTATGCCACCGAAAAAGAGTTGTCTGCAATGAGTCTTTTGCTTTTGGAAAATTCGGCGCGCCAGTTGTGATAAGATTCATTATTTGCAGTCGCAGCCGCCATGTCAATACAAGCAAAGAACCAGCCTCGCCTTATAAGATGGGTCCTTCTTTTGCAATAATTTAATGTGGAGATAAAACACAAGAAGCGATTAGAAGATTTGGTGGCCGACCACCTTTCTAGACTAGAATTGGAGGATAATGAAGCTTCACAAGTTCACATTAATGATAGCTTCCCTGGACGAGCAATTACTAGATGTTTCCCATCTTGGGATTAGTTCATGGTTTTGCGGTCATGAACTACCACAGCTATCCCTTGATATACCTTCCGAACTTAACTTCTCAAAGGTTCTTTCTTGAATTAGGTATGCTATTCCCCAGGAGGCTCCTATTCTCTATAGATATTGTGTTAATCAAATGATTAGAAGATGCATCCTAAAAAATGAAATGCGAGCTCTCCATTGTCATTCTTTAGAGTATGGTGGACATTTTAGTGGACAAATGACATTTGCAAAGGTGTTGCAATTGAGTTTTTATTGGCCTACCTTATTCAAGGATGCTCACTCATTCGATTAAAACCTGTGATAGATGCCAAAGAATAGGAAATATTTCAAGCAAAAATGAATTGCCCTTGAATTCAATCTTAGAAGTAGAACTGTTTGATGTTTGGTGTATTGATTTCATAGACCCGTTCCCTTCGTCTTGTAGAAACAAATACATACTACTAGCGGTGGACTATGTATCTAAGTGGATGGAAGCTATCCCCATGGTTACTTGTGATGCTAAGGTGATGCTGAAATTTCTCCACAAGCACATCTTTCGAGGTTTGGAACTCCTAGGGCAATTGTGAGTGATGAAGGGACTGATAGGTGTGAATCTTGTTAGCATTTGTAGTATGATTTTAATGTGTTTTATGCAACAAAAATGCTAGATTTGCATTAATATCATATAAGAAAGCTCTTATCCCCCATTTACTTATGTTTTGTAGGATTAGAAGGAAAATCAAGCAAAGTGATGGAAGAAATCAAGTGAAGATAAAGTTCTTCAGGCTGCGGTAGTTGCTAATCGCGTGGTGACAAGGTTTATGCAATGAGAGGATCGCTTGCCTGTTGAGTAGTTCGCCATTGAGAGGAAGGCTTCAAGTAGCAAAGCCCAGTAGAATAAGTGAAACTCACAGGGTTCCACTTGCAACAAAGAGGTTCGCCACAAATAACATACCCTTTGTCATGGCGAAGGGAGCATAGATAAGAAGGTGATACATGACTTTACTAAGGCGAAGAACGGCGAGTTGGACCATAAAACAACGGTTTTTGAGCCCATCATTGGCCTATTTTCCAAGGCCTATAAATATATGTATTTTAGACTTGTTTAGGGTTCGGTTTTTGGGAGGAACACCTCCTCTCCTCTCATCCTCTTTAGATAAACTGGGTTTGTGATTTTGTTTTATTTCTTTAGTTTGTGTGATATTCAAGAATCTCCTCAACTAGAAACCTTATTCCTTGCTTGGGTTGAGTTTAAAAGCATCTCATCTCATATTTGTTTTGTATCTCTAACTCTCACTCTTTTCTCATCTCTTTCATTATTATAGATGCAATAGACATGATTTTGATCGATTTGTAGGTTGTAATGAGTAGCTAAACTTTCCTCTAGGGTTGATTGTTTAAATTTATGTTTGATTTATTTATCTTTTAGAATGGTTTTTTGAATTCATGCTTGTGTGGATGTTAGTTGATGTATCTCTTAGGATTATTATGGTTTTAACTAATTAATCCATACTGAGAGTTGGGTCTTCGATCCCCATACTAGGGCATCATGGTGGCGGCAGATTACACCACAAATATGTTCTAAGGTCTCTTAAGGTATGAATTAGTTAATTGAAATACAAATTAACATAATCGAAGAAGTCTGAAATTAAGATACCTAATACTAGATGATTCATTGGAGTACTTTATCTCATTAATATCTGAGGGATCGTAATGAATGAGAGGTGATCGATCAAGTAGTCTATTGTATATACGAGGGTGATCAATGGGATACCCCAGGAAAGCTTTACCTTATAAAGACCATATTTTAATTATCTAGATGGGCAGAAAGAAGAATAAGGGTTAATTGAGAAATTGAAGAGACAAAAATTGCAAACCTCATGATTCCTTGGACATGCACAAGTGTATATTTCACTTAATCAAACAATAATATAAACCATAAATGCATCAATGGAAAGTCAACCTAGAATCTTTCCTTGAGTTATATTTCGATATTACTCCATTCCTTGTGAGTAGACATTGATCACACCTTATTTTGTTTTGTTTTGTTTTGTTTTTAGTTTAGTTTAAGAAAACCCTTTTTCACCCAACCATCGAGGCGCTCAAATAGTGAACGACTTCAATAGTTGGGGTAGTCAATCCTCGCTAAAACTACACCGTCCCTATGGGATCGATATATGGACTTTTGGTCCACTATATTTCTTGTACGATCCATACGCTTGCGGAAATCGCTAACAGGAAATCACTTTTATCCAAGTATGGAGTAAGGCACTGCACGGCGCTTGCCTATCATCCTCAATGTAATGACCAAGCTGAAATTTCTAACCGGGAAATTAAAAGGATCCTAGAGAAAATAGTGAATGTATCCCGGAAGGATTGGTTGGCAAAGATGGATGATGCATTTTGGGCATTCTAGATAACTTTCAAAACTCCAATAGGGACTGACAGGCCGAAAACGCGGTGTGTATAATGAATGCCTAGGTGCGCAAGTGCACGCGTAGCCCCAAGTAATATAGTGTACTTAATGTACGGATATCGATCCACGGGGAAAATTAAAATTGACTACGGAGGTTCTGCTTTTCAGACAATATCTGAATAATTGATTCTAGGGTAAAATTTAAGTAAGGAAACTTCAACTAAGCTATTGATTCTAGTGAATTAATGGTGTTGACGCCTAGGGTTAAATCTCCCCCTATCACGTTCAATGGATTACTTTCTAAAGATCTTTTGTATTGATATATTTGTAACCATATGTCAATGGCGAGGTGATCTTGCCTACAGGGCTATCTCTCTCGAGGTATATCACTTTATCTAAATGAATAGAATCGAGTATATCTCTATCGACTTCACATTATTAGAAAATAACACATCTTCTAACCTAAATCTACCTTGAGTTCGAATATCTCATTAGCAAGATCGGCTAAAGGCGCTACTCACCCAGATCAAGACCCTCATCTCTCGAATCTCGGATCTCCCGTGCGATTATGCTAACATTGGCCGCTGAGACATTAACGCCTAATTGAAATACGGGTATGGGTAGATGCTGTGATTAATAACAAATGAATAACATAGAAGATTGAGCACAATCCATTTGTACATATGTGGTTGATGCAACCTTTAGAAAGAGATCTAGAACATAATGGAAGAAAAGATGTTTAATAAAAGAAAGCATTGTTTCTAAAATCGAAAATATCAGAAAATGAAAGGCGTTCTAATTCACGGGCACTTCTCAGTCAGTGTCACTCGCTCTCGAAACACATTGCCTCAGATTCGATACATTCTCCGATCATCCTCATTCAGGCCTTAATTTTGCTTTTTTAATGTGATGAGGCAGATCTCGAGTTGGTAGCGGCGTGGAGGCGTCATGAGCGTGGGGAAGTCGCGGCGTGGGGACGTCGCGGCGTCGCGACGTGGCAGTGCTTCATCGCCTTGTTCCCCATTTGCTCCAAAATGCGCTTCCGTTCTTTGCTCTTTTCACCCCAATGCTCCTGCATTCACGAAGACATCAACTCAGTATTCCTAGTCTAAGAAGAATTATAAAAATACTCACAAAATAAACGGGAAAATGGACGGTACAGCCTCCCAGAGCATAATATGAGTGTTTTAGGCACTCATCAGGGACCTCTCCCTATACGTAATTTTTTGGCGAAGCATGTCATCTCCCAGCGGATCTCAAGCATAGAGCTGATTGGGCAATAAGGAAGTTGAATATGGACTTCAGTATTGGAGAGAGAACTATTTATTCTGACTCAATCGACTTGTCGAAATTGACATAAACTGTGAGAATCTTAAGATATAAGGAAAAAGAACTAGATAAACTATAATAGAAAAGAATTTCAATAGGGCAACAACAACTTCTCCAATTCAGGTTGGGTTGTTTCCGAGAAAGCTTAAATCAAGATGGCCAAAACCTTTTGTTATTACTCAAGTATTCCACTATGGAAGTGTAGAGTTGTCATATCCGGAAAAGGGAAATTTCAAGGTCAATGGACAAAGTTTGAAGCCTTATTTTAGAGGAGAAGTAGACAAGTGCAAAACAATCACCATTTTGAAGGCACCATGAGAAATCTATTGGAAGTGGAACCAGTTGTTTCATCATTGCTCAAGTTTGCGCAACATTGAGTGTCAAGGAAGTCAAGCTAACGACGTTAAACTTAACGCTTCTTGGGAGTCAACCCAAGCATTGTAAGGATCCCTATTTCATTTCACTTTACTTTATTTTGTTTTCTTCTCCTTTTTTTCTATTTTATTTTGTTTTGGGATCCTTGCCTTTTTAATGTGTTTGTTTAGTGTGCTAGTTTTTTAGGTTCAAGGTCAAGCATGAACAAGAATTTTGAAGAAATGAGTTGAAGAGGAGAAAATATTGGGTCAATAAAACAAAATCAAGTCAAAAATCAAGTTTAAAATCAAAAATTGTATTAAAGGTCACGACCGTAAAGACTCATAATCGTGATTGCAAGTAAATTTTGAGCACTTGTGAGTTTTCAACTCTCGGTAAGGTCGTGACCCAAGTCGCGAACATAAGCAATTGAGTTTTCTAAGTTGCAGTGAAGTCGTGACCCAAGTTGCGACTATAACACCCTGTATTTTCCATGACTCGGTGAAGTTGCAACCCAGGTCGCAACTTCAAGTGCAAAAGTTAACCTATGACCTTTAAGATTTAGTGCGGTCACGACTGTAAACACTTAAAGTCGTGACTGTCAACAATCAAGGTCGCGACCTTTAAGGTTCAAAGTCGCAACCTAGAGACCCTATGGCCAATTTTTTAAAATACTTTAAGTAATGTCGCGATCGTGACTTAAAATTTTTTTTTTGGACCTGTGCCTTTTAAGTCGTAACCCCCTAGTACCCATCTATGGCACATTTACCTTTCCCTATGGAGAAACCCCAAGAACCCCCCTAGAACCCAAGTAGGGCCTTCAAGGACTATAGAGCAAGTATAGCAAGAAAGAAGGGGTGAAGATAACCAGGCTGGGGAAGAAAATAGGGAAAATAGAGAGAGGAATGAGGGAAATAAAGGTGAGGATGAGGAGAGTGAGGAAATACCACCTACTACCCAAAGAGAATTTCATAACATGTCAAAGAAGATGAGGGACTTAGGGCAGACAGTTGTGGATGAAATGAATGACTATAGGAGGAGCATAAATTTACAGCATGATGAAAACATAAAATTGTAGTTCAAACTTGCAGGTGTAGCTCAAAGAAAAGAAATTCAAGTATAGAAGCAAGGGTTCCACAACCAATACATTAGTCAGTTGTTGGCTTACTACCATGGAGCAAGCTCCTCACAACTGGGCCCACCACCTTCTTCCCCTCCATTCCAGTTTCAAGATGGGCCTACAGCTACACCACCTTGTCCGACATTCATAGCATCAGAGACATAATCAGATTCAAAGTCGGAGAGATTTTGAGGTAGCTTCTACACTATTGCAAAGGGGAGTTTTATGTTCCCTTATTTTACTTATTTAGCATTGAGGACACTTCCATATTTGAGTTTGGGGGCAAGTTGACCTTAGTTGTCATTATCATTGTCTCCTCTACATGCATGCCTTATCTTGCAACAGTGTTGAACCTATTTTTCTTTTCATGTGTTAGTTTTTGTTAGTTTGTGTGTTGGTTTGTTTTAGCTTGTGTTAGTTTGTTTTAATTTCAGTATGTTTAATTGGTGTGTTTGTTGATTGGATAGTTGTGTTTGTTTGTTTATGTGTTTGTTTTTGCTTCAGGGAAAACATTTTCTATGCATGTTGATTGCGGAATTTTATTGTTTTATATCATCATGAAATACCCTGTTTGAGCATCATTGAACTGCCATACAACATGTGTAGAATTGATTCTTTGAGTAATTTTCAAAAATTTGAAAAATCCATAAAAATTTGAAAAATCCAAAAAGATTTTAAAGTTCTTGAGTTTTAGTTATATGGTTATATGAAAATGAGAAGGTTACTATGATGAAAAAATTAGGTGAATCCTCTCACCTATTTGAAGAAATGAGAATGAGATTAGATAAACATAATGTATTAACCATGCAGTGATAGACCATACCATACTTTCTTAATATTTTGAGCACAAGTCATGCACTCTCCTTAGTTAATGCCGATATGTTTAGAGAAGAATTAGGTGAATACCATCCTAACTGATCTCTTGTGACTCTTGAACTTGTTCAATTATCACTCAGAGGTGAAATCCTAGGCAACACGATAATTAGGAAATGATTTAGGCCATCCTTGGACCGATTGAGCCTTTCTAGGTAACCCTATTATGCATTGACCCATAGTCACCCAACATTGGGTCTTATTACCATTTTATATTTTGAAATCCAAAAATTAGCCCTTTAAACCTTTGTGTTGAATACCCTTCAGTAAAAAAACTATGTTTACCCTAACATGTGAGTGTCAAAGTGATATCTATAAATACATGTAGTTTGAATTGGGGGTTTGGTTGAAGAGGATTTGTGATGAATAGAAATCAAAAGAGGTTGAGGATAGAAAAAAAAATAGAAAAAGAAGAAAAAAAATCAAAAAAAGAAAGAATAAAACAAGGTGGAGTTTCTTGATCTTGTAGCCTTCCTACCTTGAGCAAGTAAGTTCTTAGGGGTGTTCCACACTATAGTACTAAAATAATGGGTCTAGAAGCTACTAACCTAAAGCTTGCTACATGGGGTAGGTAGAAAGCTTAAGAAGGTCAAGCATTGCACTAATCCATACCATAGAGGTTAGAAGAGAAAGAAATAAAAACTTGGCTTGATGACATAAATGTTGAAAATAGTGAGAATCAAGTAAGTTTAGGAGAGACCATATGTGGTGAAAATATGCAAAAAGAGCTAAGTTTGGGGGAGAGCTAGAGAGCCAAATGCAAAGAATGTGAGATACCAAAGGATAAGAAGTTGAGGGAAGAAAAGAAGAAAAAGATGTATGTTTGGGTAAACTAAAACCTAAATGACTTACTCAACCACCCTTTACCTAAGCCATACATTACAAGCTGGTCAAGACCTATTTGATCTTAAGAGTTGTGTCCTGCCTACATTAGTGAATTAGTGAAATGCAATCAAACAAACCTATGGAAGCCCACACACACTCCTGTTAAATTAGAGATACTATTCACTCATATTCATCTAATTTAAGCTAGATTGCAATTGACTAGAGAGAAAGAGAGGCTTCACACACTCACACTTAAGAAATGTGGTTTAGGTTGTTCAACTTATGATTGATTCGTTATGTTTGAAAAAATTGTCTTGAAGTTTTCTTTATGTGACATGAAGATGAAAATCCTTGAGGCAAATTATCATGCAAAATCTCAATACATGCTCAACATGTCAAAAAAAAAAGATTGAAAAAGAGTAATAAACCATTGCTTTGCTTGAGGACAAGCAAAATACTAATTTTGGGGGAATTTGTTAAAAGTATCTTAGGTTAGCATTATTTAGTTCAAAATATAGCATAAATCATGGTTTTGATGCTAACCAAACACTCATTTTAGCTATTTTCATGTCTAATCCCCTATAGCCATGTGTTTTGTATAAACGGAGAAAACAAGATGAAAAGCAAGCAAAATGATGAAGAATTAAGGAAGATAGGTTGATGAAAGACCCATGGTTACGACCTGGAACAACCACTGTTGTGATTGCAAATGATCAAGGTCGCGACCATAAATAGCCATGGCCACGACCGCGCAACAAAGAGGCCAACTTGTGGAACTTATATCTCAGTAAGGTCACGACCGTAGGTCACCATGGTAATGACCGCATCCCTGTATGGAATCAAGCCCTTGATGAGGTCGCAGTCGTTGAAGACCCTATTGCAGACTGGGAAATCAAGCCTCGGTGAGGTCATGACCATAAGTCACCATGTGCGACCATGAAAGCGCCTTCTTTGAGTGCGAGAACTCACTATTTTGGTGAGGTGCAACCATGGAATACTACGATCGTGACCTTGCGACCGCGACCATCATTCTTTCCGAGTTTTGTTCTTTGGCCCCATTTTTTGGTGTACTCATGACTTTTCCAGGATTTAGGGTTCGAAGAGAGAAGGAAAAAGAGGCTCTCTTCTATGGTTTCTTTCTTGTTGTTTATAATCAATCTAGGGTTTTAGTTTATGTTTTTAATTTTGAGGTTTTGTGTTTTTTTTTTTTTTGGAGAGTTTTACGTGTTTGGTGGAGAATTGGAAGATTTGGCTTAAATGATTGAAGACCATAATCTCTTCAAAGTTTCTTCTTCTCTTTCCATTATGCATTCAATTCTTCTTATTTCATATTAGTTCTTAGTGATGTTTGATGAGCTTAAAAGTCATCTATTTTTAGTCCATTTTTCTGATCTATTTTTATCTAAAAAGACTGATTTATGTGCAGAAACATGGAATAACTATAAAAATGTATACTAGCGAAATTAGAAAGAATTTTTTGCAGAAAAATGAGCAGAAGGTGGATGAGCGTTAATGATATAATTGGCTGAAGCAGGTTACAGCAGGAAAGGCGCACAAGGATGAAAGGACCTGATGTCGTGAAGCCTTGACAGCAATCAAAATGCATATCACGAGGTTGCAGCAGGCGAAACTCAGTCGCAATGAAACTAATTGAAAACAAAATGAAATTTGGGAAGCTGAAAGAAACTCAAGGTCAAGCAATCGGGAATTGAAGAAGAAAGACATGATGTCGCGACATCACGGATGCGACCGACATCAACACAAGGAGAAAATTCGCGACGACATCGACCGAAGAAGGTCGCGACATCGACCAGTGCGTGTGACAATAGTGAAGAAAGAGGTAAGCGACTGACACGGCGTCGGCGAAAACAATTTTCACGAAGGAAGTCGAGATGGCGGTCGCGAACAACGATTGTAAGAAGAAGGTCGCGACAACACTTGGATGTCGCGAAATCAATTGCAAGACGGAAAGGTGCGATATCAAAGCATCGCGACATCAACCTGGTCGCGACAACATCGGTCGCGACGACCCTTCTGAGAGAAAGAATTGCGACAACATCACCCAGCGACATCGCTCCACCTGATTAAGGTCGCAGCGTCAGCAAACTGTCGCAACATCGACTCCACCCAGACGCATGTCGCAACCAAACAAAGGCTTGCGACAAAGGCGAGACAACGAGAGGTTGCCTTGAGGACTCTGTCGCGACGGTATCAACTTTATTGGGCGGAGGTCTTTGAAATCCACAATGAGGTGCATCGAGTGGGACCAACTTGGAACCACATAAATACACAGCTACTTTATTGGAAGCGTGACTCTTGGTGACAGAAGAAAATACAGGTTTGCAGAAGGCTCCTGTATTTTTTATTTTCTTTTCTTTTCTTTCTTTTGTTTCGTTTTTTTCCATTTACCCAGATTAGATTAGATTAGTTTGTATTTCGTTCTAATTTGGATTTGAACGTTATTTGTAAAGGATGAAATTTGAATGCGAATGTTTATTTCTTAAAGTGCATCTGGTTGTTTTGAATTCGGACAAATTTTAGGATTCGAACACCAGGTTGATTCTGATGGTTTTTCTTGATCAGCCAAACCAATGTATGGTATAATCGATGAATTTAGAAACCCGACTTCCATTGAATTGGCGTTATTATCGAAGTAATCTTTCCTGCGGGTATTTCATTCATAATAGCTGAACCGGATGTTAAATCGACTTCTTTGGTTTTGCGTGTTCTTGGAATTGATCCCGATTTAGGTCTTTTATACCCATAGCAGTGGGTTTATTTCTGAGGATTCAGGAGCCCTCGGGTGACACGAGAGGCATTCCACGAGAGTAAGCTTAATTTCGGAAGACATTTTTAACTTTGATATTGCTGATCCTAATGCGCTCGTATATTTAAATCAATACATCCTCTTCTACTTATGTAGAGAGGAATGAGTTGAGTGAGTTATAAATTTAAGTAGACATAGAGTTCACCTGATTCGAATAGTGAATTTGATCCATGTTAGCAAGGATCTAATCAAGAAAAAACAGCTATTCTAATTTTGAGGGTGAGGAACCGGTATAGTGCAACCTCGTTAACTAAATTGAAGAGCTCAGGTGCCGGAGTCCGTATTTGTGGGTATGGTATTGAGAAGAAAAATACCAAAAACAAGGCAGCTAGTTTTAAAAACTAGTTATTTCACCCCATTGTTGAGAGAAGCAGTTAAGGTGAGATGATGAGCGTGGTATGGAGAGATCAGTCACACTATATTAATCCTTGGGTAGTTTTAAAGATACGTAGTTCGAGAAAACCCAGATACGGAGAATGCAATTTGCTTGGAATTGATTCTTCTATGCTTTGATTAATAATCTTTCTTTAGAGATAACTGTTAAATCTAAATTTGTTATTTTAATATTTCAATATTCAATTCATTTATTGCTCATTCATTTTTCATTACATCATTCATTTCAATCTTTCAAAGCAAAAAATCTCATTATCGTATTATCGTCCAAATAGCATGGAGCTTAAGTAGTTGGGGTAATTGATTGAAAAATTCTTGAGATCTACATTGGGATGTCCTCCCCAGACCTTAAATCATTTGTACCACTCATTTGTCACTTGCAGGTATCTTTGGATCAAAACCACTGCGAAAATGGTTTACTCTTACAAAAATATCTTTTCATCAGTGATACTTAAAGAAACTCTCAAGTTTAATGGTTTATTCGAGGATTAGACAATAGTCCTTGGGTAATAAGTCTTAAATTTGAATAGGTGTTTTGATCCATAACAATTTATTGATGTAGTTGATGAGCTTAAAAGTTATCTATTTTAGTGCATTTACATTTAGTTTAATGTAAAGAATAATTAAGATGCGAAATATGATGAAACTCGCCAAATTTATTATATTCATGGAAGTATAAAAGAAAGAAGAAATACGGTGAAAAAAATGCGATGGCAGCGAATCATGCGGAAATAGCAGGGCGAAATAAAAGCAAGCGGCTAACTAATGTTGGTTTGAGTTCACCTGATCCAGGTTATGAGGTCGCGACATCGGAAAATTGAAATTTGATGCGGTCGCGACCGGGGGATCCCAAGAGTCGTTTGGGGTTGAGGCGAAACATAGAAGTGAAGTCATCGCGACAAGCATGGTAAATATCATGACAAAGGTTAAATCTCCTTGAAAACAAGGGGATGGAGAGTCGTGCTGAGAGATCGACTTGAAGCTATGACATGTTTGGAAGGATGGCGAGTTAGCGAAAGTTGTTGTCGCTGACAAGGGTGAAGTCAGCGACAAAGAAGCAACAAGTGAGGCCTCCAAAGACATGGCGATATCGTAGATAAGAGATCGAGGTCGCGACGTAAGGACTTCTACTCGATTGAAGGCTGCAGAGGTGAGCCCATTTGTCGCGGCGTGAGATTGATGTGAACGTGAGACCCGATTCGAAGCCTCGGAGACTAAAAGGCGTGTCGATAAAAAAAGTCGATGTCGCGACACTACGAGAAGGACCCGATTCAAAGGCTGCGAGCCATGAAGTGATGTCGCGACAAGATATTGATGTCAGCGACATCGGGGGCTGAAGCGATTGAGACACGTGGAGTCGCGGGCGTGTGCGACGAGGGATTGATATCGCGGCGGTAAGGCCATCGTGAAAATTGCAGGAGCCAACCATCTGATGCTGACAAGAATTGATCTCCGCGACATCAAGGGCAAATCAATGGGGCATGGTTCTTGGGCTAACCGATAGCAAGGCAACCGAGTTGGAAGATACAGTGGCGGCAATTGAAGCATGCGTGATCGGTTGATGTCACGACTATAGGTTGTTGTTGTGACATAAGAAAACTCCGTTGAAATTTACAAGAATAGGAGCTGTTGTCGCGACAAGAGATTGATGTCGCGACACCCGAAGACAAGTTGAATGTTGTAGAAGACTTGAGCTGAGGTCGCGACGTGAGATTGATGTCGCGACATCAGGAACATAAGTTGAAGGCTGCAGAAGAATTAAGCTGATGTCGCGACGTGAGATCGATGTCGCGACATGGATGATGTCGCGACAAGGGAGTTGAAGTCGCGACTGAACATTCTTTCATCGACTAGCCACGAAATCCACAAAAAAGCGCATTGGGATTAGGGCCCATTGTGAAACCCTATGTCTGCTTGACTACCGACTCATAAAGGTAGCTTGGCGGCGACACAGACGAGAGGTCTGGGTAGCTGAAGGCTCATTTTCTTTATTTTTCTTTTAGTTTTCTTTTCTTTTCTTTTCTTCAATGTTGATAGTTAGAGATTAGATTAGATTTATCGTTTAGTTTTCGTTTATTTTAAGACTGGATGTTTATCTTTTGTGGCTTTGAATAAGGTCAAGTTCTCAGGTACTACAGATGTTTGAGTTGGAGACCAATTTACGGAATTAGGCTCCTCGATTTCATAATGCGATTATTCTTTATGATGGAAGATCTTTGTGGTATTAATTCAGTAATTGAGAACCGGCTTCCATTAAGTGAATCTTACAGCCGAAATTATCTTTCACGTAGTTGTTTCAATAAATTCTTGAATTTCGGTTTATGAATTTACTTTGGAGTTATAGGTTTAATATTTTCCATTGAATATCGGTTTACTATACTAGCGTAAATTGCTTCATTGCTGTTGAGAGGAGGTTATGGGTGACTGGGATGACTAAATCTGAGAATATGAACATTTCTTTGAAGGTATATTAACCTGCTATTAGAGATCTAATGAGCTTTGTGAGTTACTTGATAAATCCTCTTCTCACTTGAAATCAAGAATGAGTTGAATGAGTTATCAATTTAAACAAGCAGAGAGTTCACCTCAATTTGAATAGTGAGAAACGATCAGAGTGTTCGCGAAGGATCTAATCAAGGAGGAGTGATCTATTCTAATTTTGAGAAGTAACTGGAAGTTGTATATCCCTTGCTTGGCCAGATAACCACGGGAGCTAAGGTTGGACAGTCCATAAAATGGGTATGAAGCATTGAAAAATACCCAAAATTAGGAGATCCACTGTTAAAGTAGTTATCTCATTCCTGTATTCGAGAGGATCGGGTAAATTAGATAATGAAATGTGGAATGTGGAGAAGTCCGAATTTGTATTACTAAACGCCTTGAATGATTTTAAAATACAAATACCTGAAGCAAAATTAATTATTAACAACGGGGTGATACTTCCGATAGCATTGATCTTAATGTGTACTCTAAGCGATAATTACTCGGTTTCCATTTATTTTCTTAACTGTCAATTATTCATTTCTATTCTTTAGATTCAGTTTAGTCGATTGTTCATTCTTTTATTATATACTTGTATAATTCTGACTTCTTAATTGGAACACAATGTCATTTATAGTCGAATAGTATGGAGCTTGAGTAGTCGGGGTGGTTGATCTATAATTCTTAGGATCTACGTGGGATCGATATCGGACTTAAATCAATTTATTACTTGTCGACACGTACTTACGTATATTAGGCCAAAACCAATATTGAAAATGATTTACTCACGTCTGATGTTTTGGGTCTAGTCAACTTAAGTTTTTATGGCGTAGTTTACAGGGATCGAAAGAATTTAGTAAATCAATATTCGACGAAAGAAAAAAATACCATTTGGACATTTTGAAGAAAAAAAGAACAAAATAGTTTTCAAACGTGGCTTTGAGCCACTAACCTTTAATAAACCATATTGAAAATATTTGTTGACGAACTAAACCTATTAATGTAAGTGTGTTTTGATTTGAGGACAAAATTTTAATGCAGGAAAGCAAGAACTGATCTGAGACTGGTAGCCTTTGTGAGTCGAGAGGGCAGCTCGAAGCTTGAAAGATAAGAAAACGAAAAACTCAACCATGGCGGATGAAAGGCGGGATCGAGGGATGAGGTGCATACGAAAGAAGCTAGAGGCCTCCAATCAAATCTGATGGGACTTACAGAGATATTCCTCTGAAGAATACTCGGCAATGGGGCCTATGGATTGATGCTAATAATTTTAGATTGACGACCGCCCAGTTGATGGTTCCGTGACATCGGTTCTTGGTCATCCCGCGAAGATCAAGCGAGCACAGGAAGATTCCTCGGGATGGCTAATACGAGTGAAGTTGAATGGGGTGAGACCGGTCATACTGGCATCTATTCCATTCTCTCTAAGAATCGAGCAGCTTCGCAGGTATGAATCTTTACCATATGGTTACATTGATACTTGGGAGGAGTTAGTAGAGGCCTACTTAGGTGAATTCTTTCCCCATTCACTCCTGCGAAGAAGGAGGAAATCATTGTGTTCAATGGGGAAAGATGAAAAGCATGTAGCTTGGGAAGATTCAAGCGGTTCTTTGAGAAGATGTCGATGCATGGGATAGATCTGAAGACTCGGATGGACATTGTATATAATATGAACCAAATATATCAAAATGGATCATTGATGCTTCATCTTTATGGAGCATTCAAACGAAAAATCTTGAAGAGGCAAAGAATTTGATTGAAGACACGGCTAAATGTAATATGAAAACTCTTAGGAGGCTTTCAAGAAACAACGAGAGGAAGGGGGATCGTAGGCTGGCAGATATGTGACCATGGAAGCGAGTTGGATGCCATTATGCCGCAGGTTGGACAAGCGAAGAAAGACACACCTTTGCTCATGAAATAGAACAATTGGAAAGAGTTATTAGAAAGGGAAGTCAGGAAGATTTCTTGAAGAACAATTCTATGATCTTGAAGGTTAATTATGCGGGTAAAGCGAAAACCTGTTTAATTGATACTAACACACTTGACACATTATCACTGACACTAAGGAACCATGAGAATTTCTCTTACGGTGGAGGGGCTTCACAAGGCCCAAGGCATGGACAGGAGACCACTCCACGGGGGTTATCAACGACCACGGGTTCCGGCGACGGCGACGAAAGTGAACACGAAAGTAAGATATCGCTGGTCGAGGAGGAGGGCCCGATCTTTTTTGAAACAGATGTCTGCAGTTCATGGGGATAATAAGTTGTTTAACCTCCATGAACAAAAGTTTACAGAGTTGAAGCAAATGCTGCCAATTCTCAAATTTTGAACACCACCGATGCATCCACGAAGAACACAGAACCTGGTAGAATGGTATTTTAACCTGAAGCAGGAGAAAGATGCCTTGAGTGACTAAGGAAAAGGCAAAGATTTGCATGTTTGTGCAGCTTAGGAGTGGGAAGGAGTTTAGAAGTGAAAGAAAAGATGACGACAACAGTAGCGAGACCCGAAGGGAAAGTGCTGGAGAATGAAGAAAGAGTAGAAAGGAAGAGCGACGAGGATCAAAGCCTACGGTCCATTTCCCACAGTACTTGAAGTCAAGGATGGAGGAAGCAGGTTGCAAGGTTCTTGAAAACTTTCAAGTGGGAATCATTCATTTCTTGAAGTGGTGGCTGGATACCACTCCCTATACAAAAGTTATGAAGGACTATGCACAAATGAAGAAAATAAATGGGAAGAATAGTGAATCTCTTTTGCCACTTGCAGTCTGATAATGAAAAGAACTACGAGTAAAGATGAAGGACCAGGTTTCACAATTATTGTATTGTTGGAGGGTTCAGATTCAGGCTAAGCTATTTCGAGAACATGATATGTTGAGCCATCTTTCATTTGAAACTAGAAAGTTGCAGGGCTTGCTCCACTCATTACTCTTCAAATAAGCAGTGGATCGATGGTAAAACTGAAGGTCATTGAAGATGTACTGGTCCTTTGTTGGAAGTTCGTTTCCAGTAGACTTCCATCATTACGGACATGAAGAAGATTCACAAAGTACCTGCTGTGGAGAGGCCATTCACAGCTAGAGTATGATTGATGTCTGAAAAAAGGAGTTCTTATCTTGGGGTTGGAGAAAGTTGTTGTTTTAACTTGATCAAAAGTATACAGAAATATAGAGACGGGGAATGAGGGAAGAAAGTTGCAATATAGTACGATTTTGATATCTTCTGACCCTGATGTTATGATAGTTGTAATACTCGGTTTTTATCAATGAAAAGGGTAGATTCGATTATCTGAATGTCTATTAAGATTCCATATCGAGTTTTCATTCTATAGAAGCGTATTTAGATGAAACAAAGCGACAATATTGGAAAATAATTGAAAGAAATTCATGAGAAAACCGGTCTGAAGGTAGTTTTGAAAGGAGTTTATATCATTTAAAGTATGTACTTGAATTACAAAGAAAAACTAGTGATCATTTATTAGGACTACGTGATGTTGAGGAACCAAAAGATTGTTGAAAATGACAAGGAAGCATAAGAGATATAGCTTGGTCCATTAAATTGAAGAATGGTCATCAATTTACATGCCTCGTTCTGCTTTAGAAAGACTTCAAGAATATCGAACACGATCCGATGATGAAGGAAGTAGTCGAGAAGAATTGCTCAAATTTATTTAAATCTTTGGTTTATCATGCTGTTTGAGATAGTATGGTGAAGCCAGTCCATGTGGGTTCCAAGTTCATGATCGAGGAAATGAAAAAACAAAATTTAGTTCAAACAAAACTGGTGATATGATGGAGGTATGTATTGATTATATGAAAGTTGAATAAACTAGCTAAGAAAGATCCCCATTTCCCTTTGCCTTTGTGATGGATATTTAGACTGATTAGCGGGGACACCTCACTTTTTGTTTTGGATAGATTTTCGAGATCACAATCAGATTGCTATTACACACAGGATCGAAGATACATTCCCTTGTATGTTGCCAACATTGAAGGATGCATTTGGGAAGATGTAATCACTCCATTTATTACCAGTTAACAGTGTCTATATTCGGATTGATTGAAGAAGTGATGGAAATTTTCATGGATTGACTTTCTGTGTACAAGATCATTTGGTGATGCTTAAAAGCAATGGAAGCAGTGCCTAAGATGCGAGATAAGCGGCTAACTGGTGGAAAAAATTCCATTTATGATGTGGAAAGTGTGTTGAGCTTAAATTTACTCTGGACTGAGTTTATTGATCTGAAATTATCCAGTATCAAAACTCTTGCGCTTTCCCTCTTTGCGGTGAAGGGTAAGAAGCTTCTTGGGGCATCTTTGGATTTTACGGAGATTCATCGTAGACTTTTCAAAATAGCGAGGATCTTATCACGGATTCTTGGAAAGAGATACAAGGTTCAATTTTGATGACTCTGCCAAGGATGCTTTTAGTGAAATCAAGATGACAGTTAAGGCTGGCTTCTCATGGCTACAGAATAGGATCGGGGATTTGAAATAATGTGTGTGATCTTTGATGATTTTGCTATGGGAGCGTATTTGGACAAAGAAAAGAAAGTATTGATACATATCTTATGCTAGTAAGACCTTCAATGAAGCCTGAAGAGAACTACTCAACAATGAAAGGAGATGCTAGCCATAGTATTTATGTGAAAAATTTAGAACAATACATTTGGGATCCATGTGGTAATTCACATGATCGTAAACGATGAATATGATGTCGAAAAGGAAGCTAAGCGAATTGATAGGTGGGTCTTTGGCGTTGTAGGAGTTTGATTTGGAAATCAAGGATAAAAAGGGATGTGACAATGTGATAGCTGATCCTTGTCAAGTAGAAAAACTGGAGTGATGAAGAAAGAAAAGGTGATGTGCCGAAGGAACTTCCCGGATGAGCAATTGTTTAAGGTTTCCTTCCCGACTTCCATGGTATGCGTGTGTGAGTGTCGGCTTGTAAGATAATGCCTTCAGAATTCAATACCATGAAGAGGCTTCGAAGCCCAGCAATGAACAATATATTTGGGGACCTGAGCCAGTATTATTTCAAAAAGAGTCTTGACATATTAATAAGAAGATGTGTGCGAGAGGTAAAGACAAAGGCAACATTTTTAAATGAATACCATGCATCACCATATAAGGGACATTTTCTTGAGAAAGAAGACGACTCACAAATACTCAATCAAAGTTTATTAAGCCACTATCTTTAGAGATTGTCTTTGAGTGGAGTTAAATTGTGTGATAGATGCCAAAGGATTGGAAATATCAGCAGCAAGAATGAAATGCCCCTAAAAGGTATTATGGTGATACAAATTTTTGATGTATGGGGAATAGATTTTATAGGACCTTTCCCACCATCATTTGGAAACCTATACATGCGCTGTAGCGGTAGATTCGTTCAAATGGGTGGAATAGTGGCTTGATACATAGGAATGAATCTTATCCTAGGTTGTTAGTTTCTTTATGAAGAATACGGCGGTTGGGCACGGAACCTCGTGGTGATAGAGCCCACTTTGCAAACAAAATATTTGCAAAACTCGCGGCTTGGTATGGGATCAAGCATGTAATGAGTTTAGCTTATCATCCCAGACGATATGGACCAGCGAAATTTCCAACGGGGAGATTAAAGAATTCTTGGGCGCGAGCTGCGGGAAGAGTTGGTTTTCCAAACTTGATGATGCACTTTGAGCTACGATTTATACAAAACCCCATTGGAATGTCCCCATACAGAGTTGTTTTTGGCAAAAGCTGATGTCATCACCTGCTAATTAGAATACAAGGCAATGTGGGTATCAAAGTTAAACTTGATTTTAAAATTTGTAAGGGAAGAAAAGATTGCTCAATCATGCGGTGGAAGCGAGAAATGAAGCCTATGATAATGCTAGAATATACAAAGACAAGACAAGTAAGCATGATGAGGAGAATTTTGAGAAAGAGTTGAGCAGAGACAAGTTACTAGCTGTTTAATTCTAGGCCCGAAATTGTTTCTAGGAAATTAAATCGATTGGGTAGGCCATACACGATGGTGTGTACTACATTTGGGCGGTGACAACGGGGCGATAATGGGGAAGAATTCAAAGTCAATGGATAGAGGTTAAAAACATTGTCTAAAACGGGGGGAAGAGGAAATAGGTGCTCGTGGTTGTAGGAAAAAAAGAAGAAATACCCTGCAGCGATGATCGGTAAGGACTCAAAAGCGACCTTGACTAATGGGAGGCAACCCACTTAAGGATTTAATTTACGATTCTAAGTTTTGAAATATTTTTTTAGTTGCTGAAAATTAGTTGATTTGTTTTTATAAGGATAGATTTAATTTTTAGAAATCGGTGTAGTTTAATTAGATTTTTCTTGAATATTACGGTGATCTTACATGAGGTTTAAGACATAGACCATAAACCTTCTGAGACAGTTCTAGTGGCTCAGGAAAAAGTCACCACATAGAGAAGAGGAATGCTTAATCTCTTAGTGCAGTAGATATCTCTTTGTTTAACTTGTTAAATCTTTGTGAGATGCACGAGAGGAAAGTAATAACAAAAAGGGTTAGGAACAATAAGAAAAAAGTTTTGAGATCATTGAGTTAAGGCTTAGGGCGCGACCGAAGGTATGTCGCGACGCCAGTGATATCCACGACAAAACATTGATGTAAGTGACCTGTGCGAGGCATCTTGTGAGTATTGAAGGGAGAAAGGTATATGTCGCGACACCCACTTTGTGAAGTCATGTGATCGTTCAACGGAAAGGATAGCCGCCTTATCGAGCAATTCTAGAAACGTATTGTCGCGACATCCCAAGTATGTCGCGACATAGACAAGTGCCAACTACTCACGCTTTAAAAACCCTAATGACCTGAATAAAGGCGAAAAAATTGAAGTTGCGACATGTGTTTTAATGAAAGCGATAATTAGCCACTTAAACATTGATTGAATTCTGTTGTTGAAACTTTCTGTTCATAAACCCACATAGCGCTATTCACCTTCTTCCTCAACACAGATCTCGACCCACACGAAAACCCAGCTTTCCAATAACCGAAGAAAACGTATTAAGTTAATTGTGTTTGAAATTCCCACGCCAATTGCCTAAGTGTGAAGTTCATGAGGAACAGATCATGGAAGAAGAAACTGCGAGAACGGTTAGATGAGATTCGTCGGGAAGAACAAGTAGGAGAGGTGCCATCGAAACGCAGAAGGCTCTGTGACTTCGAAAGACGAGGAAAAGGAAGGAAAAGATGAGAGAAGAAGAAGAAGTAGAAGATTTCGGTGTCGGATGAAGCTTACTCAGGTGGAAATATTATACTAACGAGGGGTTTGTCGCGGAAGAGGAGATTCAAAAATCACATTTACCTTTCAGGAGATGGCTTGAGAGGATGGGAGAGTCTCTGTTTACCATCGGGGTATACGACCTTTGGTAGAGGTTTATTCAAATTTGGTAGGAAGGATGGAGGCCGGTTTTTGTTAAGAAGGTAGGTTTCATGACTAGTATAAAGCAGAGCTATAGCATATGATGCCTAGCTATAGGTTTAAGTCAAAGCTTACTGGAAAAACCAGATTTTGGAAGATTCTTTAGAAGCTCACTAATGGTAGGTGCGGGACAAACCAAGAAGAAGGAAGGCGAAGAGCCGTGAACGAGGGAAGCCTCACTGAGAGCGAAGAGGTATGGTTTACTTCACGGCCTGTTTTGGTTCCAACGAAACATGTGTGCACGGTGAGAGAACAAAAGTTTGTGTTGTTGTGTACCATCCTAAAGGATCTAGGTAAATATAGGAGTTGTCATAGAGAATTCTATCATGAGGTATCATAGAAGGGAACAAAGAGGTCTTATTCCTCACCCGGCTATGATACTTTGTTCTATGTGAGGAACAGGGTGAAGGAATTCAGGAATGGAAGAGAGAAATACCAGGAGCTTCACCTCCTTGACGGGGTTAGCAAAGGACGAGAAACCCGAGGAAGAAAGGGGAAGTGATGGTGAAGAGCGAGAGATGAAGCCCAGCGAAGAATTGAGAAAAGGAGACTCGAAGGGTTCTTTGATCGAAGCGAGCACGGAAAGCTACGTAAATAATGATTACATGTTTGGACAATGAGAGGCGAATGAAGGCGGCCCGATAGACTTCTCCATCCCGCAGCCGGAGTTCTCCTCACGTGCGAGACGAAATTTCCAACATGGAGAAAGCAGAACCTGAGAAACAGTTGAATCTTGGAAGCTCTTAATGTCATGCAGAAGAGAATAGATGAAAGAGAGAAGGAGTGGAAACTATAGCAGGAATTCAGAGAAGGCATTTATGAAAAAGAATTGAAAAGAAGAGACCAGCCGTGGGAGGAAGAGCTAAGCGAAGAAAGAACGTAGGTGGAGCTACGTGAAGAGGCAAGCGGTGGGGAGGAGAAGAGTTGAACGGATGGGAAAAATTTTTGAAGCGTGAGGGAAGAGTTTAAGAAGAAATGAAAGAGATCACAATGCATTACGAAAACTCAAACTCGAGTCATGAAAGCTTTTTATAACAACCCGGGTTTGAGGCGTGATTCTCAACTCTGCATTGATAAAGAAAAGAGATCTGACGAAGCCAAATTTGGGAAGCAAATCAAAGGATTCAAGTTTTATACAAGTCTCTGAGAAGGATTTTGAGAAGGGTGGATGATAGGGCAAGAAGCGAGAAGACACAAAGTCCTTTAGGCAAAGAATGTTGGAAAACTCCGTCGATTAACAACAATCTTTCCAAATTTGTAGAGGTCATACTTGAAATGGAGAATCTGATGAATGGCTTGGGGAAGAATGGGATGAGTTGAACAAAAGGTTGATCTCTCTAATGAGATTTTCATTGAAGAACAAATGGAGAAAGCAGAAGAAAGGAAAAGAAAGAAATTAAAATTCCTCAATTCAGCTCATTTGAGTACACACTAGACTGAATCCCCCAACATCTTTGCTCGGCTATTTCAAAAAAGAAAAAAATAGACCTTACTCACACTTCTTTCATTACCATCCTTATCCCATGCGTAGCCAAGCGTTGCAAATGAATCGAAATTTAAATTGGTGTTGTGTCTTTATTTTGAATTTGTTTGATTCAATGTTGTGTTACTTTATTGGTTATGATTAGGAAATTAAAGTAGGAATTAGTACCCGAATAAAACTACTTGAATGTAATGCATTTATGAATTGAATGAAGCCTGAGTTAGATTAGGAATGAGAAATTTGAAATGTAGAATAGGGCCCAAAATAGAATACAGGTTGATTGAAACACAAGATGCAAAATTTACTTAAGTCTAACTGATAAGTCCAGAATTGAGGAAAGTAATACAATAGAAGGAACAAAACATATTTTGGAAGTTTATAGGCGTTAATAAGTGAGAACTTTATTGAATATCAATTAATTTAAATACTCACCAAAAGTAGTCGAGGTACTCCCTATGGTTAGTCTGGCCCAATTTCAAACCAAATTATAGAATTTATTGATTGTGGTTGAGGCGAAATCTAGGTGATACAGGTAACGAGATGATGCAGGCCATTCTTGGATAGTTTGAGCCATTTTTAGCCATCCCACACTCATATCTTGATGCATATACCTTAGTTCAGTGAGCCAACAAGCTTATTTTTAAAAACAACAATGAAACTGACCCATTCTAAGAAATCAATCCTTCGATAAGAACTTTATGATTACCCGAGAATTCAAGGAGGAAGAAAGAAATGAAGTTTGGGAACATATAATGCACAGAGACAAAGAGATGAAAAGAAAAGGCAAAGACCGAGAAAATGCAATAGAAAAGAAAGAGAGCATAGGATAAGTTTTGTCTTGTGGCTAACTCTCTTGAGCAATTAAGTTCTTAGGGGTGTTTCCTTTAGTACCCTAATGCCATCTTGTATGGGAGCTACTAACCCAAAGTTCGCTAAGAGTGTTAGAAAGCCTAAAAAGTTAAAACATTGCACTATCCCTGAATGGTGACAAACAAAGGAATTTACCCCAGTGGAATTTCAAGTGATAAATAAGGGGCATACAATTACAGATTATGAAGAAATCGAAAGAGATGTCCCAGAACATGAAGTTTAGGGAGTTTATTAAACTACAATATAAGAAAGAATGAAGAGGAAGAAAGAAAGGTTCGGTAATCTTAACCTAAAAATTCTGCTTCCATCCTACCCATTACCCAGGGCCTAACAATATAAGCCCAAAGGGCGATTGATCTTAGAAATTTAAATCACCTACATTAGTGGAGATCAATATGAAAAACAAACCTATGGAATTTGGAAATATAAAAAGCAATCAAAAGCCATGAAGGATTTAGGGTTAAATGACTCAGTATGAAAATGAGAAAGGAAAATAATCTATTATTCAACAGGATCCAATGATTATGTTATTTGTAAAACAATTTCAACAGTTTAATTTTGTATAGTATAAGAGTAGAAACCAACCTTGAAACTGGACTTGAAGCTAGATGTACAATAATGCATACCTTGTATTTCAATTAAATTGAATGCCACTAAGACAAATGGAAAATGTCTTTAAAATTTTCTTTTATTACTGACAGGGAATAAACAAATTCTTTTCTTTTTCTTTTGCTTAGGGCGACAAAACTTTTAAGTTTGGGGAGTTTGATGAGCTTAAAGTCACAATCTATTTTTAGTCCATTTTTACATTGATTTTATTGTAAGGAATAATTAAGATGCGAAATATGAAGAAACTCACCAAATTTATTTGCGGGAAGTATAAAAGAAAGAAGAAAATACGATGAAAAAAATGAGTAGCGGCGGAGTAAAAATCACGAGAAAATAGCGGCGATGAAATAAAAGCAACTGGCTAACTAATGTTGCGGTTCTGGGGTTTGCACAGTCCAGTTATGAGGTCGCGACATCAGAAGAATTGAAGGAAATTTGATGCGGTCGCGGCGGGGATCCGCAGATAGAGCGTTGAAGTTAGAGAGCATAAGAAGTGATGTCGCGACAACGCTCGTATCTCCGCGACAAGGTTGATAATGGCGACAAGGGATGGAGGTCGTGACAAGAGAATGGAAGCGAAGCTATGACATGTTTGGAAGGATGAGGCGAGTTAGCGGAAAATTTGTGTTCTGACGGAGAATTTGAAGTCAGCGACAGAAGCAGAGTGAGGAGCCTCCAGACGCAAAGCGATCTCCAGACAAGAGATCGGTCGCGACATGAGACTTCTTTCGGTTGAAGGCTGTAAAGAGGTGGTATTGTCGCGACGTGAGATTGATAATCGCGACATCGGGAACTGATTAAACCTCAGTAAAGGCGATGTCCGACGAGAGATCGATGTCGCGACACTACGAAGGACCAGTTCAAGGCTGCAGAACCATGAAGCGATGTCGCGACAAGTTATTGATGTCGCGACATCGAGGCGAACGATTGAGATTTGTAGGTCATGGCGATGTCGCGACAAAGGGATTGATCCGCGACAAGCGGGAGCCGTCAGAGTGGCTGCGGAGCGGTAAGGCGATGTTCGCGACCCGAGGTGATCTTAGCGCTTATCAGAACAATCAATGGAAGCGTCAAGGTTCTTGGAGCTAATGTCGACCAACCAGGCAACCCGGGTTGAAAGATACAAGTGGCGACAAGATTGAAACTTGTCTGATGTCTGTTGATGTCGACAATAGGTTGTTGTTGTGACATAAGAAAAACTCGTTGAAATTTACAAGAATAGAATTTGTTGTCGCGACAAAAGTTGATGCCAGCGACACCCAGAAGACAAGTTGAATCTTGCGAAGACTTGGGTTGAAGTGACGTGAGATTGATGTCGCATCGGAACCTGAGGATTGAAGAACACGCGAAAAGAAATTAAGGCGTGTCGCGGCGACAGAGATCGATCGCGGCCTGGACGATCATCGCGATCGAGGTTGAAGTGGCGACACGAACGGCACATGGGCCAACCCACTTGGAAATCCTGGCGCATTTGGGATTAGGCTATTGTGAAACCCATAAATACATTTGCAGGCTAAATGAGTAGCTTGGCGACACAGACGAGAGAGAATCGGGTGGCTGAAGGCTCATTTCTTTATTTTTCTTTTAGTTTTCTTTTTCTTTTCTTTTCTTCAATGTTGATAGTTAAGTCAATTAGATTTATCGTTTTAGTTTCGTTTATTTTGGGCTGGATGTTATCTTTTTGAGGCGAAAAGTTAGACTCGAATTCAATTCTTTTCAAATTACTGGAATGTTTGAAGTTAAGACAAATTTGGAATTCGAGCTCCTCCAGGTTTCATAATACGGTTATTCTTATGATCGGAGGAATCTTGTAGTGTAATTCGATGAATTGAGGGCAGAAGCTGTGAAGTAGATCTTATTGTAATTATCTCTTTTTCGTAGTTGTTTCCGACCAAATTCTGTAATTCGGTTTATGAATTTACTTTTCGGGTTGGGTTTAATGTTTTTGATCGAATATGAGTTCTTATAGTATTAAGAATTGCTTCATTATACGATTTCGAGGAGATTATACGGTGACACGAGAGATGACGATCACAGGAGTTATGAACATTTCTTTGAAGGTATATTAACACCTTTATTAGAATCTAATGAGCTTTAATGAGTTTGCTTGATAAATCCACTCTTCTCACTTGAAATCAGAATGAGTTGAATGAGTTATCAATTTAAACAACGAGAGAGTTCTCAGACCGAAATAGTGACCAATCAGTGTTGGCGAAGTCATCAGGAAGGTGATCTATTCTAATTTTGAGGAAGAGTAACACAAGGAAGTTGTATATCCTTGCTTGGCCAAATAACAGGGCCAGGTTCTGATCCATAAAAATGGGTATGAAATATTTACAAGAAAAATACCAAATTAGGAGTCCACACATTTAAAAAGTGGTTATCTCATTCCACGTATTCGAGAGGATCAGGTAAAATTGAATATAATAGAAATGTGGAGTGTGGAGAGATCTAAGGCGTACTACTAAATGCCTTGTAGACCAGATTTTAAAACACGAAATACACAAGCAAAATTAGCCAGTCATTACTCTTGAGAATTGTTATCACAATAGCATTGATCTTAATGTGTACTCCTAAGCGATAATTACTAGGTTCCATTTATTTTTCTTAACTGTGGTTATTCATTATTCTTTAGGTCGGTTTGTCCCGATTGTTCATTCTTTTATTATATACTTGTATAATTTCGACTTCTTAAGGCTGGGAGCACTTAATCATCATTTATAGTCGAAATAGTATGGAGCTTGAGTAGTCGGGGTAGTTGATCTAGGAATTCTTGAGATCTCTGTGGGATCGATATACGGACTTAAGTCAATTTATTACTTGTGAACTTTGTGCACTTGCGGTATATTGAGGCCAAAACCAATATTGAAAATGATTTACTCTAGGAATGTTTAGAGACCTGATCCATGAGTAAATATACTGAGTTTATGGTATTATTTACCAGGATTAGATAATAGTCCTTGGGTGTTAACGTCTGGTTGGTGTACATCGAATAGTCCAGTTTACAAGTTTTATAGGCGCCGTTGCGGTTAGACAACAGGTCCTTTGGTAATGATGTCATAGAGATTTGTATATGTCTTTTACTGAGTTAAAAGTTTTATAGCGAATTCTTAGGATCGTTCATAGTCAACACGGTAATGATGTCATAAATTTGTATATGTCTTTTGGTCCGGTTAACAATGTTCTAATTCAATAATCTAGGGTTTTGTTTGTAATATGGACTCATTATAATAAATACATTATTTTCACATCTATTAGATACATTGGTTTGTTAATTGCTCATTGATTCATTCTTATGGTAATTCATATTGATTTTTTATCAATTTCAATATGCTTGTGACCTATTACAAGATCTGAGAAGTTTGTGATAGGTTAGACATAGGTTAACGAACATAATTTCCTAGATAATAGAGATATTGACAGGAATTATGAAGCATAATTGAGTTTCTTTTTCATTAATGCATCATTAGGGGTTGGGGCTGAGCTGAGAAGCAATATACCTGGTTTTAGTCGACAAATCCTTAGCTTTCAAGAGATGTTAATGATTAATTTTGTGAGATTCGCCTTGAGCATATGTCCAATTGGCCTAACGAGAGAGATCGCCTTAATATTTGTGGATTATCCATTTACATCAAAACCCTTTATTTGATAACTTTTACCTTAAACAGAATTTTAATCCTGTTTTCCCTTTATAATTATTTTCTTACTCGGAATTTCTCAATTCATTATTTTACTAGCTTAGATATAAGAGAGAGCCTCCCAATTTCAATAGTTAACACCCAACTCCTTATGGTTCAATATCCGGACTCCTTGAGTCCACTATATTACTTGTAGGCCTGTACACTTGCAGAATTTAGTAGTTGAATTTTAAAGCTTATCAATAAGTGTGAGTTCTTGGGCACAATTTCAAGTGTAGGGACCTTGTTAGTTTGAGTTTTAGTGCAATGAGTTTGAACCACCCAGTGGGACTATGTGTGCAGAGTAAATATAAGACATATGCAATAAATATAAAGCACACACAATAGGGTTAATCAGTTCAAAAACTACTTACGTTCATGGGGCTGTGTTCAGATGCAAGGATTTCCACTAATCTGATTCAAGGTTACAATTAGTCTTATGTGGTACAAGACGCCCTCTCTGCCCATGACCCTTCTTTAACCTAATCACTCCTAGTGGAATTCAAAATGAACTCCTTCAATTCCCATCTCAATAGCATTGCACATATGATGCTTACATTACATCAATTCAACATAAGATGAAGAATCATGAACATCATCTTTCACCTAAGGTGAAAGGATTTTTAATGTGCAATACCTCAATGAGAGTATCCACTCCACACCTTCACTTGTTCTTCTCCAAGCTCTGCTCTTGAAATTCGTGTTGAGCATCTCCTAAAGCCTTGAGCTTATAACCATTGAAATTCAGTCTTGGATGTCTTGATAAAGGTGGATCATTATCCTAATATGATTGATGAGTGTCTAAAACACTCATATTATACTCGCGTCGGTTTTTCATTTCCAGGTTTATTTTATAGTAATTTCATAGTTTTTGTGGCTAGACTCCTGATTTGGTGTTTGGTTTGGATGCAGGTGCATTGGAACAAAAAGGGCAGTTGTTGGAAGTAGTTTTGGAAGCAATGGGGAGCAAAGCGAAAGTGTTGTCATGTCGCGGGCGATCCCCGTCGCGATGTTTCCCACGTCGCGGCGATCGGCGTCACGGCCGTTGGTCGATATGCAGTCAACGTCGAAGCGTCGTGGCGCCTCAGCGTCGCGACGTCATTTCGAATGCGCACCTCATCATTTAAAAGAATACGAATGCGGCATAGAAAAGGGGATCGGAGGCGTCTGAACGAAGGCACGAATTCGGGCTTGAGTGACACGGACTTCGAGAAGAAGTGCACGGGATTTGTCTTGTTTCTCATTTTGGATTTGAGAATGATGTTTTTTAATACTAAACATTTCATTCTATCTATTCGGTATATTTTCGATCTATATCTAGGGTTTGTTGAACCGTCATGTGTTGATGGATTAAAATTAGTACTGTATTGTTCAGTATTTATCTATTTGTTTTCATCTCGTCTATGATTTAATTATGGTGATGTCGTAACATTGGCATAATCACACTTTGGAGATCAGAGATTCGAGATGAGGTTATCAGGGATCTGGAGTGAGTAGCTTTCAGTCGAATCGGTAAATAGAGATATTTCGATCCCGAAGGTGGCATGGGGTTTGAGATATTCAAGCATTTGGAATCTTAAAGTTGAGATAGAGATATACTCAAATCTATTTCACGAGATAGGCGGATATACCTAGAGAGAGGATATCTTGTAAGTAAGGATCACCTGTGATCGACAAATGATAAATATATTGAATAATAGCATCCTTAAAAATAATCCATTGAACTGTGACCAGGGAGACATAACCACACAGTCTTCAATCTGGTAATTCATTAGAATCTAAAACTTAGTGACTTTCACATATTCACTTTCTTTGCTAAAATCATCTCTTGATTATTATCTAAAAAAAGCCGAACCTTTAGTCAATACTGTCCACGTGGATCGATATCCGTCTTGTGGAGTACTATATTACTTGGGGCGACAGCGTGCACCCAACGCACATAGGCGTACATTTACACACGGCGTTTTTCGACTGTCAAGTTTTGGGCGCCGTTGCGAGGAATGGGTTTAGGTTGATGCCAAAGTGCTTAGTGGGTATTACAGGAATTTTCTTCTTGTTTTATTTTCAAGTCTTTGGTAATTTGGTTTTGTTGGTTCGTGTGTTATTCTGACGTAGTTTTTCGGTAAGTACATCGACATCGAGATCAAACTAACCAGCACATTGATCCTGGCCAGGAAAGACTTACGCACAGTTGCTTGTAGAGCGACGAGCGATTAGAAATCCAGCCAATCATGGCTCTTGAAGAACAATCTTGGCATTGAGCAGGCTGAACCACGAGTAGAAATGGGAATCCACGGAAGGAATCAAGCACCCGGAACCGTTTATACAGCTAGATGATCACTGTGCTACTAGATGAGTTTGTTTTACCACCATGGCCCATTGTTGAGACAGCTATCAGACGACCACCCATTCAAGCAAACAATTTTGAATTGAAGTCGATCCGCGATGCAGTCGCGGAATATCTTGTTCCATGGACTACCCCATGAGAACCCGAGATACATTGTAACCGCTAGTCTGCGATACGATTAAACCGCGGAGTTCGCGAGGAGGCACTCGGGTTGAGGCTTTTCCACTCTCACTGATTGACGATGAGCTAAGCATTTGGCTAACCGAAGTCAACCAACTTTAGATTCATTACCTCGTGGAGATGACTTAGAACACAAAATTCTGACCAAGTTCTTCCACCTTCGAAAATTGCCTGACTTGTGCAAGAGATCAATACTTTTGGGCGGCTAGGGGGAGAACACGGCGAAACATGGGACGATTTCAATTGTGTGGAAGTGCCCACGCCAGAGTGGCGGATGGATGCAAGTCCACCTTCTATAAATGGTCGAAATGCAACTAGAACAATGATTGATCACTTCATTGGAGGAGTGCTTTGATGAAGAAAACCCACAGGACCGAAACTTATGAAATCTTAGAGATCTTCACGACCGACACTAATCGGTGGCCTAGAGAGAAGGCTACACCCGATGGCAGCGATTGGGTGGCACGGATAATGAGGTCCTCAACAATCGGTGAATCATGCTTTGGTGGCTAAACATTAATAGGCGAGCATGACGCCATCGGACCCGACCCGTGGGAGTTATGTAATTCTGGGGGACCTTAGCAACCGGAATGTCGGTCCGGGGAAACCCTACGGTAGAGGAAGCCCGATGCGTGTCAGTTTTAATCGGAACTAATCACGGCGACAAAGGGCGTATAGAAGCTTGATTATCAGAATCGGGAATACGAGCGAGGGTGGGGTAATAATGTCGGAACCGAATAGTGAGGCAGTAAGAGGATGGGTGAGGCGGAATGGCTCGAGCAATACGTTATCGAGCCAGAGACTAGTGAACCACCTCGAGAAAAAGTTGGATTTAGAAATGACTCTTTTTCACAGTGGTAACTTCCCACTCTGCCTTCCTTGAGATGAGACTAAATGAAACATGCGATGAAACGACCGGTTGAACAATCCAGCTGACATAGGCGAAGTTTGGAGGCACGAAATGAGCGAATGACAAACTTGCGACGGAAAAGATAGCGGGTTCCGCCTGACAATTCGAGTAAACCCGAAGAGATGGGAATGAGCATGTTAAGCGGTCATGCGAGAAGTGGGAAAAATTTAATCCTGATTACAACCCCGGTTGTGAAACGATTAAGCGAGAAGGTCATTCGGCTAAAGCGAGAAAGAGCGATGCGGACAAAGAATAACCTCGGGGAGAAGCAGTCATGAGAACTGAACGACCGACCTCTCAGTTCCACTTTACCCCTAGGCGTGTCTCGAAGCATAAGGCTGGACGCAGTCACTAAATTATGAAGTCTTAAAGATTACATCTGATATCGGATTTCTTGATGCCACAGAAGCGGATGCCCGAGTTATGTAAAATTCTGAAGGCGTTTGTCGAGGAGAGAGAAGGTGGTGATTTTGAAGAAGCGATGGGCTTATGAATGCGTGCCATACGCCCGGAGGAAAGTGTAGCTTCAGGACGAGCCGGTTTCACTATCCCTTTGCACCGTTGGAAATGTTATCTTTAGAGAACCCTATGTGATTTGGGTGCCGGCATTAATCTTATGCCCACATCCACATTTCAAGCGTTTGGGATTAAGTGAAGCCCCTTGCATTCTGATCACACTTAAATGCTAGAGGCAGTCTTTGACATGAGGAGAGATAATAGAAGATGTCTTGGTAAAGATAAACAAATTTATCTTCAGTAGATTTTATTGTTTGGATATGGAGGAAGATAAAGAAATCTGGGTAATCTTGGGTGGGTTTCTTGCAACTGCGAGCAATGATTATTGATGTTCGGAAGGGGTGGGCGAAATTGAGGGTACGAAGATGAAGTAAAGTTCAACGTGTTTGGTAGTGAGACACCCGGCGAGTGGCTCCACTTGCTTCATAGGTGAAATAAATGAAATTATAGTATGCAGCAAAAGTGGATCTGACCACTGGAATTAGCCTAGTGGAGAATGAGTCGAGAACTGAGCGAAGAGCGAGAAAGAATATGTTAAATGGATGGACTCTTTCGGACACAATGAGCGGAAATACTTCGAATCTCCCAGGCGAAGAGGAGTTAAAAACGCCTCCCATCGATTGGCTTGACCTTGAGATGGAACAAAAACCTCTACCTAGCCATTTGAAGTATGCATACCTTAGGGACGAATCTCTGTTGCAGTGATTATCTGGCATCACTGACTATAGGAAGAGATTGTGAGGGTCCTTGAGATCCACAAGCATACACTCAGGGATGGGTCTCTAGGCCGATCTAAAAGGGATTCGTCCTTCTATGTGCATGCATGCCGTATTTTACTAGAGATGGACATAAACCTTCGAGTGGAAGCCTTGGCGGAGAGTTAAATCGACGATGAAGGGTAGTCGGGAAGGGTTCTAAAATGGCTAGATGCGGGTGATTTACCCCATTGAGACGAGTGCATGGGTCGACCCGGTCGGAGTAGTCTTAGAAGAAGGGAACAAGCGTCATCGGGTTGAAAACAACATTCTTGCCATCTAGAATGAATTCTGGAATTGGAGGATTGTGTGGTCATGGCGAGCAAGGCCACTTTCGAAAGATCATTCCCATTCTTAGTTTCTAGACGGATGCTCGATCGATTAATGGGATTATGAATACTATTACTTTTGCCATGGATATTCCGATTTACAATCAAATTGCCATAGCTCGAAGATCGGAGAAGACAACATTCACTTGTCCCTTATGGTTCATTAAGCATTCGGATACCCTTTAGTATTGCAATGCACGGTACTTTCAGATCATGATTAAGCCATATTCTGGACATAGTGGAAAAAGACAGGTGAATCTTTATGAATGATTTTATTAATAGGAAATTCATTTTGACCTTTGTTTAAGAGAACACAAGGTATGCTTGGCAAGATGTGAAGAGACAAAAACTTAGTACTCGATTATGGAAAAGTGCCATTTTATGAGTACGAGAAATTATTGTCCTTGGACATCGGTTCAGCAAGGAGGGATGAGGTAGATGGGGCGAGATTAAACAATTGAAAGAAGTTACTTTCCACCCTCGTCGTTAAAAGGATTCGAGAAGTTTTCTAGGCCCTTGTTGGATTCTATGGGCGGTTCATCAAGGGATTTTCGCGGATTGCCAAGGCAGTTTGTCTAACCTCCTAGTCAGGGATCATTGGGTTTGATTCGCAATCATTTGCATACATTCGGTGTTAGAGGATAAGTTGGTTTCGGCTCTATTGTTGTGGCACAGTTAGTCTTTCCATTGACTTATGTGTGACGCCGGCGACATGAGTTAAAGGCGAGTTCTTCGGGGCAAAAGCGAGAGAAAATCTTCGGGTAATCTATTATGCTAGTAGAGCCTTGAATGATGCTCCAGTGAATTATGCCACTTCTGAGAGAAAATTGTTGGCCATTGTGTGTTTGCTTTAGACCAAGTTCGAACCATATTTGATTAACCTTGGTCGTGGTGCACAGCGATCATTCTTCCATTAAGTACTGATGACCAAGAAAGTCAAAATAACCACAGATTAATTAAGGTGGGTCCTTTGTTACAGAATTTGATGCAGAAATTAAAGAACAAGAAAATACTTGAAAACCTAATGCTTGGAACCATCTTTCCGCATTTTGGAAGAGTAGGAGATGATATTCGTGAATGGCAATTTCAGACGAGAAACTCTTAGCTATTGAGGAAAAGAGGGCAGTTCCATGGTTCGCAGATTATGTGAATTGTTGGTGGCTAAAGTAGTCCCTCCGAGATTTAATATCAGGCGGAAAAAGGTTTTTCGCACATAAACTACTACTATTGGGAGGAGCCAATTCTTCTGAACACCTTGTCTTGTCGGGTGATAAGGAGATGTGTTGCCCCGGAATGAAATCCTGACATTCTAATATTGTCACACTACATCGTGTAGGTGGGCACTTTGGTGGCGAAGAACAACGACCCAGTACTCAGTGGGTTTTTCTTGCCACACCTTATTTAAAGATGCTCATCAATTCGTTTCCACGTGTGACAAATGTCGTGAATGGGGAACATCTCTAGAAGGAGACCCGAGCCACCATGCATCCCGTTTGGAGGTGGAATTGTTTGATTTATGGGGGGATAGATTTCTATTGGGACCATTTCTTGCATCCCATATAGCAACAGCACATTTGTTGAATGGTGAACTATGTCTCAAAGTGGGTGGAGGCGATCACACGCGCGATGATGCGAGGTTGTGGCCTGATTTACGCCGCGTGACATATTCTCACGTTTGGAGCCCCTCGGGCATTGATCACGGATAATGGTACCCATTTACGGCAAAGTGGTGATAAGGTTTGCAGTATGGGATGCGTCATGCGTACGTCTCTTGCATACCACCCACGGTCGGGACAGCGGAGTATCTGTCAATGAGTACATTACCGAGAGGCAGTTAACGACTCGAGAAGATTAGTCACAAAAGATGGATGATGCACTCACGGGCATCATGGTATAATATTTGCAAACTCGCTGGGTATCACCGTTCGAGGAATTGTTTATAGCCAAAGCGTGTCATCTTCCCGTTAAATTAGAGACATCGAGCCTATTAGACGCTCGACGATTAAACATGGATAATACATTGTGGCGGCTGTTGCTCGACTTAGTGAACTAAGCGAATTCGAGAAGCGAAGCGTATGGCTTCGCATTTACTAAGGAAAAGACTAAATCCTGTACGACAACACATCACAGAAAGAGTTCCGCAATGCGAACAACAAGTTCTTCTATTCAATTCCGCTAAAGCTTTTCGGGGAAGTGAAGTCTCCGATGATGCAGGCGCTTTCACGATTACCGGTGCTACTGCGATGGGGCGAAGTTACATCACGAAAGGCACATTTACCGGTCACCGCAGCGTTGAAGTCGTATTATGGTGGCGGTTTCTTCGCCGAACAAAGCAAATCATTCATTTGGCGTTGCGAGCGAAGTGTAATAAAGCGATCATTTGGGTTCGGGTTCCAGAGCACATTGAATTGAGTCGATCGTTCTGACATTAAACATAGCGCTTCTTGGGAGGCTGACCCGAGTTTCCTTACGGTTTCTCTTTTAGGTGACAATTTCTTCCGGTGTTTTTAGTAATTTGTTTTTAATGTAATGGTTTGCGGTCTTGGCGTGTCGGGTTATCTTGCTTTGGTTGTTTTATTTTCGGGTTAAGATCTGTGATCTGCGGGAGGATCAAAGTCTTGCGAGCATTCTGGTCAGTATCCACATTTACAAGTGGGGAGGTTCTCCACGAACCAAGGGGCGCTAGTGTGTAAAATTTTGGGAACCTTCTACGTAGCGTCGTGACGTTGGTTGCCGTCGCGACGGTTCAACATCTGGCATTAATTGACCCTTCTACGGGCGTCGTAGTGAGATCAACGTCGCGACACCAATTTTGCACCTCTTTGGAATGTGTGAGCGTGGTTTCCAACGTCGGCGTAGTCTAATGAGCCTGCGGAACATGCGACTGAGCCTACGGAGCGTAGCGGCGTTGACACTCAGCGTCGCTGACGTTGTTAATCCACGTTCTACGTCGCGTGGCGGCGTGGATCTCGGCGTCGACATGAATTTTTATGAGGTCTACGTCACGTCGCGGCGTCGATGTCAACGTGGCGGCGTCATTTTAATTTTCCTCGTGCGTGCGGCGTTGGTTCCAGCCCTCTACGTAGCATCGCGGCGTTACCACCATGCGTCGCGACGTTACCCGTAGCGTCGCTGACGTTGCCTGTTTAAGGCGAAGAGCAGTTCATTTTGTTCTTCACCTCGCACACCAACGCGAAACCCTAGCCCTCTTGCTTTTGTCCTCACCGACCCTAGGGCTCCTGTCATCTTAGGCGGAGGGCCTACGTGCCCTCAGGCTAGCCTCTGTTTTGAGCTCTCTCGCTGCCCCAGGTCATGTTACATTTGTAGCACTCACCACTTGTGCTCGGTTCCTGCTCAAATGTGCGTCTTCTAGAATTTCCACGACATTCCACGGTTGGTCCAGGGATCATACAGGTTCCACGTTTAGGGTGTTGTTAGGTTTCTTTTAGGGTCTTGAGTCATAGTTGGGGTTTTTAGCACACTTAGTAATTTTGGTTTGTTTTTGTGCACACTAGGTGTTTGTTTTGTTTTGGTCTAAGTCGGTAGGTGTCCACTTTGGTGTCTACTACCACGTGTCTTCTAGGTCAGTATGCAGTAGTAATTGCCTACCAAGCGGAGTCAGTCCGGCGAGGACGGAGCTCCCACTTACGATGTCACGCGGTTTTGTGAATACGAGTCTGTGCGTCGGTTTAACATTGCAAAAAGCCGTCGTTCATCAAAGGAGAAGGGGTTTCACCACCCGATGACCTCCGCCGGGCTCATTGCGGCTGGGAGATGGCGTGCCTTGTGCCAACCACCTCACATCCGGTGTGGGGTGTGGTGCGAGAGTTCTCGCGATCTGCGCCTCCCATGTCTTGAAGAAGTCGAGGTGCGGGGCGTTGGTCGAGCCAGTGGGTGATCATCGTTAATGGTCTAGAACATGTCGCCGGGCCGTTCTATCGGCTCCGAACTTGACTACCCAGTTATCAGCGTATTGACCCGATGGTCGGGGTGAGTGGAAAATCAATAGTGCGGGCCATCGGTCATGAGCCCGAAGGGTGGCGCCCCGTTCCAGGTCTGGCACCGCTTCATCACGTCGTCTCATTCAGAGCTGACGAGCGTGTATTGAAGTGGCGCGGCGTGCCCTTCTCAACTATGCCATCTTACGGGATATACCCTTGTTAACAGGCGGGGTTATCGAGGATGCCATCCTCAGTGCCGGAGACCTTGAATGAACTTGGGGAGCACCCCGCTTCCTTATCTTTGGCTTGTGCAAACAAGCAGTCTCCCTCGGCGATAATGAGGCTTGGCTCCACCCTATAAAAGACCGGTCAAGCGGGACACACACGGTGTCCGCGACTGAGGAGTCTATGATTCCGGTCGCGACCTGGGCCGAAGGTCGGCAATATATTATCAGGCTCGTTATAAACTCTGGTGATCAGGATGTGGCGATCCGTCACCTCCACCATACCTCGGCCTCGGGCGACCTCATCCAGGTCCTCACCCGATCCACGGGCCCGGTGCTCTCACTTCTGGAGCGCAGGTGTCAGGATGGAACCCGAGCAAGGTCTCGTCTCGGATATCAGGCCCTCAGTATATATGCGCAGCATCCACGGCCAATCTGGGGCCATCATTCTTCGACGACGAGAGTCCTTGCCAGGCATAGATGCTTTAGCTCCTTGCCTTCCACTTGCCACCACCACCACCACCACCCTGCGGTGATCACGAGAGTCCTTACCTACACTTTTGTTTATTGCTAATTGGGGACCTTTGGATATTGTTTGGGGGGAGGGTGTTGTATTAATTGATCGTGTTTTTGTTTGTTTAGTTGTTTTGTTTTGTTTAGTTATGTTGTGTTTTTAGTGTTGTTATAGTGTTTTTGTTTTGTTCAGCATATTAGTGAGTTTCTATTTAGTTTTAGTTTATTTTTTTTCCATTTCAGTTGATGAGTCATGTGTTAGTTCGTGTGCGTGTGTGTTAGGACATTCTTATATGTAGTAATTGCGTGTCTGTGTGCCATGTTGAAAAATTGAGGATCACTTTTGGACTGAATTCATGATTAACATGGATGATCAAATGCATATAATGTTGATACCATTAATTAGGTTGAATAAATTGAAAAAGAGTTTAGTCAGACAATCACAGGTAGTCAGAAACTATTTCTCTCGATGATCATCACACTCACACCTCTTAGACCTTTAGGGTATGCATAGGTGTCGAGACCAACTACTTAAGTTCGATAAACCTTGGGAGATTCTAACCATCTAAGTGATGGGACACCCCGTCAAAGAGGATTATAAATGAGCTCAAACAAAAAAGTAAATAAATAAATAAAAATAATAATGAAAAGAAGAAAAAGTCAAAGAGGCTTGTGGAGTTGGAATAAATTGGATCATCAATCGGAATCCGGGTGGTCAGGGGCCTTTCAAAGCCCTAGTGCCACCAAGCGACGGCTGGGGTCATTGACTTCACTACCCGCCATGGGACGAAGATGGATTTTCCACAACCTAGGGCCTTTGAGTTTGGTTGAGTGTTAGGGTGAAGTTTGAGAGGGAACTTAATGCACAGTGCCTAACTAGCGGTGAGGAGTCACCCATGGATCCCATTACGGGAACACTCATTCAAAACTTCTTGGCACTAGGTCTTCTTTCATTTCTTTTAAATTATTTAAGAGATATAGGTGTTTGACATGAATAGAATGGGTGCGTTCCTATCCTTTTAAGTTGGTTTCTTCCAAATAGGTGAATTGAGCTTAAGTTTGGGGTATCGAGTCTGAGCATACCTTTTGGAGGTCATTCATTGCTCTGCACATAGGGTCATTGGGAAAGGTTATTGAAGACCATGGAATTTGAGACACAAGTCACTTCCACCTAGTTCAAGGCGAGTTTAGAAAGTCAAACATCTGTATGCATCCACGTGAACTTCGAGCAAAAGCGATGCTTGGTGTGAGTCGGTTAATGATCCTCCATTTTCGGCATGTGTAACAACGTCTTAGTGTTAGTTTCGATTATGTTGAGTGTGTAATATTCTGTTTAGAGTCGGTTCTTGCTTGGGGACAAGCGAAACTAAGTTGGGGCGTGATGAGTGTCTAAAACACTCATATTATACTCAGCGTCGGTTTTCATTTTCGGGTTTATTTATAGTAATTTCATAGTTTTGTGGCTGAGCTCGATTTGGTGTTTGGTTTGGATGCAGGTGCATTGGAGCAAAAAGGGCAGCTGTTGGAAGCAGTTTTGGAAGCAATGGGGAACAGCAAGAGAGTGGCTGACACGTCGCGACGTCCCCACGTCGCGACGTCCCAACATGCGGCGTTGGGTGGCAATGCAGTCAACATTCCAGAGCGTCGCATAGCGCCTCAAACATGGCGTCATTCGAAGATCACACCCTCATCATTTAAATCTGAATGGCTTAGAAAAAGAGGGGGGGATGGAGCGTACGAAGCAAGCAAGGTGAGCTTGAGTGACATGGAACTTGAAGAAGTGCAAGGATTTATCACATTTCTCTGACTTGGTTTTGAATGATGTTTTTAATACTATTATTTTGTTTCTATCATTCGGTATGTTCTATATCTATATCTAGGGTTTGTTGAACCAATGTATGTGTCAGATTAAAATTAGTACTTTATATTGTTCAGTATTTATCTATTTGTTTCATACGCTCGTCTATGATTTAATTATATGGTGATATGTGACATTAGCATAATCACCTTTGGAGATAGAGATTCGAGAGATGATGTTATCAGGGATGCGGGTAGAAGTAGCACGAGTTGAGATCGGTAAATAGAATGTCCCGATCTTGAGAAGGTGGCATACGGGGTTAGAACATTTAAGCATTTCGAATATCGAGTTGGGGATAGAGATATACTCAAATCTATTCACGAGATGGCGGATATACCTCGAAGAGAATATCTACCGTAAAAATAAGATCACCTCGCCAATGGAAATGATAAATATATTAAATAATAGCATCCTTAAGAAATAATCCATTGAGCATTGACGGGGGAGACATAACCTAGTCTTCTTTCTGGTAATTCATTAGAATCTAAAACTTAGTCGACTTTCACATATTCACTTTCTTTCCTAAAATCATCTCTTCAGATATTATCTAAAAAAGCGGAACCTTTGTAGAGTCGATACATCCCACGTGGATCGATATCAAATCTTGTAAATTACCTACTGTGCCCAGGCGACGCGTGCACTTGCGCACATAGGCGTACATTTTACACACCGCGTTTTCGGCCTGTCAATGATTCCTTACATTACCTTCTTTTTCTTTAACTTATCTTCAAGATATCCCAGAGGAAGTAAGAGACTTTGTGCCCAGGTTTCCTCTTTAGATTGGAGACCTGATTTGGTTCCAACTCTAGTTTCATAGCTTGGATGATCGGATCCTCTTGTTTTAAAATTTATCTACTTGATAAAGGGTCTAGACCCATCAGTGACCCAAAACACCATAGCCTCAAGAGTCTAATCTTAGAGTCTTAAAGTTGAGGTTCTTACTCTAGTCCTTGACTACTTCTAAGTAGCACGTCCCTATTATCAGATTTGCCCTAGTTAGGACTACTTCCAAGGATTTCATGTAAAAACCATCAAATCTTCATCAAACTTGATCTCCGAAGTAGCCATCTTCTTATAGAACACTATAGACAAAGATATTGACAGTTCCAAACACAACAAAATTATTAAAATTTTCTAAAAGATTTAGCTAAGAAAAAATCTCCCAAATTGATTAAAAATGTTTTGGTTAGATTTCCTACCATGTTTCAATTTTTTTTTTATAAAAGCACCATGACTGTATTTCAACATCTCCACTGCATCACCAAACCTCGGGCTAATTATACCATCTAAAGTCTTTGATACACAAGATTAGTTATAACCAGAAAACCAAATTAGTTTTAGGTTAGTACGTTAGTTTCAAGAGGTTAGAAGAGAGTGTGACAAACCATGTACAACTACTATCCAAAACTATGTATGAAAGAAGTCTAAGAGAATAATGAAATATGATTTCACCTTTGTCTTGCTGAAACTTTTAATATAGCTTTGCCTATGAAACCCAATATACCTTTGAACTTTCATGGTATCAGAGCCTTGAACTACTAGAACATCTAGAAGATGAAAGTCATATAGCTCATGTTACAACTGCAATAAGATCAAGAAAATATCAAGAAAGAAAACACAACACCTTCTTTAATAATCAAACCTCATCTAGAAGTCAATCTTTTCACTATCAAAATAGACAAAGAAGTGGATGTACATTTGGACGTGGCTAAGAACCCGGCAATAACCTAACTACCAATATATCATAATGCCAACTTTGTAAAAAATATTTTCACACAATCTTAAAGTGATAGCATCGCTTTGATGTTCACTTTGAAGGACCAAAAAAACACAACTAATGAGATTTATGGAAACATCAACCAATTACAATACACAAGCAACGGTTTTGCATCTTCCTCCAACATTAGTGGCTCTTGGTTCATGGATATGGAGGCTACCCATCATCTCTTTCAAATTGCAAATAGCCTTGCTTAGAAAATACCTTATCAAGGAAAAAGAAAATGTTTTCATAAGTGATGGTAAGCAATTGAATCTAGCACATGTTGCTTCTTTGTTTTTTCAAACTCCTCATAAAAGCTGCTGTCTAAAGAAATTTCTAAATGTCCTTATCAGTGTCCCTAATTTCTACACTGTAACAACTTGTTTGTTGAATTTCACCTTGATTTTTTTGTTATCAAATATCAAGCTATCAAGTAAATTCTTCTCCAAGGCTCTTTTGATCATGATTTTTGTTAGTTTCCAACCGATAGAATCAACCATTCTCTACATAAGCATTAAGCTCTTACTATTCGTTTTGAAGATAACCATATCGTTTGGCACTAATGAATTGGCCATCTGAGTATGCATGTATTACAACATATTCTTTCCTCATGTAACGTTTATTTTTTCAAATTCATTAAAGATTATCTTTTCTATGCATGTCAATTTTCTGAGAGTTGTAAAACCCCATTCTTGTAGTTGGCCTCATGTGCATGTCATCCATTAGCACTTATTCATTGTGATATATGGGATCTTGCTTCAGTCATCTCCATTACAGGTGCAAGATTTTTTTTTCTCCTCATAGATGACCATACACGCTTCTTTTGGATATTTATATCACAATCCAAAGATCAAGTCTTACCTCTGTTCATCAAATGAAAAACCTTATAGGAAAAGCAACACAATAGTAAAATCAAATGCTTACAATCAAACGATGGTTTAGAATTCAAAGCCTTCACTCCTTTCTCATTGAACATGGTATTCAACATCGAGTCTCATGTCCATATACACTAAAGATGAATTAGAGAGTAAAGTGAAAACTCCAACATATTGTAGAAATTGGATTACCTCTCCTTACAACGACCTCATGCCCCTTAAATATTGAACATATGTCTTTTAAACTATTGTGATGTTGATAAATTGCATGCCTACTCCAATACTTAATCACAAGTCCCCTTTCAAGATGTTGTTTCAAAAACACCTCATTACTAGACATTGAAATCATTTAGTTGCCTATTTTATCCTCATCTCGTCCCTATAGAAGTCACAAGTTACTCCCTCGATCTTTTTATTGTGTCTTCATTGACTATAGCTTCTCTCACCTATAATAGCCACCCTATGGTGACTCGATCGAAAGCATAAATTGTCAAAAGAAAATATCTTCTCACTTCTGTGCCAACAATCCCACATACATGGAAGAAGTGTTTTCTAACCCTAACAAGCATACTGCTATAATGATGAATACTAAATACTGTTAAGAAATAACACATGGAATCTAGTACCACCACCATTTTCCGACAATGCCACTAGATGAAAATAGATCTTTAAGAACAAATACAAGTCAAATGGATGTATTTTACACTATAAGGCAAGGTTGGTTTCCCTAGGCTTCAATCAAACTCATGGTGTCAACTACTTCAAAACATTCAGCCCAATTATCAAACCGTCTACTATTCGAACCATTTTATTTCTAGTAGTCTCCTTACATTGGTCTATTTGTCAATTAGCTAGATACATGAAATGGTTTTTTGAATGGGGAACTCCAAGAACAAGTATTCATGAGTCAATCACTAGGTTTCAAAAATCCTCAAAATTCAAATTATGTTTGTTGCCTTGACAAAGCCCTTTTTTGCCTCAAGCAAGCTCCTAAAGCTTGGTTCACCAAGCTCATAAGTGTTTTATCCTCCAACAGATTTCAATGTTAATGAGCATATTCATTTCTCTTCTTTCACCAATTTGCAATGATTTTCTTCTTCTATTAGTATGTGTTGAAGATTTTCTAATAACGGTAAGCAACTCAACCCATGTTTAGGCTTCATCATAAAACCTAGCTCAACCTTTGCTTTTTATGATCTTGGAAATCTCTACTACTTACTCGGCATAGAAGTCACATAACACAATAACAATCCCCATCTTAATTAATAATGCTATATTCAGGAACTCCTCAAATAAACCGCCATGCTTGACTCCACCAGAAAATACTCTAGGGACTTTAGGAAAACAACTCTCTACTTCTGATGGTGAATTAATCTATGATGCAATAATCTATCAAAGTACCATTGGTGCACTACAATATGTCACCTTGACCCAACTTAACATTTCATTCTCAGTTAACAAGGCCTGTCAATTCATGGCTTCTCCAACTAATACTCATTGGATTGTAGTAAAAAGAATCCTCGGATACCTTAATAACATATCTTCTTATATGCCCTTCTCTTTCAAGCATCTTTCTCTCTCGCACTTCAAAGCTACTAAGATGCTGATTTGGCATCTTTCCCTAATGACCGTTGTAGCGTGACTGCTTATTTCTTGAACCGGACCTCATCTCTTGGTCCTTCACCAAACAAAAAGTGGTTTCCTATAGCAGCGTTGAGTTAGATTGCCAAGCTCTAGCCTCCTATTGGGTTTGAGATTTTCCATATCTTGGTCTATAGAGTTCCACAAGAAGATGGATACTTTAAGGATTGAATTTGATGAAGATTTGATGGATTAATCATGAAGTCCCTAGGAGAACTACGAAGTAGTTCGGACTAAGGTCGTCCCTTAGTGCAAGGACATGGTAGCCTCATGATGTCAGGACTAGGGTCAAACATGAAACGCAAGTCAACTTTAGAACCTTGAAGGCTAAGGTACCTGGGGAGCAAGGTATTAATGGGCCTGGATCATTTTTAGCAAGTGGATAAAGATTAAATCAAGAAGACATGATCATCTAAGCTATCAAACCAGATTTAGAAACAAATAAAGTTTTTATTTCTAAAGAGGATACTTGAGCAGCAAGTTTCCTTATTCACTGTGATAGCTTAAAGGTAAGTACAGACAATAGAAGGTAGAGTTGGAGTCATATTAGGATAATGATCCAACCTTATCAAGACTTCCAAGACTAAATTACAAGGCTATAAATTCAGGGGTTTGGAAGTTGCTCTTCGCGGATTTTATGAGTAGAGCTTGAAGAAGAACAAGTGAAGTTTGAACGTGTTAAAGGAGTGTAGATACTTAGTTGAGGTATTGCACATTAAAAGTCATTCATCTAGGGTGAAAGATGATGTTTTTGAATTTCTTCATCTTATCTATGTAATATGGGCATAGGTGTGCAAAGATTTTAAGGGGGGAATGAAGGGATTTCATTCTGAATTCCACTAGGAGTGATTAGGATAAATAATAGTTGTGGGTAGAGAGGGAGTCTCGTACCACATAATACTAATTTCAACCTTGAATCATATTAGTGGAAATCCTTGCATCTAGGCATAGCTTCATGAACATAGGTAATTGCAAAACCATGTAAAAGTTTGTGTGCTTATTTTTTTTTATGCATATACAATATAACTACTCTGAACACACACGTGATCTCATAAGGGGAGTTCGGAAGCACCACACTAAAGTCCAAACTCTCATATAGTCCCCACATTAGGAACTGTGTTACAAAACACACACTTATATCTATCTATTAGTATTAGAACAGGTCACTCTAAGTTGTTGAGTGAGATCCCTGTTTACTCTAACTATTTGTGTGAGTGTCACATGAATTTGATAAAATAAGGTGAATATGAAAGTCGTCCCCCTCTTCTTCATGGGACTAACTATGTCTATTTGAAGGCAAGGATTCGAGCCTTCATAAAATCAAATGATAAAAAGGCATGGAGGTCTGTTCTATAAGGATGGAAGCAGCCTACCAAGACTTATGTTGAAGGGAAATATATTCCCAAAAGCAAAGCTAAGTGGACACTAGAAGAAGATGCCCTATCAACCTAAAACTCACATGCCTAAATGCAATCTTCAATGGTGTTGACCACACTCAATTTAAGATGATCTCCACCACCAACGTAGCCAAGGAATTATGCGACATCCTTTGTGTTGCCTTTAAAGGAATCAATTCAGTGAGTGAATCCAAGTTGGGAATTCTTACTGCCAAGTTCGAGAACCTGGGAATGAATAAAGAGGAGACAATCAATGACTTTAATGGAAAACTATGTGACTGAGCTAATGAGTCGTTTACTCTTAGGGAAAATGTTTCAAAAGAAAGTCTTTTGTCAAAGGCCCTAAGATCCTTGCCCTCAAGGCTTGCATACAATGCAACAATAATATGAGAGATAAAAAAAAATTAAAAAAATATGAGACTCGAAGAATTCATGGGGTCTCTTCGAACTTTTGAAATAGAACTAAGCGAAGAGTCCAAGGAAAGAAAAAAACTTGTGGGAATGAGGCCTAAGCCCAAACTACCTAATGATAAAGGTAGTGAGTTCTCATAATCAATGGCCTTGTTATCAAAGAATTTTGAAGGACACCTAAAAAGATTGAACATTTAGGTAAAAGGTAACTCTCAAACTCATAAATTTTGTTTTGGGACTTTTAATCCGACAAAGTCAAGTATGATTCAAGGAATTCCAGGTTCAAACCCTAGAAACAAGCCAATCCAGTGTAGAGAATGTGGAGGATATGTTCACATCTAAGTGGATTGTGCCAATACAAAGAATAACCGATCCTCCCTTGCTACCTAGAGTGATGATGAATCAAACTATTACAAAGCAAATGAAGAACAAGTTAGTCAACTCATTGCTATGGCAACCATAACCTCAATTCTTGAACCAAGCGCAAATCGTCAAGAAGTTCTAAAGGATGTGGCAACTGACGTTCAAACATTCTTACCTCATGATCTAGTTTCATAAAGTCCCCAAACTCTCTTGTTGACTGAAGAAGAAGAGGATGAAAGCTTATATAAAGAGCTAGCACAATCTTATATAGTATTGTACAAAAGATGAGTAAATACAATAAAAATCAATGAGAATCTTCAAGGCCAAGTTCTTCAACTTAGTCAAGAGAACGGAGCCTTAGAGATAGAGGTAGTCACTCTAAAATGGGAAATTCTTAAGAATAGTGTGGCCTGGTCTGAGTTAGATAATCTCATAATAGTGAGAATGATGAACTCAGGAACCATGTCCTTGGACCACATTCTCTGTATGGGAACTACCTCTAAGGCTCAGGAAGGCATAGCCTATTAAAAGGGATCTTCATACTTGAAGCTAGCAGTTCAGAAGACAAACTCTCATCTCAAGTCTAAAAAAATAGAAGAGACAATCTGAACACTCCCAAGAATTGAAACATCATGTTCAAATAAGAAAGATAAGTTCTTAAAAAAGGAAGCATAGGAAGTCAGATGCTACTATTGTTGAAAGATGGGTCACATCAAACGCCATTAACCAGAAGAGGAGACTAAAGGAGAACAAATCACTTAGGAAGCCCACCTAGGTAGACAAAGGAAAGTTTAAGAGCTTTGTCGTACTTACCTCTTTTAAGGATTAAATAGAACAAAGGTGGTTCTTTGAGAGTGGAAACTCGCAGCATATGACAGGTAACTAATAGTTGTTGTCTAACGTTCTACCATCTAGTCTAGACTTTGTAACCTTTGGGGATGTTGCTAAAGGAAGTGTTCTAAGGTTAGGACCATTGAATGTTCATGTTTTTCCAAAGCTAAGGGATGTCCTTCTTATCAACAGACTAAAAGCCAACTTGATCAGTATTAGTCAATTGTGCGACCAAGATCTATTTATAAAATTCACACAAGACAAGTGTATTATCGTAGATTAGGATCAAAATCATTTCTTGAAAGGAAATAGGTCATCAAATAACTTCTACCTACTGGTAAGTCCTAACACATGCCTAAACATGGTTTAAAATGATCATAGCCTTTAGCACAAACGGTTGTGACATATCAGCCATAGTAGTCTCAGAGACACAATTGGTGTATAAGCAATCAAGGGAGTTCCTAATCTAAAGCTGGGACTTGAAAGAATGTGCAGACACTACCAACTAGACAAACAAACAAGAACGTCTTACACAAAGTCCCAACAGGTGTCTACTACTATAGTGCTAGAGGTAATCCATATAACTATGTAAGTGGAAAGCATTGTCGGGAAAAAAATATGTCTATGTGTGTATAGCTGATTTCTCTATATTCACTTGAGCAAACTTCCTTAGGACCAAATCATAAGCTTTTGAAGCATTTGAAAAACTATAGCAAGGACTATCCAAGGAGCACAACAATAGACTCCTAAAGATCACTAGAATAAGGAGTGATCATGGTAAGGAATTCAAGAATTCCTTGCTGAAAAGTTTTTTGTGGGAAGAATGGTATAGAACATGAGTTCTCGGCTCCCGAAACTCCATAACAAAATGAAGTAGTCGAAAAGAATAGGATGCTGCAAGAGATGGCTCGAGTCCTGCTAAAAGCAAGGAACATCCCAACTAAATTCTAGGCAAAAGCATTAAATACGACATTACATCTCCAATCGAGTCTATCTAAGGCTAGGAACTCACAAACAGTGTCAGATCTGGAAAGGTAAGAAAACAAATATGAAACATCTTCATGAATTTGGTAGTCTGTGCTACATCCTAACTGATAGGGAACAAGAGGCAAGTTCAATGCCAAGAGTGATGAAGGTGTCTTTCTGGGTTACTAATTAAACAATCGTGTGTATATGGTGTACAACAAAAGGACCATGGAAATTATGGAATCAATTAATGTATGAGTTGGATTATCTTCCTCCAATTGATTCATCTAGACCATAAGACCCTCATGTGGGTTGGGTCCATTAAGAAGAAAATACTCTCAACATTCCTAAGGATGCTCCACCCTCAAGTGATGAAGAAAGTGACCAAGTCTTTACAGATTCAACCATCCCAGGTTTGTATTTATTATAGAGGAAGGGACGAAGAAAACAAACATCGGATGACAAGACACTATCAACAGATATAGATATTCGCGGAGAGCCTCCTATGAAGATCTCATGCGAATCATCATGCCTTTCACATATCGTAAGATTCGAAAATGAATGTTTCGGTAGTCGTGGAGTTCCTCAAGGTGAACTATGTAGAAACACGGGCCCTAATCTTACACTCCATAATTGCCAAAGAATTACAAGGAGACTTTGAGTGATGAGTTCTAGATCAATGGCATGTAGGAAGAACTATCACAGTTTGGACACATGAAGTTTGTGACTTGGTTCCAAAGCCCCAACATGCAAATGTAATTAGGACCAAGTAGATCTTAAAGAACAAGTGATGGAGGCGGAATATCACTAAACAAAGTCACCGGTTGCTCAAGGCACACTCAGCAGTAAAGGGTAGATTTCGATGAGACATTATGAATGCCTAGAAAACCATCTAACTGCCATGACTTTGTCGTGATTAATCCATATTTAAGCTTTATCAAATGGATGTCAAGAGTGTCTTCTTAAATGGGTATCTAAATGAAGAAGTGTATGCAACTCAACCTAAGGATTTGAAGATCCCCTTCACCCTAATCATGTTTACAAGTTGAAAAAGGCTTTATATGGTCTAAAACAATCCCTAAGAGCTTGGTATGAAAGGTTATAGAGTACCTTTTAACTTTAGGAGGAGCAGATCATACTCTCTTTATCATAATGAGTCAAAGGGAAGTAATTGTCGTCTAAATCTATGTGGATGACATATTCTTCGGCTCCATGTCCCAAAAATTAGTGAAACAGTTCATGGAACACATGAACACCGAATTTGAAATGAGCTCGGTTGGATAACCTACATACTTCCTGGATCTTCAAGTGAGGCTAACAAACTCAAGGATATTCATCTCACAGTAAAAATGCACTAAGAAATAGGTCAGGAAGTTCGGACTTAGGTCAGCCAAGCATAGAAGGACCCTAATAAGGACCCCTGAGAAGATTGCAAGAAATGAAACAGGGAATGGTGTTGATCAAACTCTCTACAAAAGCATGATTGGGAGTCTGTTGTACCTAATTGTCAATCGTCAAGACTTATGCTATAATGTGGGAGTTTGTGTGAGATGCCAAGCAAGTCCCAAGGATGGTCATCTTCTTACAGTAAAAAAGATCATCAAGTATGTTAGCGGAACGGCGGAATAGTCTTTGGTACACCCGAGACATGACGGCTAACATGGTCGGATACTACAACGTTATTGGGCAGGAAACTCAGAAGATCAGAAGTGCACTTCTAAAGGTTATTTCTTCCTTGGCAACAACCTTGTATCTTGGTTCAACCAAAAAAAAATTACATATCGCTTTCCTCAGCTGAGGCAAAGTACATAGCAGTAGGTAGTGGATGCACATAGCTTATTTGGATGAAAAATATGCTTAAAGATTATGGCGTCTTTAGAGAAGTCCTAACACTTTACTGTGACAATATTAGTTCTATCAACATCTCAAGGAATCCAATCTAGCATCCGAGAACCAAACACATTGACATAAAGCACCACTACATTAGGAGTTCAATAGAAAACAAGATCATTAATCTATAGCACATATCCACTGGAAAAAAAACTAGCCAACATCTTCACCAAAGGATTAGATGCTTCTAGATATGAATATTTAAGATCATCCCTAGGGCTATGCATCATGTGAACAAGTGGCGTTCGGCCTGTTGGGTTTTAAAGGTAGCAATCGGTGCCAAAACAGTGTAAACAACAAAAAAAATTTCTTTGAAAACCCTCTAAGGACCCCTTGAAGCATCAAAGTCGATTTAAGCCAAAGAAGATGTGTTATTTTATATTGTGTCGATTTCAGAACCGATCCAATGGTAAGGGAAGCAAAGACCGAAGCGAATCAAGTCCTAGATTTGCCTCTAACAATATCCACAACAACGGTCTCGGACGAAGTCTCGGTGATAACCAAGTGTAGATTCAAAGAGGGAAGCCGAAAACTCGTGTCTCACCAAGAGGAGTTGTTCTTGAAGAACACTCTCTCTAACTCAAGAACGCTCTTCTAAAGAAGAGTGGGCAAAAGATGCCTTAAGATTAGGGTTTTCCATAAAAGTCCTTTTATAGGAAAACCCTATGCGTTATGGCGTATTCTCTTATGGCCCTTAAGCCAAAGAACAAGCCCAACCCTGCTTTATTTCTAAGTGAGGGCTCTTAATCCCGGGATTCCACTAATCTCATAACATTCCATTCTCGAGATTGATTTCCCTCATATTTGGATCATATCCAAATTCGTTTTATAGTATCCCCACACTTTTCCAAGTGTGGCCCATCAAGTTCCCGATTATGTTAGCCACTTGATTCAACTATTGAATCAAGCAAGTTGTAAGTAGTATCTAGCAACACATCATGACCCTCAATTGACTAGAGAGTCAATGGTCTGACTGCTAACCCTTCCATAGACAATTACCGTGCAATTTATCATTTCACCAATCTATACCCCACTCGATTCAGAGCATGGACAAGGTGTAGCTCCCACTAGATTAGCTACACCACATCTAGCCCAAGTGATATTAGATCTTATCCTCGAACTCATTACTCAACAATTATGCATCTGAAGACATTCTTCATGGCATTTCCACTCTAGCTAGAGATTCCTAAGTAATGATCCTAACAAGAGGTCGTAAGTATACTCTCCCTTTATTGGGAGTGGCGAATCCTTTGTTGATTACTCAATTACCTTCGAATACCTCAAGCTATACCTGACCATCCCAAAGAGTGACCTTCAAGAGGCAATATGGATTGAGGTCAAAGTACAAAATCAACATCCAAGATATACTTGAGCACCAAAAATCTAAGGATAGATGCACTATTACTATGATGAAACAATCATCTACATACAATATATATTCCATATGATTGTATCATAGAAGAGCTTCGATGTACTTAGCTACTCTTAGCAAGCATCCACATGTAAACTCTAATCAACTCATGATCACAAATTATAAGATCCACTACTTGATCCAATCAAGAAGTATGACATATGCTAGTCTATCCGGATCAACAATGTCCAGTTCTGTTAATCCTATGACTTGGGATAATTTAGATACTAACATATTTGCATATGATAGGAATTCTATTATCGTGATCACATCATGATTTCCTTCATGCTATGTTATGCATCATGGACATCATTAATCCAATTAAAGATGTAAATCAATTAAACATATGAATATCAAATTGATGAAGATGCCTTTAATAAAGAAAAATGTATAATGAGTACTAAAAGTGATTACCTTTAGAGCACTTCTCTATCAATCTCTCACTTGATCTAAATCCAGCCTTTGTATCTCATACCTTAGGCAAGTAGATGTGAATCATAATACTTTTGGGGAAGTGGCTTAACCAAGAGATCATAAACATTATGATCAATGGACATTTCTCTATTTTAACATCATGATCAGCAAAGATTTCGCAAATCAAATGGTATCATTATGAGAACTAGTTTGGACCTTTGATGAGATTGTGGTTCCTTTTACTTTCGCAATGGCTCCATTGTCATCCCAATACTATAATATCAAACCAACAATGCTAGGGACCACTCCTAGTTAATGAATGAACTACCTTGTCTAAACTACTTCCTAAGCTGCCATCGAAAGAAACGATGTACTTTGATTCAATTACAAAATCCATAATCATTTCCTATCTGGAACTCTTCCAACTTACTACTCCACTAATCAATGAAACACAATGATCAGATTGGATGGTCTCATCATTAAAAAGTCGCCATCTGTCATAAGAGATCTCAGCTCTCTGTCCATAAAGAATATTAATCTGTCCTTCCCCAGCACTGGGAAGATACTCTATAAACATACACCCTTAATGTTCTCACTGATCCTGTCAATCGCTTCGCGACCCTTAAAGTGAGGATACGCTAAGCTCAGGCAGACATATATATACATTGATCCATGTTTGGTCTACAGAACAAATATCTTCATTCAGATCTTCAGATAAAGATTTATATAAACAAACGCTTCTTGATCCATAAACCTGGTTAATCAGCTATAGCCCCCTCCAGGATTGTAAGACTGGTTTAACCATCCCATCATCCAAAGTGGTCTCTATCTCAAATGAATACAATTTTTCATTTCCGCGGATAACCCTAGATAACTAATATACTGATAGATTGTAATGACCAGACGCTATCAATAAGTCATATTAACCAAGATATTATATACAAGTGAATAATGTAATTAATAATCTTAACAAAACTTCTATAATATATATTTATCTGATTTATAGAAACCAAACCTCTTGATTTACTTCCAATAAAGTAAGAGAGATTCAATCAAATGTTGGTCGAACCGGTAAAATGACTTTGTCATTATCATCAACACACAAAGATTTTCACAACTGCCACTCGCAGTTTATCCCGATTATTTCTCACGAAGATAGGAACAATGATATCTTTGATCAATATTAACTGACTGATAAGTCATCATAAGATTGTCTTGAAACATAACATCTTTATTTGAATAAATAAGATAATCATGTCTTCCGCCACCTTCTCTTTAATCAACCTCATCATGGCATTGAACTATTAATTTCAATAACCCGTCACGGATATCTGTTATAGAACTCCGATCTTCACTTCATGGCCAAAACCAATTATATCAGAACCCATTCCCATATAATCATAGTTTGGCGGAATAATGATCCCGTTTTATTTACTGATGTTTCATATTTAAGATCGGCTCTGATTTAATCATGAATACTGACCTAGTGATAATGCTGAGGGTTTCGCTACATCGAACTTCACAAGTCATCACCTACCACCGCCTTCTTTAAAAGATCAAGAAGACAAGATATTAAAACAAACAACTTTATTCAAACAGAACACATCCGTCAGACTTTCAAACGATTCACCGTTTCGTCATTGAAAATTCAGCTACAGATGAACCTGACATTGTCGGAAGATATACCAGCACCTGAGATCAGCGCGTAGTGGTTCGAACCACGATGATTTCGTCAACACCAAAACAATAGTTCACGCATCCCGGCGACCGGCGCAGACGCCACTTCGCAATATAACTTTCAGATCGCCATCGGAGGTTCGCTATTTTGACCATACCATTGATAAATGTATGGTGAGTCCCAGAAAGTCTGTCATCCAGAACCAGGAACCGCTTTCGCAGTCGCCCAACTCATCCATCCAACGGACATAACTCCTTGTTATTCTTCATTTCAAATTTTCAATTTTCTGTAAGATTCGATTTGTATCTCAAGATATGGCACCACATCGTGGAAGAGTCCATTATAAAGGTTATGAAGGGATGGAATCAGTACCTTATATATGATACAGACTGTTACATCTATTATTAAATTGAAACCGATTAATAACGTCTTCACCGAAAAAGTAATCCAGTCACTTAATACAAAGATTCAAAGAATGAACCATTGATCCGTTATCATCAAGATAATCTATGATGTCTCATCTTCAAAGGTTACACAAGATCAAGAAAAATTAATGATCAACATCGCCCAGTCTTTTGATGTTTCTGACGTTTAACGATTTTGATAATCGGATAAAATATTTCCTTAATCATCAAGAACGGTTAATCACCCATGTTCTGTTAATGCAATATGTTAATCATCCTGCTACATATATCATACAAATAAAATTCCCATTTTAATATTTCTTTGTATAATTAACAAATTTGAGGTAATTTTAAATAATTAAATGAATTTCCTAAAAAACCATAGTCACATAAGAATATCTTCATTATAAAAAAAATTACCTACAAAAAGTGATAGTAGGTTCAGTTGGTAAATGGTAGGTAATTTCCATGTCATATTTTGTTGGGAAAATTACTTATATACTGTTTCTATTGTCGGTAATTTTGTTGGTAAATTTAGTGACTATTGTATTGTCGGTAAATTTTGTAAGTAATTTATATACTTTTGTCACTATATTGTCGATAATCTATAGGTAAGATACATTTAGTAGGTAATTTGTAAGTAGGTTGGTTGTCTTACTTGCCAATTTAGTATGTAATATGCCTATAATCTGTAGCTAATTATCAGTAATTATATATACTTTTATAAATTTAATTTAATTATAATCCTAATTAAAACACAATAAATTTATAAAAAAAGAAAAAGTAGATTGATATATGATTCAGAATGTTAACAAAATCATAACAATAATGCAATTAAAATATTCAAATTACATAAAACCTATCTAGAAAGTGAAGCTAAAGAATAGTCTTACATAAACTATAAAAGTGACTAATAAAAAGTTATAAAACATGTTCACAAAGTATAACATGATAAAATGAAACCATCAAACAACAATAGATACTACTTTGGAATTGCATTGTCGTCGAATAGAGTAATAATCAAGATGAGTAGACGTTAGGGATGGTCGTTGAGCTCTTGACATTTCATCATGTTGTAATAAGCATTCTATTAATATTCACATATCATTGATCACCTCCTCTTGTTGAGTAATCTTTTGTCTTAGGTCTTGAATTTCGTTTATATTCGTGAGGAGAAGGAATGTAGCTTGCTGAAGCAAATATTACCTGCAGATACTACTAGCTTAGGACCCAATAAATCGTGACTTATTGCTTTTCACCCACAATATTGAAAATAAGTCATTTTCATTTATCGCTTTCACCGAATCAGATAATTCCTCTGTACTCAAAAGCATCCTAGTAAAAATTTAAAATAATTAGAATATCATAATAAGGTAAGTTCAAGAAAACCACACGTTAATCAAATAAATGAACTTACGTTAACAAATTTGGACTTCTTATCAATAAATGTCTTCTCATCACCTTTTTTGGAGTGTATGTAGAAATAGTTTTGGTGTATGTATTTCACCTTTTTTTAAATATGATGCATAAGACTTTTGAAAGACCAATTAGTATTTGTAATAAAAGGTATTTACTATTTAGCAAAGAAGTGATATAACAAATAGCGGCTTGTTACATTCAAAGACCAACTAGTATTTGTAATAAAAAGTACTAACTATTTAGTTTAAAGGTGATATTAAAAATAGCCATTTCTTGTTTTTTTCAAAACTACTTCATGTTATAATTACCTGAAAATTTTCTTAAAATCCTAGTGGAAGAATTTATAATATGAAGAAATATTTATAACATATAGCCCATGCTTCAGATTCTACTGTGGTACACTAAAACTTATCGATTTCAACAATGCCTTTCTAATGTAAATTTTACAGTTAAATTGAATGATATGTACAGCATTAATTATCATCAAGGCGGAGAAATGAAATGGTTGTTCAAGGATTTTCAGAAGTATTGAAGTGTTCGCTTCAATGATTAAGCAATATCAAATGATCAGAAATTGCTTACTGTTTTGGGCTTTGCTTCTCAATGATATCTTTAGCAATCTTTGCAAGTTCTTCCTAGCCAATTACAAGCTCCTAATATTCCTTAGATATAACGCCAAGCATAGCAATTGATAATTGAAATAAATAATCTTACATTTTTCCTTGTCTTAATACTAAATTTCAATAGAAAGAACTTATAAGAATGACGAAACCAAGAGTGGATATGAGAGCTTTGTGGGGGCAGCTGCCATGGAGTCAAGAAACTTTGATCCTATAAAGCGAACTCGTTATTGAGGCTCTTGATAGAGCCTTTCCCAGCCCTATACTCTCTTTGGCAAGTCCTCCATTTTGCTTCTGATGGCTAGATATATCAAATTTTTGTTTCTAATTAGGCTTCTTTCGACCTTGTTTGGCAGTGATTCTAAGATTTATTTCCAAGTTCTCCTTATAATCACTACCAAACAAGTTATTAGTCTTTCCATATTAGTACTACTATCTATTGTTTAGGAGAATTAAGCTTGATTTTTTATTTTTTTTTGCTTATTTGAGATGTTTTGATAATGTTGACAAGAGAAGATCATAACATTGCTACCACAATCTATATTCACAAGGGAATATTTTACTGCCTTCACCACCTTGTTTTTTTGCTTGGCTTGTTGGACCCTACAAGGTATGGAAACTCATGTGAAATGTTATTATGTTTTTTTTTTTTTTTTTTGTTCTTTCTATTCATAAAATTTGTCATACTATAGATGACACCCAAAAAAGGACCCTCCCCCTAAAAAAAAAAAGAAAAAAAATGAGGGTTGAAAAATAATAATAATAATTGAATTAAGAGTTTTGTCCCTCTTAGCCTCACATGGTGGTGTGGCCTCATTTGTGACCTCTCCTATTGACCCAGTTCATAACATATGTGTAAATGATGGAACTTCATTCTCATTCACTAGGTTCATACAAATCATTGAATATGGAGTAGCTCTTTCTCCATGAAGAAATAAATAAGGTATGAAATCTAATGGGGTTGTTCTATGAATGGTTATATTACTTAGGTGATTGAATCCGAGATCAATGGAAGAACAAAGAAAAATGTAGTCCATATAAAGAAATGTGGGTAAGAACTTTACACCATATTCCTCTTCATATTTACTCAAAAACAAATGGGGTTTTGGCCCAAGCCTTCTACCCTAGCTATTATATCTATCCTTGCCTAGCTAAAACAATTTCCTCCATTGACTTTGCCCCTTCACTTTTAGCTCTCTTTCAATATATATATTATACTCCATTGACATTCATACGATCATCATTAAAATGTGCAAGTTCTTGGAAGAGTCAAATTGTGTGGGAATGTGTCTAAACCTCTATAAGAATCCATCTCAGAAGTTCATCAAGGACTCCTTTGGCATGCCAATCAACATTGTCCCCAACAAGTATTTAGGCATTTTAGTATTCAAATGCAATCAAACATATACACTATTGAATTAAACAAAGTGAAAAGGGAAAACAAATAATCATGGTTAGGGAGAGCAATAGTACCTGCACTAGATTATGGATGACATGGTCACGACATGTGAAGCTTTCTTAGTGAACTGACCTGGTCAGCAATAAAAGAATCCAATGTTGCGACATACTTCAAGCTGAATTATTGTTTTTATGTCGCGACAGGGATCTTAAGGTCGTGACACAGAGATAAGTTGAACGTTGATAAAACAAGGTCGCGATAGACTTTTCTATGTCACGATAAAAAACATTGACAACACCAAGAGGCCAGGTCAAAACATCAAAATGAAGTTGCAACAAGAACCATAACAGAAATACTATAGCAACATAAAAACTAGGTCGCGACACTAATTTGAAAAATTTGCATAGAAACGCTGCGTGGTCACGACAAATTGTCATGTCACATAACTGCACCGCTTAACCAAAGCCACAATACATTAGAGATTGTCGCGACATATAAACAGACAATCTTACGCACTAGAAACCGATTACTAAGGAGCTAAGGAAAGATCTGTTGCGACAGAGGCAACTCTGTCGCGACATAATACATATAATAAAAAAAAGAATATTGTCGCGACTGAAGAAACTTTGTCGTGACTGAATCCAAGAAGGAGCACGGGGAGCAGGTCGGATAGATGATCGATCGCATGCCGCAAATGCAGACTCCACGATAAAGAATGAAACTCCTTGTCACAACAAAACTTTCTCGTGTCGCAAATGTGAGAATGCAATATGGGCCAAAATTTTGGGGATCCACAATGTAGCCCTAAATTTAGGGCTCAAACTTCTACGGCTCTATAAATAGAAAAGATTTAAAGAAAGAGAGGCAGTCAGTCGGAGGAAAAACCAAAACATCTAGGGAGCTGAGGACTCTTTTGTATTATATTTTTTTTATTTTCTTTTCTTCGTAGATTAGACTTAGAGTATAATTTTCATTTGTTTACTAGACTTGAAACAATGAATTGTTCAGGTTAGGTTGAGCTAAATTGTTGTGTTCACTTATTTCTGTTCAACTAATGAAATTAGATAAAAGCTGGGACTCATTTCTTTAGCTGGACAGGCCAGAAGTGGAATTTTCCTGACGGTGATTTCAAGATTCACGTAATCCAAAGGAGAGAAACACAACTTCCGTTGGGAAAGATCTGATGTTAGTTATTGTCTTTTCTGCACAATTAGAAAGAAATTTCCTTGTTTGAGAGTCTTGAAATTATTTGAATGGTGATGTTCATGTAGTGAATTGTTCCTAATATTAGAAACTTATACCCATAAAAAGACCTTTATCTTGCTCTAATTTCCAGGAGGCCCTCTGAGTGACATAGAGATGGATATTCCTGAGAGCTTGGATCAGTTACTTTAGGGTATGCTAGACTAATATTGATGAACTAATGAACTCTGAAAGATTACTTAGATAAATCTTCAATTTACTCATGGTTTGAGAATTAGTTGACCAATTTATGAATTTAATTAATTAGAGACTTCTCCTTGGTCTGAAGGAATGATCTTGATCCTATGTTAACTTAAATCTAATCAAGGAAATGAAGAACTCTTTAAGATCTCAAGGATGAGACATCATTCATCTTGTAGAAATCTGGCAATGGCCCTGTCTTGGGAAGCAAGAAATCTACAGTCATAAGGAATGGGTATGAAATATTGGAAAAGAAAAATACCCAGATTTTATAAAGAGATTATGATTACAAGTAATTGATTAGACACATGAATCGTCTCTAATCGGTGGCATGTGTAATTCAAGGAAAATCAAACTATCTGCCTTGCCTGCATGATTTCATATTCCATTTATGATAGAATAGAATTAGATTATGATCTGGGGAATTGATAATTTCTGGCCGGTGAAATCGGGTGTCCTTCAAGTAGTAATCCGATTGATCAGTTCATCTTGATTTTAATTTTTGTTTCTTTTATTATAGATGTAGAAATTCATGTAGTAGAATCCTTAGTTACATTACTGCAAATTCTAAGAAATGGAAGTTCAAATAGTGTAGAACTGGAGTAGTTGGGGGTAGTTGAACTTTAAATTATTTTCAATCTTTGTGGGAACGATATCCGGACTTATAGGTCCACTTTATTACTTGTACGACCTGTGCACTTGTAGCATTAAAACCAAACTCATTCTTTAAAAAGTCATTGACAAATCCTTTTATTATGAGCACAGTTACTTGGTCCTAACTTGAGTTCGGTGCCTTTACTTGGGGATTAACATAGTCCTTTACTAATGTGGCAAATTACAACTATCTGGTTTTGGTCAAATCAGATTTTAATGCATTTGGGGATGAAGGAGCAAAATCAATATTCTATCAAAAGTAGTAATTTGGACATTTTCTTTGTTTTACAAAAATTTTAGAAAAATTAGCAAAACACGGTTTAACGACGGTGGAGTTTGAATAAACTGCGATATTTTTGGAAAGCACTAAAAAATAGATATATAAATTTGATATCTTTGACTCATTGATCTGATTCTTTGATTTTCAAATGCATAGAAAATCAGAAGCAGATCTATTGCCTTTAGATACTGAAATTGAAAGAACCCTGAAGAATCTGAGGAAAGCTAACAGTTTTGAATATAAAAGTATGGAAAATTAAAGAGAAAGATTGGATATTAGGAAGAAGAAAGCAGAGAATTTCAAGCTATCTTGTGGAGGTGCATTTCTACTCAAGATGGTACTCTGGTGTGAGAATGACCTCAAGTGCGAAACCAATTTTGGCTGTAAACCAAACATTATTACTATGGATTCAAGCGTTTTCGCTCAAAGTCACCCCTCGAAGATCCAAATGAGCATGCAGGGAGCCGTGAGGATAGTGCTGGTAAGTAAATGGGTGAGACCAGATGTAATCAAGCAGCTCTTCCCATTTTCATTGAGACGTGGCGATAACATGGTTTGTGTTGCACGATCCCAGGTCGGGTTGCTTCGTCCAACACTTGGAATACATGTAGCCATTAAGTGTCTTAATGCCCACAGAGTGTCTCTTTATGAGGCGCGACATGAGTAAAAAATGGCCATGTACGGCGGCCACATCCCATACTCATCAAGCATGTGCAATTTCAGATAAAATTCTATTGGATAGCCTCAGGGGTGAATTCTTTGGATAACTCTCCAAAATAGTCATAGGTCTTCCTCAGAGATGAGTACGTTGTGAATGACTCTCTGAGCAATTCTTGAAAATCTTATGAAATTCATTTAACAACCATGTTTTCATGTCGTACCATACCTCTTGGTGTGCAGGTTACCCAATGCATATGAAATGCAATATGTCATTTCACGCCAATTCATGTTAATATATCAAGCATGTATATTCTTGAAATTCTAAACAACATGTTATTCATTATGTATTAAAACCAAAAATTAGCTCACATGGGCTAATAAACAATCGGCGGTCCATCTTAGAGCTGCTGACACATCACCTGAACAACACGTGTTATTCGATCATAGCAATAACATATCAACACCACAAAGCCACACATAAGCAGTCCGGTCGGTTCAGGGACTATCGAAACTACTAAAGGTTTCTCTAATTCGGTCCAAAGATTTTTTGGCTTGCTTAGAATGAAGGACAAATTTCAGCCACTGAACATCCTAACCATTAAAATGGCTCTTAGATAAGAAATAAACCAAGTAGGAGAAAGACCCCTACCTCCTAGAGTTGTCGAAACTCCACAATATAAGTGCCCAAGCGTAGCTCTTGCAGTGGGGATCAACTTTGCCTCTTGCCTCGTCGGGTTCGACAGTTTAGGTCGCCGAGAAAATCTAGAAGGTAGACTCTCTCTCTGCAAATCCTCTTCTTCTTCTCCTGTTTCTCTTACTCTCTCTATTTTCTCTCTCTTTTTCCCCCATCCAATCGGGTTAGGGTGAAATTGTCCTCTCATGCCGTGTCGATTCTCCTTGGCTCTTAAGTTTCCTTATCTTATCCATCTACATTGGATTTCCATCCACTTACAAGTTGCATGTCTCTATGGCCCCAAATTGAGCTCATGTTTGAGCGACTTTCTACTTGACCGTAACACCTCTTGAGCCCTCACAGTAATGTCGAGTGTCCATAATCATGATGCTCAAAAAACATGAAATTTTGGTACATCTCACGGTCGACGTGGTAGTTAGATTTGTGAAAGGATTCCAACGGTGGTAGTTTCATCTTGGTCCCAGAATTTTAAATTTTTTGATCAAAATTACCATTTATCCTTTTGAGGAAAATTTGGAATTTTCAGGGTTTCTGGTTGGCTCATTGCCGGTGGGATGGAGTGAGCACTTGGGAAGAATTGGTGGAAACTATATGAAGCGAGATTTTTCCTCCAGCTCTCCTTTGTTGAGAGAAGAGGAAAATAATTATCTTCAAGTAGGGAAAGGAGAATTTCTACAATGCATGGAGAGGTGGGTGTTGAAGAGATGCCTATGCATGGGATAGTCGCCTACTGGATGGATTTTACATCATGCTATGAATTGCCTCGAGGTATAATTGATGCATCTGCTATGGAGCTTTAAAAGAAGAAGTGCGAGAGGAGAGCGAGAGCGGAGTTATTAGAAGACCTTGCCCAGATGCAACTACAAGGCTCATCTCACGAAGCCCGAGGGGCAGCCTTGTGAGTTGAAGGGAAGTGAATCTTCTTCAGACTTGATAGAATGATAGCCATAGAAAGCGAAGTTAGACTGATGATGAACAAAGTACAGGAAGCAATGAAAGAAGAATGAACAATGCACATGAAAAGTGGGACGGAGTAGAAGAAAATTAGAAAAGTGTGGAAAGGGTTAGTTGATTAAGAGCCTGCAGTTAAAGGAGATGATATATGAATGAAGCGAAAGTTAACACTTCAAAGCCTATTACTAACTTTTATGACACAACATACACACTAGAGGAACCATGGCTTTTCATATGGTGGAGGAGCCTGGCGTAGCCCTAGACACGGGCGGAATTACCGGTTGTATGCTGTTGGGTTCAAAAACGACATTAGCGGAGAGGGGTGATAGGAGATTATCTGGTTTAGAAAATGACGCAATCCTTTGAAGATCAAATGCTTCAATTCATGTCAGAAAACAAAAGGATTTTGAATGTGCATGAGAAAAAAAATTATGACCTTGAAAATTTCAAAGCAAACACAACTGTGTTTCAAACAAACACCAATGCTTCTCTGAAGAATTTGGAGATACAAATAAGGCAACAGCTGAAATTGTCTACTTGAAAAGAGCCTAAGGATTCCTTTCAAGTGACACGAAAAGAATCGAAAATTTGTATGCGATAATTTAGAGGAGCAAACAAAGAGATGCTAAAAAGAAGACAATTTATAGCAAATGTCTAGCTAAAGACACTAAAATGAGCAGCTTCTTGGGAGGCAACCTACGCACAAATTTCTATTTTTAAGTTTTAAATAGTTTGATTAATTCGGTGGGAGTACATTGTATTGATGTTTTAGTTTAATCGTTAATAGTTTATTTTAGTTGTTGTTGATTTCAGGGACAATGAAGCAAAATTCAAAGAAGATCTTTATTAAAAGCACACTATTTCAAAAGAAAATATCAGAGATGACCGCGAGGAGTAATTCTAATTCTCTAAGCACATATTTAATGATACATATCACAAAGTTTAGGGAAGGTTAACATGTTTTAAATATTCTGAATATACAGGTGAGCATGTTGAATTAAGAAATGAGATGAGTGCTCATACTTGAATTGAAGACTTTGATTGTTTAAATAAATTTTCACAAGTATGTTCATTTGAGTATGAGTGGATGTATGTTGTTTTGAATGTTTTATGAGAGAAAACAGAGAAAGATGTAATTTTAGAAAACTTTAGTTAATGTTGCAACATACTTTTCTCTGTGTTGCAACACAATTGAATTAGAAGCAAATTGAAAGGGAAGTTTATGTTTAACCTGAGATTCTCGGTGTCACGACATAAAATTCGAAGAACCTTAAAGAAATGTCGTGACATTTTTTATGTTATGTCATTACATTTGGCCAGGCCTACGTCTCGAATATTTTAACATTGTGTCGTGACAACTAATTATGTATGTTGTGACAGAGCATTAATGATAAAACAAACCCTAGGGCAGTGTTGTCGCGACATTTAATGTGGGGCAAAAATAAACCAGTTGGCTTATAAATAGAAAATTTTTGAAAACTAAAGAGCCACATTTCTCATAAACTCTCTTAAGCTACTCGGCTTCTTTGCCAAATCTCTATCATCTCATTCCTGGAAACCACTAGAGCAGAGTCACGACCTACCATGTCTGATCCTACCACCTTGATTCTAAACCTCAATGAAATCATGAAAGAGTACATTGAGATGGAAAATCAAACATAACAAGATTCTCAAGCAGTAGATGTGCAAGTTGAGGATATGGATGATGAAAATGAAAAACAACAGTGGACATGAGAAGAATCAAGCAAAAGAAAAGGGGCGGAAGAAATGAGATGAATAAAGGAAAGGCAGGCAAGGAACTTTATTTTAAGACATCTCTAATGGAAGAAAAGTTTGAAGGACGGAAGCCGTTGTTGAAAGGGGGTTGAAAAGTTCTCTCTCCATTTCTTGAAATCTTGGAAAGAGGATGGCCGATCCTTGAGTGAACCTGAGAACATGGTTATGCTTCTTTGGTGAAGGAATTCTTTGGGAATATGGTAGAGAAAGAAGGAAAAATAGTATATGTTAGACGACATTGGGTAGAGTTCAACAAAGAAGAGATCGCAGTTGTTCGGTCTGAGGGTGTAAAGGATGGTCGAGTTGAGAAACAGCCAAAGGAGCAGGAACACCCAAAAAAATAGTAGACCTCTTGCGGCTGGAAAAGGGAATGGAAAGGAACTGAAAAGCCCTTTAAATCCATTGCCAGAGGGCCTAACCAAAGAAAATGGTATTGTTCTGCTATCAGGAGTACGTCACTTATGCCATCTAAGCATCTAAGAACAGTGAGAAGAGAGGAAGAAATCCTCCTCTATGTATTGCTGAAGGGTTACAAGATAAATGTTGGAAAAATTATTGAAAAGTCTGGCAGGGTGCTGGAAATCAATTGTAAGAGATGATTCACACCTAGCCACGATAGCAGACTCTACATCGAGGAGTTGAGGAAGAATGGGATGAAACCTACCTAGGCCTCTACTCTTTGACCTAAACAGGTATAACTAAAGGACCAAAGAACATAGGGAAGGGCAAGGAAAAAGAAACATAAGAAGAAAAGGGAAATAAAGGGTGCACTAAGCCAGAACAGTGGGAAATCTAAACTCCAATGCAACTAGAAGCTCAGAGAAGTCAAAGACTATTTTGGAATGCATCCCCAGAGCTGAGACAAACCCATCAGGAACAAGATGAAAGTTCTAGGAAAAATTGCAATCATGCAAAATTGATAGAAATGTTGATGTCTATGCAATAGGAAATGAAGGAAAGAGATAATCAGTTAAAGACACAGCTTCAGCTCAGGGATGAGTATTTTGATGTAGAGCTCAAAAGAAGGGACTGGAATTTAGAGGATGCATTGAGGAAAAGGGATGAAGAGTGGAAAGTTGAAATAGAGAAAAGGGACGCAAAGTGGAGAACAGTCTTGAGAGATAGAGACAATGCCTTGAAGTCAAGCATGGACTCAAGAGATAACAATTTCATGAACAGTTTAGGACACTGCAAACAGAGTTTTCGCTTGATGAGCTATGAGAAAATAAACAATAGGACACTCCTGGAATCTATAGCTATGAGACAACGAGAACTTACGAAGAGTAATGCCAAGATCCTAGACTGGGCAATGAAGACAATGTCCAGCAAGAAGAAGATACCTGCGAATCGAATCTCAATTGTAGACTCTGCACTATAATCCCCCAGGTGTGGGACCCACTTTATACCCTATACTAACGAATTTAGTTGGAGCATGCCCATACGCACCTTGTACGAAGCAAGAATGAAGCCCACACCAGTACATGGGAAGGAACTCTACCCATTAGAGGAGGTGGAAGAATATCTAAGGATGGAAACTGACGAGGATGAGTGTAAGGAATAAAAATGAACAATTTTATACCTTTTTCCATCACCCTCTCTGTATTCAAATGTCCAGTCATCAAAATAAGAAATAAAATAAAGAATCCTTTGCAAAAATTATGTTCATTTGTGACCTTTGATTGATTAAGTGAACACAGATGGTATGCACTTCATGATTGCTATTTACTTAGTTGAATAAAGGAGAAACCAGCTACTTGGATCAAATTGTCTAATTGTTGCAGCATATTTAGTTGAATTGAATTGATCACAATTGTGGTTGTGTTGTATTGTTGTGAGATGAATGCATGATCAAAATGAACTTCTTTACTTGATTAAAACAACACAACAATAAAATCTCAAGGCCAAATAAACCATTAATAGATGCATTGTGGTAGGCTTCACTGAATTGAAAAAGGAAGTTGCAGGTTTAGCTAGAATGAAGTTGAATGTTCAGATTTAGGAAGATGTATTCAATAGAAAGCACAAATAAGGCTTTTGAGACTCTTTGTGCAAATAGTAAAGTCGGTGAAAATCTAAGCAGCGCATGGTGAGCGCTGATTCCTTATGAGTGTGAAAGATTAGGAGGACATCTTAAGGTTCAGTCTGAGTAAATAGTCCAGTGTCCTCAAAACTTGTTAGATTATTAGTCAAGGCGAAATCCTAGGGCATACCACTAGCAATGATTTAGAGCCTTGGAAGTTTGAGCCTTCAGTACCTCCTAAATATGTGCACAAGCATACACTTTAGTTCCATAATTGAGCCTAATTGTCTAATTTCTTCATTAAACCAGCAATTAGAAGCCTTAAAACCTTCCTTTATTCTAATCCTACAGTAAAGAACCCTTATTTGCCTAGGTTTCAGGACAAGAACTTCCAAATGCAGAAAATGACAAGACTAGGGGAATGTTATTTTGAGTTGAAAGGAAAAACAAGAATGAAGGATGGAAAAAGAAGAGAACAAATGAAGAAAAGGAAGAGAATGCATAGAAGAAGTCAATGGTTGTAAATTGTCAAATTGGAATAAGTTTTGTCTTGTGGTCTTCCTCTCTTGAACAATTAGTTCTGAGGTGTTTTTCAGCACCCTGAGCACCTGATACTGTGGTATGGGGCTAACGACTGAAGTTCTCTAAGAGTGGTAGAAAGCCTAAAAAGACAAGACATTGCACTACTCCTAGAAATATTTGACAAGTAAAAGAAAATCAAAAAAGGACTTCTATCTAAAGGAACTGAGATGATAAGTATGATAGTGGTAAATAAAAATACCAAGATGAGAGTATGCAGTATGATGCATCAAGATCAAGTTTGGGGGAATAATTTTTTCTGACATCAGTAGGAAAGAAAGGGATGAAGGATAGAGGCAAAGATGTAAAATTGAATATTGGAATCTGGGTAATTTTTAGCCTATATTCTCCAATTATCTACCCAATTACCCAAGCCAAAATTTACAAGCCTAAAAGACCTAGTTGATCTTGAAGGTTATACTTGCCTACATTAGTGGAGACTAATATGAAAAACAAGCATATGGGACTTTGAAGAACTGAGAAAATAAAATTGCAATAATTGTGTAAAGCCCAGAAGATTAGCTAATTCTACCAAGGAGGAAGGGAAAGATAACCATCACACACTCACAAATCAGGATTATTTGACTAAATTGTTTGCACCTTAGAAAACATTAGTTTGTTTTGTGGTAGAAAATGAAATTTTCTAATTCACAGATTTAGAAAGAATTTTGAACCATCTTTAGCGACTAACTAGTTTCAATTCCAAGTTCTTGATTAAAAAGGATTCTGTAGAAAACGAGAAAAATGTCCACAAAAATAAAGCTAAATTGTTTGAATGGCAAAAATTTCTTCTTTGTAGGACAAGCGGCTTTAAGTTTTGGGGGAATTTGATAAGTCTTAAACTTATCTATTTTTAATCCATTTTTATGGCTTATTTTTAATAGTTTCATATCTGTTTTAATGGCAAAATATGGAACATTTACAAACTTTGTGTTTTGCAGGTTTTAATTCAAAAATGAGAAAATTTCTAGCAAAGAAGAGAAAAGCCCGATTCATGATAGTCTAATCCTGTGAGAGTTACGTGTGTATTAATGACATCGAGCTAATAGAAAGAGCTTTGTTGTGACAGGTGATGTGTCGCGAGCAAAAATGGGAAGAATCTAGCGATTCAGGTTTGGAGATAGCGAAGCTTTTATCAGCGACGAATGAAGCGGCGGCGGAATAAATCGCGACGAAAGGATCTTACGTCGCGACGATGATTGTGCCTGACATGGAAAAGCTTGTTGAGACGGAAGAGAACCCGAGAAGAAAGACCTACGTCGCGCGAGGTAATATATGTCACAACATTGAAAGAAGAAGTATCTATCGTGACAAGGTAACCAAGGTCGCGACATGTGAAGCTTGCTTAGTTAACTGACCTGGTCGTAATAAAAGAATCCAATGTTGCGACATACTTCAAGCTGAATAAATGTTTTTATGTCGCGACAAGGCTCTTACGGTCGCGACACAGAGATACTCTGGACGTTGATAAAACAAGGTCACGACAGACTTTTCTATGTCGTGACAAGATTCGGCTCTGAAGAAAGATCTGTCAGGTGCAACAAACTAGGTCATGACCTTGATATAAACCCAATATCAGAAAAGTCCTGCTCGCGACATAAAAAGCGGTCGCGACATAAAACTGACAACACGAGAGGCGGTGTAACGTAAAATGAAAACACAACAAGAACCATAATAGAAATACTATCGCAACATAAAAACTAGGTGGCAATACTAATTTGAAGAAGCTACATAGAAACGTTGCCACTACAAAATTGTATATGTCGCGACATAACTATTCAAGGAACCACACATGAGATTGTCGTGACACAGAACGACTAGAATGACAAACCTTGTAAGACAGAATTCTAAGGAGCCAAGGAAAGATTTATCACGACATAATACATAAGCTGAAGAAAATAAGGTATTGTCATTAAGAAAACATCGTGAATCAGAAGGCACATGGAAGCGAGGTTCGACGAGCTTGTACATCTTATGGCGAACCCTGTGATAAGAATGAAAACTATCATAACAAAAAACCTTGGTCGCGATGAAGAGGCTACAATTTGGGCGAATTTTGGGTATCCTGATGTAGCCTCGAATTTAGGAGCCCCGAGCTTCTGGGACTCTATAAATAGAAAGATTTGAGGAAGAGCCTATCGTCGACGGAACGGATCATGCGGGGGTGAGGACTGTGTATTATATTTTCTTTTTATTTTTTTAATTTTTATTTTCTTTTCTTCATAGATTAGACTTAGCATAGAATTTTCATTTGTTTACTGGACTTGAAACAGTGAATTGTTCAGAAGTTTAGAAGTTGAGCTAAATTGTTAAAGTTCACTTCTGATTACTATCTGAATCCAATGAAATCTAGATAAAAGCTGGAATTCATTTCTTCGATTGATTACGATTACGATTAGAATTTTCTTGAGTAGAGTATTTCATTGTTCATTTGATCAGATTTGAGAAACCATAAACCATTGGAAAGATCTAATGTTAGTTATGGTATTTTCTGCATAATTAGAAAGAAACTTCCTAGTTTTAGAGTCTTGAAATTATTTGAATGGTGATGTTCATGTGGTGAATTATTCCCAATATTAAACGATATCTCAAACGAAAAGGACTTTATCGGCTCTGATTTCGGGAGGTCCTCGGGGACATGGAGATGAAGATTCACGAGAGCTTAGAATCGATTAGCAGGGGTATACTGAGCTAATATTGATGAACTAATGACTGATTACTTAGATAAATCTTCCAATTTGCACCATGGTTTGAGAATTAGTTGTGATTTATGAATTTAATTAGAGTCAGAACTTCTCCTTGAGTACGAAGGAATGATCTTGATCTTGTGTTAACTAGATCTGTCTGAGAAAGGATAACTCTTTAAGATCTCAAGGATGAGACATCATTCATCTTGTAGAAATCTGGCAATGGCCTTATCTTGGGAAGCAAGAAATCTGCAGTCATAAGGAATGGGTATAAAGTATTGGAAAAGAAAAATACACAGATCTTAAAAAGAGATTCCGATTACAAGTAATTGATTAGACACATGAATCAGAAGTGAACATGACTCTCTAATCAGTGAAACGTATGGTTAAGAGAGAAATCCAAACTATACTACCTTGCCTCTTGACAATTTCAGATTCCATTTCATGATAGAATAGAATTAGATTATGATGCAGGAATTGATAATTTCATAGTAGTGAAATCCTAGTGTCTACTTCCAACAATAATCTGGTTCAGTCCAGTTTATGTTTAGAATTTAAAAAAAAAAAATTCTTTTATTATAGTGCCAGAAATTCGGATAGTGAAATCCTTACATTGAGTGTACAAATTCTAAGAAATGGAAGTTCAAATAGTGTAGAACTTAAGTAGTTGGGGTAGTTGAACTTTAAATTCTTTTCGATCTCTGTGGGAACAATATCCGGAATTATAGGTCCACTTTTATTACTTGTACGACTTGTACACTTGCAGGATTAAGACCAAACTCAAGCTTTAAGAAAGTCATTGACGAATCCATTTTTATTATGAGAACTCAAGTTCTACTTGGTCTAAACAAGTTTTTGGTGCTCTTACTAGGGATTAGCATATAGTCCTTTGGTAATAGTGGCAGAAATTTGTATCTATACAGTTTTGGTCAATCAAGGGGCCCATGAATGAACCACTTAGGGCACAATCTTCAAGTTGATGAACCAAACCAGAAGAAGGGAACTAGGAAAATACACCAACCACCCACTGCTTTGGTTTTCCAAATTGATGATGGATGAGAACTTTTCAAAAAAATTAAAGAAAAGATCATTTGGACATCAGGGGGAATCCTCTTCCCATCAACAAAATAGGTCTTACCACACTAACTTTCCCGCTTCTCCTCTTCCCTTCCCACCAAAACCCCACCTTAACTATACAATAAACAATCATATGATGCAACTCAAACATACAAGAACAATAATAAAAAACACTAAGAAAATAAACACATCAAAACTTTGCTTTATGTGAGAATCATGCTATATCGAGTAGCTCAAAATACAGAGAAAAACATAAAGAAAAATTATAAATCCTATATGTACCATAAATGTGAGTGGGAATCCAAACTAAATTTTAGGGGGCTTAGGGTGGATTCTTACTTGTTCACATTTGAGCCAAATCTCTCGAAAGTCAGGAAATTCAATCATCATCCTAGATTCTTTTGGAATCTCATAAAAACCAGAGTAAAAATGAGTGCCCCTCTAAATCAAAATTCATTGCTAGCCATATTGCACCACAAATCTGACTGAGAAGCACATATTCATGATTTTCCTTTCTAGCAAAATCAATGAACACAAAAAGCACCAATACCCACAAATCAAATCCAATAAACATCAAACCATCTTCCAATCTACTTGATAGCAGCGTAAGATTTCTATTTTCTTAAGTTTCTATCCACCAAAATCAAATAAAAGCCATAAATAAATCATCACTAGGCAGATAAAAAACACTCCAAATCCTCACAGAAACTAACACAATACCAAAAAACCAGACCAATTTTACCTAGACAAGATTGAGATCATTATTTAGAGTGGGCGGTATCTGAAGTGTTGTTGGTGCATGACATAGCTAGCGTTCCTTGAGAGAAGAGCAACGAGTGGAGAAAATCAAGAGAGGATGTGGGCTGGATTCGGGACCTTTTCGACATTGTAGTTATTCAAGCCCTTGTTGATCGATTTCTTGATGCAATTGATTGTGAACATGGGCTTGAGGTGTGCAGGGAGTTCCTTCACCTTCAAGCCTTTGATCTTGCTGAAAAATTCCTCAGCACCAATGTTCCTTTGTAGAGAATATTCGGGCTTCTGTGAAACCCTAAGGCAAACCCTAACTTCTAGCCACAGAAGAAACGAAAAATGGGAGAGAAAATGAAAATAGAATTTACAAAGACCTTGTGGTCTATTCTAACGTGTTCCTAGGCACAGTTTAAATACATGTTATTGATTTTTATTTTTGTTTATGTTTTTTTTTTTCTAATTTATCAATTGAATGGTTTTGCTGGTAAATTTTAGTAGGTAAATTATTGGTATTTCTATAGGTGAATTGTTGAAAATTAATTCTGCCAAATTTTTTTAGCAATTTATTTTTATTTTTTTCTCATTTATAAATTGAATGATTTTGCCATTAAATTGTAGTAGGTAAATTGTTGGTATTTCTATAAGTGAATTGTTGAAAATTAATTCTCTAATTTTAATGTTGTTAAACCAACCCTTTTTTCCTAAAATTGTTTTAGTAGGTAAAGTATTATAATTAGTTATCAGAAAACAATATCTTAGGCAAAATTATTTCAGTATTTACCACGATAGAATAGCTTTATAATAGGTAGAGGTATTCGATTCTGTAGGTAAATTATTAAACCCCTATTTTACCTATAAATAGTTTAGTAGAGTAAGTATGAGTGATTATTTGCTTTAATATCTTGCGCCAAAAATTAGCGTCATATTTACCAACTCAATAGTTTTGTAGGTAAATTTTATTAGGTAAATCGTCGGTATTCTATAGGCAAATTGTTGAAAATTAAGTCCCCAAATTTTGTTGGTAATTTGTCGGTAAATCCCATTTTACACATAAAATTGTTTTATGAGGTAAACTGTCACATTCTCGTAGTGAAACAAAGACGATTACGGAGATTCAAAACATAAGTCCATAAAGCAACTGCAACTCTAGCACCATTGTCAACTCGAAGGTCGGAATCTCCCTTAATGAGCTTCCTACTGTTCCTTAGGTCCTACATATCAACCCATATTTATGATCCACAACTGGTATCATATACCTAAATGTTATAAGGAAAAATAGTATTAACCTTAACGAAAATAATACCTAAAGTAGACTAACACATGCCACCTCCTTCCTGGATTCAATGTAAACCTTGTAGTTTCTCTTTCAATAGACAACTTAACCATAATAGAAGCAAGTCCCTTTCGGGGTAGTTTCTTTATCCTTCTTCTCATCCAATTTTCCCTCAGCTATCTTGAGCATGTTGATCAACTCGGGTATGGTGGACACAATAGAGTTCATCCTATAGTTAAGCACAAACTATGCAAAACCATCGGGTAAACTTTCCAGAATCAAGTCCACACTCAATTCAAAGTCCATCCAATAACCTAATTGATTCAACCTCTCAATATATTCATACATCTTTAATCCATGTTGTATTAGGGATGGCCCCTCCTCCATCTTGGAACAAAAAAGCAGTTCAAAGACTATGAACCTTTCAGCTCTCGTCTGCTCATTATAGTGTTCCCTTAGATGGCGTACTATGGAGTATGCATCCACAGTCTTATACTGCTTCTGAAACTCAGGTGTCATGGAGGTGAGGATAATCAATCCCGCCCTTGCACTATCAACTAAGCGCTTTCGATATGCCCTTTGAACTGTTTTAGATGCATCAACGGTTGGGGATTAAGGGAGTGGCTCAGTAAGAACATGGGTTAATCTTTCCCTTTTATAGACTATTCTATTAATTCTTGGCTTAATCTAAGTTTCTTGGGGTCATATGTTGTCTTTATTGATCGCGAGTTCACAATTGTTGACATGGTTTGATTCTAGCAACCTAGATGTAAAAGAGATCATGTTAGATCGTACTTTAAAATTCATGATTATTATAGCTTGATAATTACACATTGTAGCTCCCACTATTTTATTATGAATCAATAGCCCTCACTATTGATCTAAGAGAACCTATAGGCTCCTGAGTGGTTGAATATCCAATATCACTAAAATGTGTTGCTTAGGTTTTACCCGATAAAGCATGATTAAAAGTGGTATCATTTACCATACCAGTTATGATTCATGCAGCTATCGATCCCCAATACTAGCCCATTGATTTATGCTATCATTGGGTTATCAACTCATGATGCGCATACATCTCATGTACACTTACCCAACTACGTCTCTATCCAACATTAACCTTGGGTTTTCCAAACAAGCTAACAATTCTAGTTAAGACCAGCCCACTAATTAGAAAAATTCATTTCCATGGATAGAAAATATTCTTATAGAGAGGGCTTGGGTTTACCAAACAACCACAACTCCAGAAGAACTCAAGTTCACACCATATTAGTGGAAGACGTTAGCCCTAATATATTTAATTGAGGGGTTTCTTTATATTAGTCTCAACATTCCATTAGCATTCTTTATATGTGATGAGTATCCTATATGCTCATTTTACCTCCTTGTTTTGGTCAGTTTTTAAGTTGTTTATGGTTCAAATAAGCCCATGATCGCTCTCTTTATCCGATTTTGTGTTTAGGTCAATCAACGATGAAAATGATGCAATTTTGAGTAGAAGTGAAGATCATTTAGTGAACTCATCAACATGCGCACAGTCTAGACTTGGAGAGCTTTCCAAAGAGCCATAATTCATAAAATTCAGAATCCGAGTGGGCTAGTTTTGAGAAAAAGAAAGGAGGTTGACTCTATTACAACTTAAGAGGTTTCACGCCATAGCGTGAAATCCTTGCCCCCATAGCATGAGGATCATCATGCTATACTGTGATGATCACCACGTTGTAGCGTAATTATCATCATGCTATGATGTGATGATCTACATGCTATAGCAAGTAAACTTTTGTCTCTCCAATTCTTTTTATAGATCCGCTGTAGAGCAAATTTGCCACCCTGCAGCATGCAATGAAGCCTAATGAATTTCCAAAGCCCATTCTCGCTGAAATTTTGGGGGAGTATAAAAGGGTGAAGATTATGGAAAAGGGGGGGTTCGAGTAGAAAGATCAGAAGACACGAAGGAGTAGTAGTCGTCTACCATTTTTAGTTTTTAGGTTGTAAATTCTTCATGTTTGGTTCTTTCTTATTAAGTGTTTTATATGGTTTTAACTATTTTTCCTTTGATTGATCACCTTTGGCATGTTGGATGACTTAATATGAGTCTAAGAAGAGAATGTGAGCTTAGATCATGTATAAAACACCACGCTCTGACACAAGATAGAGATATTTGTAGATTGTATGTGATATTATCGATTTCTTATGCTTAATGAAACCTAAGTTATGATGGTTTGAGGTAGAAGTACATTAAAACCTTTTCTCAGGTTAGCTAGCTATTTCTTGAGAAAGAATAGCTCGATCATCGTGAAATTCATCTTTGATAATTGAACCAAACGTTGTAGAACTTGCTTACCTAGATGCCTTCATATGAATTTTTCAAATGAAACCCAAAACCATAGGTTCCCTTATTTTCATATAGTTTTTCATTGCTTGATATAACTTTCTAATTATTTTTCTTAAGCTATTGTATAGTAAAATTTCATCTCACTGTTTACATAGTCCGAATAAAGTTTAAGGTATCATAATTACAGTAATTGGTAACCAACTCTTGTTGGGACGATACTCTACTTGCCATTGTGTTGCTTGTTATGATGTGTATCCTTGCGCATGTAAGTATGTAGTTTTTGTATACCTCATGCACCGTTCATCACACACACATATTTGGAAATAGAACTTGTGAGCTAAAATTTTGTTACAAGTTTTAAGTCAACAAGTTTTTGGCTCCATTGCCAGGGAGTTGGTGTTAGAACCAATAGTTTTACCAAATACCTTTACTTTACTTTGGATTTTTTTTTGCTTTTCTTTGTTTTCTTCAGTTTTTGACATTTCGTTCCTCTCAACTCTTATGCTTGTAGGTACTAAATAGTGTTTATGTAAAAATTTGGTTGCGATAACCTTGTTCCTTACAACCCAAAGTTAGAGAGAATTGTAAGAAATATTTAAAAAGAAAAAATAAGAAGAAAAATTTGTTGCAACAACCCATGGAGAATCTTCAAGGTCTAAGAGAAAAATATGAAGATATGCACTCTAGAAGTGGGGACAGAAAGGACTCGATAAGCGCAATCCACAGATCTTTGAGAGACTATGCCCATACACCCATGGCGTCACAGTATTCGAGGCCGACTATTCGAAGCAAATGGTTGAACTCAAGCCCATCACTCTTCAACTAATTCAAAACATACAGTTCATGGGTTTGCCGCAAGAAGATCTTAACATCCATATTTCCAAATTCTTGGTAGTATGAAACAAATGTTAAGTATAATGGTGTTAGTGAAGATTCAATTCGCCTTCAACTATTTCCTTTCTCTTTAAATGATAAGTGAAGCACTGGTTGAACTCTGAGCCTCCGAACTCCATCATTACATGGGTTGAGTTGGTTAAAAAGTTTATTTCAATGTTCTTTCCTACAAAGACGGCGAGAATGAGAATATAGATTAATAACTTTGTACAACTTGAGGGAGAATCGTTTTATGAGGCATGGGACATATACAAAGTTCTCTTACGTAAGTGCCTGTATCATAGGCTACCGAAGTGGATGCAAGTCCACCATTTCTACAATGGTTTGAATAGGACAACAAGGACTCTTTGATGCTTCAACTGGTGGGGTATTTATGAGCAAAAGTGAAGATAAGGCATATCAATTACTGAGAATATGACCTTCAACTATGTGGCAGTGAAATAACCTTCTAAAGAAAGCAGGCAGGGATGTATGAAGTTGATGTATTCTCCAACTTGGCGGCCCAAGTTTCTTTGTTAACTAAACAACTCTAAGCTACACAACTTCAAATATGCAAGCATCAGTTAATGCAATTAAAGCATGCACTCCCTTATGTGAATTTTGCAACGAACCTCACCTTAGTTCGGAATGTCAAATTAGGCGATCCATTTGACAGTGACCAGAAAAAGCTTTAATATTTACAGGAAAATTTCAACGCTCAACCTCAATTCAACAATTCTCTAATACTTATAGTCAAGATGAAATGTTTACAATTTCTCATGGAAAGTATCTAAACATGATGCATGGGGAAGCGAGTAAACCTCGGTTTCTTCAAAAGAAGAAGTACAATTTGGAGAAACTGATAAGCAGTGGGTAAATGCCAAATGGAAATGCAAAAGTCTAAACTCAATTCTACAAGCAAAGCAGAACTTCCCTTCAAAAACAGATCATTTCAAATCTAAAAACATTAAAATTGAGAAAATATGAAACTATGATAGATAGAAACAATGGCTGCTTACTGGTTCGTGAAATGAACTAGAGAGAGATATGGAAAGGAAATTTATAAAGTTATCTCATGAAATGGGAAAATAGTGGAAAGTTCAGTCCAAGAAGATGATAATGAACAAGGAAAAAATGAAAGATGCTGAAGAATCAAGTGAAATTAGACCTTCAAGAATGAATATAGCACCTTGAATTTTGAGAATCCCTCTAAAATAATTAGTGGAGTGCTATATATCACGTGGATCTGAAAGTTGTTCAGCCACAAGAATTAACACATCACTATACCATTCATTGATCAAATGGTGGATCGATTAATGATCATGAATTCTATTGTTTCATGATGGATATTCCATTACAACTAGATTATTTATAAACTCGAAAAGATCGAAAATACCACCTTTGTAACTTTGAAATACTAATACATGGTTTTGAGACTTGTTTAGGGTATATTATAATTAAATAAATTTTAAGTAAATAAAAACTGAAACTTAGGAAATTAATAATATTAGAGACAAGGGTAAAGTGGTCATTTACCACTTGAGGACATAAAAGGCATAATACAATAAGGTTTTATGCAATTATGGAATTTGAGGAAAGATTAGGGGCTAAATTAGAATATGGCATAAGTTGATTTACAAAAAGAGAACCTAAGGACCTAAATGCAAAAATGAAAACTGAAAACCAAAATGGGTTTATTGACTTGGCGAACATGGCCTTAAGGGAGTCAAAATGCTCTATATTTTTGGGGTCTCAAAGAAAAAACTAGAGAGAGAAGGGAGAAGGGGAGAAGAAGAAGAAGAGGAAGAGGAAGAGAAGAAGAGAAGCCAAGCAAAAAGGTATGGATTTCTATGATTTTTGGGTATGGAAATTTAAGGATACATGTTTTGGGGTTGTGTGGAACAACCTTTGATACAAGGATTTCTTGTTGGCATTTGATTTTTCTAGGGTTTTTGGTAGAGTTTCATCCTAACTAAAATTATTGAGAGTAAGGTCGTAAAACCCCGTGTTTACAAGAAAAACATGGAATTCCCTTTGAGGTTGGATTCATGGTTTAAATAGCAAGTAATTGAGTTAGGGGTTTAAGTGAGCCTAACAAATCTTTAATGTTTAGTTTGTGTATGGGTTATGACCCGTATTAGAATGGTTTTTGGGAGTAATTCATGAAGAAGTTTTGAAGAAAGATATGTAATGAAAGATGATTTGAAGTAGCAAAAGAGATTCAGATGGAATTTGGAGTGGTTTTTGATGTGTATATAGAGTATTGAGTTGATTTGGGTAAATATATTGAAAAGGAAGAAAAGCCCGTGCAGGCGAATTTAGTATCTGAGTGCAGCTAAAGCGGAATGCCGTGCAACTAGTGTTCTGTTTTCTATTAGAGCCAAGTGTTCGTATTTTGGCTATAAATTATCATTTCAATCAGGTTGAGTGATTCAAGTTGATAATTAAAATGTTCAAGGAGAACCAAACATCTATGAAATGGTACCTTCAAATTCTGATTCTGTGTATTTAAAAATTCACTCAAAGAAGTAGGGTTATGTTCAAGCCAAATTCTGCTTCGAGTTTTTACCATAGAGAAGTAAACTCCAGTTGTTTAGAACATAACTTGAGTTCGATTTTCGTTTAGGTGATTCAGGTTGAAGGAGAACCCATAGCACCTTATCTTGAAAGGCGTCTGAAAGAACGATGTCAAATGAGTCAAGACCTTTGGAAAATGAGTATTACAAACTGTCCCTAGTGTAATATCGGTAAACGGACTAGTTTGGCATGAAAATGCCATAACTTTAGTTTGGATGATCCAATTGGAATGATTCCAATTTCTAAGTAAAATAGATTTATAGAGGGACAATAATACATGAATGAAATTGTGAATACATAGATCATACCGTACAAGTATCTGAAATGTCATATGTAATAGGCATAAACATGAATATCTGTTATGAAACATAGCTTGAAATGAAACATGAACATGAATAAGAAAGGCAATATGTCATGAATACATAATATGGCTAAGAATGCCCCTATTATAAGATAGTAAGTTACTGAACTCATGTAATTGTAAAATTTCCTAAGACTAGTTATTGAATGACACGGCACTCTCTGAGCGTGCTTCGGCACATTAGTGCTGAGCCTGTTGAATGGCACTCTGACGTAGCCGGCACATTAGTACTTCGATTACTCTCGATTAGTGTGTGACACTCTGCAATGGTATGTTGTCAGTATGTCCTCACGATTAGTGCAGACACTCTGCATGGTGTGGCTTGCACTCTGCTTTGTGCTCACGGCACCTCGATGCTATACTCTCTTGCCAGGTACTAGTGAACTATGTCCTCATATTAATATTCTTGGTATAGGCAATCTAACGGGTTATATGAGTAAGACTCTAAATAAGAGGCAGAAGTAAAGAAATAGTATGGTAGTCTTAATCTTACCTCTGGTGCCTCTGTGTCTGATGCAATAGTACTACGGTACTTTTGTACAAGTAAAATGTTACGTAGTACTAAGGGTACTTAAAATTATCAGAAATACGGGAATAAATACAAATGAAATTATAAGATTGCAATACAAGTATACAGTTCGTAATACAAGTATAGATCAAAATATAAAATAATACACAACACAAGTATAAGTTCCGTAAGACAATTATAGTTTTAGGTAATGTGCAGTATAAGATCCGAAATACAAGAATAAGCTTTGTAATACAAGTATAAGATCCGTAAGACAAGTATATGCTCTGTAATACAAGAATAAGACCCGAAACACAAGAATAAGTATAATTTATGTAGTACTTACGGGTACCTCCGTATAAGCTCCGGATAAGGATAAACTCAGTAGTACCTATGGATATCCCCGTATGAGTATAAGTTAGTAGTACCTATGGGTACTTTTAATTAAATATAAGTGTGATATAAGCTGAGTATGTGTCTTTTAGGACATTTGGTCTAAAGTAGTGCCAAGAGTACTTCCGTATAGAACAAGTTCCATAATACAGTATATGTTACATGTAATATCCTACGTAGTACATACGGGTACCTCAGAAGCCCAGTGTAAACTCAGTAGTATAAGTATAAAAGCCCTATGGTACATAAAAGTATAAAGCCTTGTGAGTACCTAAGGGTATCTCTATATAAGCATAAGTTACAGAACTCCCTACGGAGATCTGAGATAGATATGAAATGCGAGCATGTGGATAGAGTATCGGTCGGCGAAGTTAATTATGTACAGGGAGATGCAGATAATTATAAGTTAGAGCCAGTATTAGTATAAGTCGATATGTATGTCCTTTGGTGAGACTGAATAAACCTCATGTTGATAAACATAAGTATGTTCTACAGGAGGGTGGAATATTAGAATAAGTCTGCCATAAGTGTAAGATCTGAGTAAGTATAAGTTTGTTATAAGTATAAGTTCAGTACCGTATACGAGATATCTGAAAAAGCATAAGTTTGTTACAAGGATAATTATGTATGTAAACGTGTTATATGAATTCATGAAGATTATGATATCTGTTACTGTTATATGTTTATTGTGATCCAGTATAAATGCATGTGTATCCGTATAAGTTATAAGATATGTTTCCCACTAAGCGTAAAGCTTAGCACGGGTTTTTAATCCGTGTAGGTACAGGAGAAGACATCTGAAAACTTCCGCATACAGCTGGGCCAGCACACTAGTAGGGGTTCACTACATGTAGATTCCGCGCTCTGATTTGTAAATGTAAAAGTACAGTTTTGTATATGTAAATGAGACTCAGTATATGTGTATAGATTGTGTTCGACACCACTCCAGTGGTAGTTCTTTTGTATATGTAAATGATATTTTGATTCTCTTATAAAAAAAAAAAAAAATAGGTAAAGAGTCCCAGTTTATAGTCTCGTGCCCCGAACTCGGTTCGGATCCACCAATCGGGTCGGATCAAGAACCGGGGTGTGACAACCTTCACTTGCCCCTAGGGTACTTTTGCATTTTGAAGGATGTCGTTTGTGTTATGTCATGCTCTGGGTACGTTTCAAATATGCATGATGGCAATATTTTCAGACATGGTAGAAAGGAAAAGTGTTTATGGATGGCTTCTCTGTGGTGGGTACTTCATTTGATAATTGTCTTGCAAACTTGGAATCTATATTGGTTAGATGTGAAGAGACAAATTTGGTGCTCAATTAGGAGAAATGTCACCCTATGGTGAAGAAGGCATTATACTGGACCATAAGATCTCAGAGAAGGGCATTGAATTTGACAAAGCTAAGATTGAGACTATTGAGAAACTTCTTCCTCCAACTTCAATGAAAGGAATCAGAAGCTTCTTGGGGCATGCCATATTCTACAGGAGGTTCATTAAAGATTTTTCCAAGATTTCTAAACCTCTTTCAATTCTTCTTATTCAAGGAGCTCCTTTCAATTTCAATGAAGATTACATGTAAGCATTCTCCACTCTAAAAGAAAAGCTTATTTCAGTGCCTATTAATTGCTTGCTCCAGTTAGGAATTTTCATTCAAATTGATGCGATAAGTAGTGTAAATGAGGGGGCATTTTAGGAGCAAGAAAAACAATGTATTCCATGTTATCTACTATGCAAGTAGAACTCTCAATGATGCTCAACTGAATTATACAACAACTGAAAAGGAGTTACTCGCCATCATGTTTTTCATAGACAAATTTTGTCCCTATTTGATTTGGAATAAGGTGGTTGTCTATACCAATCACTCAGCGATAAAATATCTTATGGAAAAGAAGGATGCAAAACCAAGACTTATCCATTAGGTCTTACTTCTTTAAGACTTCGATTTGGAAGTTAGAGACAAGAAAGGTACGGAGAAAATGGTGGTTGATCATCTCTCTATATTAGAGTTGACGAAATGTGATGTGCTTCAAAAAGTTCAAATTAATGTGAATTTTCTTGATGAGCAACTCTTATCTATCTCTCATGTTGAATCAACCCCTTAGTTTGTGGACATAGTTAATTATCTTGCCGCCAGAGTCCTACCTTTAGATTAGTCATCCTAGCAAAAGAAAAGGTTCTTCTCAATCATGAAACATCCATATTGGGAAGATCCGATGTTGTATAAGCATTATGCTAATTAATTGATTAGAAGATGTGTTCTTGAATATGAGATACACGCCATTCTTCATCATTGTCATTCTTTGGAATGTGGAGGTCTCTATGGAGGAAGTAAAACAGCCGCAAAAGTGTTGCAGTGGGGTTTCTATTGGCCCGACTTATTCAAGGATGCTCATACATTCGTAATGGCATGTGATAGATGCCAAAAGATGAGTAACATATCAAGGAGAAATGAGATGCCCTTAAAATCTATCTTTGAGGTTAAACTTTTTGACGTATGGGGAGTCAATTTCATGGGTTCATTTCCCTCATCTTACAACCATCAATACATATTGTTGGCAATGGATTATGTTTCAAAATGGGTCAAATCCATTGCAACCCCCACAAATGATGTGAAGGTGGTATTGGAGTTTCTAAAGAAAAACATTTTCAAAAGATTCTGTACCCCTCAAGCCATCATAAGTGATGAGGGAACCCACTTTTGCAACAAACTGTTTGAGGCACTTTTGTTGAAATACGGAGTCAAGCACAAAATTGCTTTGGCATATCACCCTTAAACAAATGGGCAAGCTGAAATCTCAATAGAGAAGTGAAGAAGATTCTTGAGGAAACAATGAGTTCGTCTCGAAAAGACTCGGCGAAGAAACTTGATGATGCTCTTTGGGCATACCGAACGACTTTCAAGACGCCAATAGAAATATCTTCCTATAGACTTGTTTTTGGTAAGGCGTGTCACCTTCCAGTTAAGATTAAACATAGAGCTTATTGGGCTATGAGACAACTTAATATGGATTTGAAAGCGGCGGGGAAAAGCGATTGTTGCAATTGAATGAACTTGAAGAATTCAGAAATGAAGCCTATGAGAATGCCAAACTCTACAAGGCGAAGGCCAAGACGTGGCATGAAAAACATATTGTTCAAAAGGAATTTGAGCTGGGATAGCAAGTTCTTCTATTCAATTCAAGGCGAAGGTTATTCCCCTAGAAACTAAAATCTTAATGGTTTGGGCCATTTACAATATCTCAAGTCTATACTCATGGAGCCATTGAAATCAAGCACCTGGAGAAAGGAACATTCAAGGTCAATGAGAAAAGGTTGAAACCATATTATGGAGGTGACTTCAACACAAACAAGGCATCCATACTTCTTGAACTACCATAATTGGAGTACATTGAAACATTTGTGTTGAAATATTGTGTTGGAATTGGTTGTTCGTATAATGCCATTGAGATGCAGGAAAGTCGAGCTAACGACATTAAACAAAGCACTTCTTGGGAGGCAACCCAAGCTTGGTGATGTTTGCTTCACATTTCTCAATTTTTGTTTCCTAGATTCTTCATTTCTTATTTTTTATTTTATTTTACTTGATTTTAATTTATTTTCTTCTTTTCAATGTGATCTTGTTTGGTATGTTTTTGTTCTTGAATTGTAGGTTTTCATAATTCATGAGTTGATTTTAATGCCAAAAGTTTGGAAATCAAGATGTATATGGATGTTGGAAGGCTATTGAAAACTATTCTAAGTGTTGTGGTGTTACAATGTGAAGATTAAATCTAGAGGTTATTTACTGTTGGGGTCTAAGCAATTCCACACTACAGCGTGTGAATCAAAAGCTTAGGCATGAAATTTCGGCTACTCTCTATATGATCATAAGCCATTTCACGCTACAACGTGAAATGTCATGCCACAACATCATATCTAAAGGATAGATCAAAGGCCAAGAGGGTATGAACTGTGAATTATCAATCAATTTCATGATATAACATAAAAGTTTCAAAAGAGGCATGGAAAACAAAGAAAAGGGGTAGTGTAGGTGATGTGTATCACACTACAACGTGATGTACATCACACTACAGCGTGCTGCTTTAAATGCACCACAAAACCCAAATTTGAACCTAAAATTTTTTTTCATTCTCCTTCCTCTAAACCGTACACCCTCTGCCACCCAAAACCCTAACTCCCATTTCCTCCCCTTCCATCTAAACCTCCCATCCACATAACCTAATCCCCTTCTACATCTCCACTTCAAACAATCTATTCCAACCAACCGTAGAGAAGAACCCATCTACCCCACATTGCCTACCTATCTCAACCTCATTCGTGGAGAAGAAAGGAAGAAAAGGGTGGTCTCCTTGTTGTTGGGAAACTTGGAAGGGCAATAGCTCTATTATTATATTTGGATAGCTTCTCACATGCTTAGTCCTCTATATAAAAGAGATGTTTTATGGAGTGCACACCACCTGTTTGATTAAATGCTTTAAAGAGTTATAAAGCTTCAAAGTGCCATTATTTGCTACATATATTTCAAGCAGTTGCAAATAATGTCTCTAAGGCCTTGTATAACTCTTCCTTGTATAACTCTTCCTTGGGTGAGTTTCTGTTGTAAAGGCATGGCACCTAAAAAGAGGCCATATAAGAATATGGCTCCTCCTCTTCAAGCAACTTTGATTCCCCCAAATTCATCAACAAAGAAGAATCCGAGAGATATGAAAAATTAGAGAAATTGAAATCCCTAAAGGAAAGAAGTTTTTCCAAGCTCAAATGGTATGCTCAAAAGAGAGATTCAAATCAAAGGGTGGAATGAATTATGCAAACATCCCGAGGCTTTAGTTTCTCCCATAGTTCGTGAATTTTATGCAAACTTATGTGAGGAGCAAGAAGGAAAAATCTTTGTCAGAGGTCAATAGGTACCTTTTTATAGAAAAGTGATCAACGAGCATTACAAGCTACTGGAGGAGAATTGTGATCAATTCAAGTCTCTTTGCAATAATCTGAACTATGATATGATCCTTGAGTGATTAATAGATAGCAGAGTGCAATGGAGATGCAATCCAAGTGGTCTTCTTCCCATCAAAGAGTCTATCTTATCTAGGGAAGATGTGGAACCACTTCATTGCGGCAAGAATTATCCCAAATAGCAACACATCAGAGGTGAACAAAGAGCCTGCTTTATACCTCTATGCCATCATGGAAGACATCCCATTTGATGTGGGAGAAATAATAGAAACATCAATCTTGATGAGCACAGTAGGGAAGCATAATCTTGGGCACTCGACCCTCATTTTGGAATTATTTAAGAAAGTGTTGACTAGACCCAGAAACATGTTGCACATTGTACATTCATTATTATACGAAGATTATAACATTATCCTTTGAAGGACTCACTATCCCAATCCCGGCAATCGCCATGAAACGTGTAGACCAAAATACATATACAAATTTATGACACTATTACCAAAGGACTATTAACTAATCCCGAGCAAGCAGTGCGACAACTTGTTAACATCATACCTATCATAACCAAAATCTCTTAGAAATTAGAACAATTTAATTTATTGGTTTTGGATTTAGAAGTGTAAGTGCACGGTCAAATAGTAATAAAATGGACTTAAGAGATCGGATAATAGATCCTGAGATCTCGAGGAATTTTCATCAACTACCTGACTACAAAATTAATACTATTTGGACCATAAATTGATACGGGTTTCTAGCATGAAAATTTGAAATCAGCTAGTTCAAAGAGAAATGAACATTCAAATAGTGAAATAAAACAAATGAAGGAAAATAAGATTCCTACAAAAAGAAATGAATCTTGAAACGGTTATCATAGGAAGACACATTAAGAGAAAGCGATTCATAGTGAGCGATCAATTCACCCATCAGTTCATCTTGAATTAATTTCTTGATTATCTCAAGTTTCAAAATCGCCAGGCATTTGTAGTGCGTTTGGATCTCTCACGCTCCACATTTCGTTATCTCTTCTTCTGATTCTCGAATTGGGAGACGAGAGATAGCCGCATAACAAAGAACTTTCGGCAAGATTTGGGTGTTTTTCTTTTTGCAATACTTCCTACCCATTTTATGGGTGTTTGTGCACCTTGGCTCTCCCGAGTTGTTGAAAGTCGACGAGGATATCGACTGGTGCTCTTCCTCGAAATTAAAATAGATCAACCTTTCATGATTAGATCTTAGCTAACACGGGATTGGCCTCGCTATCGAGATTGAGGTGAAATCTCACCTTGTTTAAATAGATAAGTCGTTCAACTCGTTCTTGACTTCAAGTGAGAGAGAAAGTTTATCTAAGTGAACTCTGGCTGAAGGATCCTAATAGCGAGGAGTTAGTATACCTTGAAAATGTACATTACTCCAGGATTGTCTTCTGTGTCACTCGAGAGGACCTCCTTGAAATCGAATGCCCAGCAATTCTTAACGGATATAGTAAAGGCGATATTTGAATTAAAATAAATAAACTCCGCCATCACGAAGTAAACCGTGGCAAAGTGAACAAGATGCTGCAATTACTACGGGAAAAATCAATTACATTCTCAGCGTTCACTAAATGGAAGAATTTTGGGTTCCTCAATTCTTTGAATCCACCACACGATGCAGCATCCTTACGATCAAAGAATAGCGCAATTGAAGTAAAATAATCGAATCCGAAATTCATCACGAACGATGCATTCGGGTAGTAATTTTGAAAGAAATTGAATTATGTATTCGGCTTGTGAAAGCGATAACATTCGGATCAAAAAAAATAATAAGCGAAAAACTGAGACAAACATCTGCTCTAAAATAAAGGAAAAGAAAAGAAAAGAAAATAAAATAAAATAAAAGTGAAGCCTAGGCTACCCAGATCTCTCTTTTGATGCGCCTCCGACTTCCTTTACTATTCTAGGTAGCTGCGTATTTATAGGGTTTTCGGTTGGGCCCCTAATCTGATACTCTTTCTTGTGGATTTGAGTGCTTAGGCCCGAGTTCTGCCCCGATTTGCGACCTCGGTTGCCTTTGTATGACATCGAACTCATGTCGCGACATCGGCTTGAGATACACTTCCTATGAAATGGTCGTTATTCGGGTTACATACGACACCAATCTTATGCCCTTGCGGGTTTCGAGTTGATCGCTTGTGATGTCGCGACATGTAGCGCTATCGCGGTAATCATTTCTAGTCGCTGCGATCTTCTATTGGATTTGTTTCACGATGTCGCGACATCAGGATGTTGTTGCGACATGGGCTCAAGTCTCACAGACACTTCCCTTTGGTTGTCATGATGTCGACCTCGGTTTTCTTGTGGTGACATCGCCAATGGTCTGATTTCCTTGGTGGTGTCCCACGATGTCGTGACATCAAGCTCATAGTTTACGAAGCCTTCCCGGTTGATCACTCTTGATGTCACGACTTCAGCATTACAGTGCCTGTAACAACCAGTTGTTCTTGGTGTCGCGACATCAGTCTTCTTGTCATGACGTACCTCTTCTTTGTGGGTTCTGATAGTTTTGTTGATGATGTCGCGACTTAATAGTTTGTCGCGACATCGCTCTTTTAATTCTGCTCCTTCTTGGTACTAGACGCCATTCTATCGTGACCTGCATCAAATTCTCTTCAATCTTTCTGATGTCGCGACTTTAGAAGCTGGTATGCGGGGACCTAGCTGCATCAATGAGCTCGACCCGATTGCTTTCATTTACCCCTTTACATCATTCATTGCATTTTATCCACTTATTTACCGCATTTTTCCTTTTCATCTTTGTTGCTTCTTTCACCTTTAATGACAAATTGGTGAGTTTCTTCTAATTCTGTATATGAATTGGTAATTTTAAGCGAAAATCAACGAAAAATGGACTAAAGAGATGACTTTTAAGCTCATCAGAGCTCCCCCGAACTTAAATTTTGCTTGTCTCAGGCAAAAGAAAAAGAAAAGATTTGTTTGTCCTCAAACAAAAGGACATTACCGATTAGTTACGCGTTGGCAATCAATTTAATTGTAAGCAAGGTATGCATAATTTTATGTATATCTAGCTTCAAATCCAGTTCAAGGTTAGTTTCTACTTTTCATAATAGTATACAAAACTAAAGCTATTGAAATTGTTTACAAACAACATAATCATTGATCTGTTGAATAATAGATTATTTTTCCTTTCTCATTTCATCTTGAGTCAATTAACCTAAAGTCCTTCACCGTTTTGATTGTTTCCATATTTCAAATTCCATAGTTTGTTTTTCATATTGATGCTCCCACTTGGCCCAAATTGATTTCGATATGAATCAATCGGAGTCTTTTGAGGCTTATATTGTTAAACAGGTAATGGGTAGGATGGAAGGAATTTTTAGGTTAAGATTACTCTGACCCTTTTCTCTCTTCTTCTGCCCTTTCTTTCTTATAGTTTCTCTAAATAACTCCCCTAAGCTTCATGTTTGGGACATCTCTTTGATCTCTTCAATTCAGAACTGTATGCCCCCTATTTTTCACTGGGGAATTTTTTTCTTTGTTTGTCACCATTTAAGGATAGTGCAATGTTTTAACTTTTTAGGCTTTCTAACACTCTTAGCGAACTTTGGGTTAGTAGCTCCCATACGGATATGGCATTAGGGTCATGAGTGTTGAAACACCCCCAGAACTTAATTGTTGAGAGAGTTAGGCCTGAAGATGAAGCTTTATCCCCTATAAAGCGTTCTTACTATTGCATTTTGCTCTTTGTCTTTTTCTTCATTCCCTTTTGGGTTCTCGAAAATATATACTCCCTAAACTTCATTTTCTTACTTCCTCCTTAGTTCTGGGTAATGGGGTTCTTTCTTTGGAGGATTGATTTCTTAGAATGGGTTGGGGTTTCCATTGAATTCATTTGAAAAAAATAAGCTTGTTGGATTCGATTACGGAACTAAGGTATATATATTAAGGCATATAAGTGGGGATAAGTTAGAATGGCTCAGCGTCGAATGGCACCGCATCATCTCTTGTTAAATTTGTATCACCTAGGATTTCGCGCAACCAATAATCCTAACAAATTCTAGAATTTGGTTTGAGCAGTTGTGACTAACCATGAAATTTTTGACCCATTTTGTTAATGAGTATTTAAATTAATTGGTATTCAACAGGTTCTTTGAATCTATTGTTCATACCCTGAGCTTCGAAAAAATTGTTTTGTTCATACATTATATTACCTTATCGATTACGGACTTATCGGTTAGATATAATGATGCACTTTATGTTTCAATGGCTGCCCTTTATTTGGCCTTTATTCTACATTTTAGCTCATTCCTAATCTAAGCTACTTCATTGGTCAGTTCTATTACATCAATGAGTTTTATTAAGAACTAATTTCTACTTTAATATCTAATCATGCATCTTCCGGCAACACGATATTGAACGACAAATTCAAAAATAAGCACTTTACAACAATTGATTCAAGTTTCTCATTTTATTTACGATTCAATTACAGCGGTTTAGAACTTCTGATATAGAAGGAGTGATTGAAACTTGAATGGATAGGTCTATTTTTCTTTTACATTTGCGGGTATAGATGTTTGGGGATCCGAATTAAAGTGTCAATTGTGAAATTTAGTGGAATCTTGCTTCTATTCTCCTCTGTCCTTGGCTTTCTCTTTGTCGGTCGCACTTTCATGTAATTCATTTGAGAGATCCACCTTTTTGTTGATTCATCGCATCTCATTCCAAAAGTATGTTCATGTTTTTCATCATTAATATTACTCAAGATTTTGGCAGGGTTGTTGATGATGAGTCAGTTCTCTAGCCCACATCTTCCTCTGAATGCATCGTTTCCATCCCAACACCTTGTCTCTCCCTTCCATCTTTTGTCTCAAAATCTGCAGGACATATAAGAAATTTAAAATCATTGTTCTCCTTTGTATACGCTCTTTCTGTTTTAGCATCCTTTCCTTGATATTCCCGAGGCGATTGTCTACGTAGCAGTTGTTGTAGAATGCCTCGTGGCCCGAACCCCGGCTTCTTTATGGATCACTATCCCTTGTTTGTTTCTTCTGAGTTTCTCTTCTTCAGCTGGGTACCTCCTTCATACGTTCTTCCTTCCTTTTCGGCTTTGCTTCCCGTTCTGTTCCACTTTTTGCAACTCGGCTTAAATCTTTCTTATATTTCTGTAGTTCTTAACTCCCCATTCTTGATCTCTTCTTTTTTAGTTCTTTTCACGGGGCTTCCTCCTGAACTCTTATTGCAACCTCCACTCCTTTTCCCTTGCCTCCATCTTGTTTTGCATAGGCATTTCCATGATTGCACAGTTCTCTTGTGTTTCCCCTAGAACTTTCTCCACCTTTTCTTTGAATGTCCTTGCATGGGAGGAGAACTAGCTAAAGGGAAGAAATCTTGAGAACTAACTTTCATCCTGCCACTGCAGTATCGCAAATGGGAAATTGTGCATCCCGGAGGAATACGTGTTCCACTTCTTCTTGCGAGTTGGAACTTCTTCTCTGTTTAATCGGTACCCCCGCTTTTCTTAGGATCCTTTGATCGTACCATTTCTTTATGCTATCCTTGTAGATGGTAGCATTATCATTTGAAAGAAAGAAAGCGGAAGCGTTCTCAGTTATTCTGATTGAATAGTTGTAGCTTAATCTCTCTTCCTTTACGGGTTTGAAATCGAGTTCAACTTCTTGATGGCCCATCGTTTGCCTTGTATTCTAATTCAGAGGTAGGTGACATGGTTTTCGAATACAATTACGTATGGGGACATTCGATGGGATTTGTATGATCCTGTAAGCCCGGTGTCATCGAGTTTGGAAGACCAATCCTTCCTGTTTGGACTCACTGCCTTTTCAAGTATTCTTTTAATCTCACACATTGGAAGTGCAGCATCCATTAGTGCAGGATGATACGCTAGACTCATTACATGTTTGATCACATACACACTCATAGGTTGATGATAGTCACAGATTGTTCCAAATGCACTTTCAGAAATATTCTTTTGCAAGAAGCTCACTGCTTGTATTAGCATCATTTCCTAGAACAAGCCTTGCCTCCACCCATTTGGAAGCGTAATCAAGCTAGCCGGTATGTGCAGTTGATGATGGTAGAATAGTCCATCAAGAATCATCCCATTACATCAAATAATTGCACCACCATAATATTTCTTAGGGGCATTTCTGTTTATACTTTGTGATATTTCCAATCTTACGGCATCGTCACATAATGACGTCGGTACAATCTACGCGTGGGCCAATAAAATCAGTTGGAGTATTTTATGAGGAAATTTGTTCTTTCTTGAAAAGTACCCCAATAAGGTGATACATGGCATTCATCGAAATTTTTCCTTGTTCATTTTCTAGCACGCATTTTCTTATTATCGCATGGCACCTCTTTTAAATAAAAGTGGATCATAAAATATGTCACACTCTTTGTCGGTTAAGTTTCTCTTACATTTGGGAAGTGAATTCGAAGGAACTACTCCTGAAGCTAAATAGTTCACAATGTCGGCATACCATGGAAGTTGTGAAACCTTAAATGGTTAACAAATGCAGGAATTCTTATTAATATTATTCTCCTCCTGCGGTGCTTCTTTCTCTCTTGACAAGTGATCAGCTATCACATTGTCATCCCTTTTATCATAGTTCCAAATCAAACTCCTATGTTCATGACACCCACCTTATTAATCTTGGCTTAGCATTTTGACATCAATGTTTGATTATTTGCATGATCAGTGTAGATAGCACATGGGATCCTAAAATGTATTGCCTAAATTTTTCACAAGCAAATACTATAGTTAGCATCTCTTTTTCAGTTGTTGAGTAGTTCTCTTATGCTTCATTGAAGGTTTTACTAGCATAGTATATGGCCCTGAATATTCTTTCTTTTCTTTACAACCACGGCTCCAGCCATGAAATCCTTACATCACATTATTTCAAATCCACGATCATTACGGGTGCAACCCATTATAGGTGCTTGTACCCGATCTGATTTTGAATTTCTTCAAAAGCATGCTGCGGAGTTATCAAAATTGAACCTCGTATCTTTCGATGTCACATAGCGATGGCTATTTTGAAAAGTCTTTGATGAATCTCCTGTAAAATCCGGCATGCCCAAGAAGCGCCTCCTTTCATGGTAGGTTGTGCAAGAGTTTGATAATGGATACCTTAGTTAGTCTACTTCTAATCTATGTGGAAATTTTGTATGAGAACAATACCTTATGTCACCATAAAATGGCATTTTCCCAGTTCAATGCTAACTGTTTGTCTTGGCATCTTTGAAGTACTGTTTCCAGATTGTTTAAACATTGATCAAAGTTGGATCCATACACAGTGAAGTCATCCATGAAAATTTCCATTACTTCTTCAACCAAATCTGAGAATATAGACATCATACACGTCTGGAATGTAGCTGGAGCATTATAGCCCAAATGCTTTGTCCTTCTGAAGGCAAAGGTACCATAGGGGCATGTGAATGTGGTCTTCTCTTGATCCTCAGGTGCAATTGCGATCTGATTGTATCCTGAGTACCCATCCAGAAAACAAAAGTGAGGGTGTCCTGCTAACCTGTCCAACATCTGATCAATGAAAGGCAAGGGGAAATGATCTTTTCTGGTTGCTGCATTCAACTTCCTGTAATCAATACATACCCTCCATCCTGTCACTGTTCTTGTTGGAATCAATTCATTTTTCTCATTGCGGATCACAGTAAATCCACCCTTCTTTGGAACCACATGGATTGGACTTACGAGGACTCTGAGGTGCATAGATGAAGCGGCCATTTAGCAATTTAGTACCTCTTTTCTTTGACTACTTCCTTCATTGCGGGATTCGAGTCTCGGCTGATGTTCTCACGGTTGGCTTTGAAGTTTCTTCCGGTAGAATTTTGTGCATGCGAATAGATGGTGTACCCTTCAATTCTTCAATGGACAGCTATAGACTCTTTATGTTTCTTGAATCACCGGTTTTCTCCTGGTGGTTCTAAGTAAAACATACTTCAAATGACTTGGCGTTCTTTCAACACGCTTCCTTCTTCTAACGCTTTTGCTGAGTTTTTTTCATTATTACTTCCTCTTGTTCATCTCTTTCTTTCAAGGCCATGCTCATCACAAGCCATGAATGAAAATCATTGTATGAAATAAATCGAGTAATCATCTTCGAGTACCGAATTATCTTTTCACTGATAAAATTCTTGATCACATAATCATTTTGAACATCAAAAATGGAAAGTTATAGACTCTGCATCACTATATTGAAATTCTTCCTCTTATGGCGTCTATATCTCCGTATGCCCTCGATCAACAAGCTGGCTTCTTCTCCAACCTCAAGGTAAGAACTCCTTTCGTATATCGAACGAAAGGCTCCGGGCCGAATGGTCTTCCGTAATGGGTGGGTACTTGTGAATCTCCATGTCTAGAATGATAAAACCATCGAAACAAATTTCCCAACAGTCACCAGCACATCTTCCAAGACTCCTTCCGGGTTTTACCTTTCATCGACCAGCCTTCGCCATTTGAAGAGTAATATGGTAGGAAGTAGCCTCCCCTAAACTTAATTGTTTGCAATCGCAAAAGGCATCAAGTTGATACTAGCCCCAGTCACGAGCTTCTCTGATTTCCAACCTTCTATTATGCAAGAACAAAACCCCGGATCCTTCATCTTTTCTCGCACTTTCACTGGGCACCATGAGCAAGAGATCTTGCTAACCTTCCTTCACGATCTTCTCTTGCTCGCATCGGCATCCGAAACACTACTTCCAAAGAAAGGCATAATCGATCTCTAGCTTCCTGGAAAGTTTTCAAAAAACTGAAAATTGCTCTTCATTTTGATTTCATAGTCACGCGGAAAAATCAGTCTAGAGCCTCGATGTCCTTCCTGGCCCACTCTTTCCTTCTTTCCAGCCTCTTCCTTTCCTTGACTGCCTTTTCCTCACGCCACATTTTTTTTCTTTCATCATCTCTAACTCCTGCCCCACTCTCACTTCCCAGATGCCCATGGGCCTGGGATTTCAAAACGCCAAAGCACTTTCTCCGCTTCAGGTTAGGCCACTACCTATTTGTGTCTCTAGGTTTTTGGTTGCATTGGTAGTGTTCTCGAAAACTTGAAAATTGGCAGCGCTGGGTTCCACTGCTGAACTGCTCATGGAGGTTCAACAAATTTCTTATTATCCCCATGAACCGCAAAGACTGCTCTTCAAAACATAGGGCCCTCCGACCCGCCGTGGTATTCGCTCTGTGTTCATTTCCTGTCACGCCGGATCTGCCGTCGCTGATAATCCCGGGTGGCTCTGACGGCCTTTGGGCCTGTGACGCCCTCCCCACCATATGAGTAGTTCTCATGGTTCTCAATCCTGATGATAATGTGTTGGTAGGTTAGTAATGGCTGATGTCGAGCTTTTGGCTCACCCAAATTACTTAAACTTCCAAGATCATGTACTGTTCATCACGCTTCATTCCTCTCACACTTTCAACTGCTTCCATTCCTGCTGGCGAAGGTGGCGTCTTCTTTTTCTTTCGCCATCCACTGGATGTGATAATAAGGTCCACCTCATCTCCATACGCCATCTTGCCTGGCCCAACTCTTTCCCAGAGCTTTCTCAGCTCAAGAGTTTTCATTGCATTTGGCCAGTCCTCGATCGATCCCTTGGTCTCAAAGACTTTTGATGCTGAACACCATGAAGATGAAGCATCAATGATTCCTTTACACTACTGGCAAGATATACTGTTCGTCCATTTTTGGTCTAAGTCTGATCCATGCATTAACACCTTTCAAAGAACCGTCAATCTTTCCAAGCCACTTAGAGGCTGTTCCTCTCCCCTGCTAACCACTGCAGGATCTTCTCCTTCCTCTCTGAGGCTGAGTGATGCGGAAAGACCCATATGTTTCCCACCGGCCCCTTCCCAACTGTCAATGCATTCACATGGTAAAAGATCCACCATGGGGCCATAGAGCACTAGAGAGAATGGGTTCAGACGCACTTAACGACTTCCGCTCCAATTCCATTTAATCTCATCGACAGCCATCCCCGAATCCCTCCGATGCCTTCTGGTCCTCACGGGATGGTCAAAGAACTACGTCTCAACCATCATGGATTAGTACGGCTTCACCAAAACATTGGTCTTAACCCGCAGTTGTCTCGATCGCAGGTAATCATCCTTTAATACACCGGTCCCAGAAGCCTCTTCCACGGTACCGTGGATTGGCGTCTTCTGATCGCTTTCTGCGTTTGGGCCATTCTCGCTCTCATTTTCCATCCGCCATGGTGGAGCGCCGCCTCTTATCTCCTGCTTCGCGTTTTCACCAGATTCTGAATCAGATCCGTATTCTATTTCCTACGCACGAAACTTTTGTTCCCAAACAAAACATACTAACATTACCAGATTTAGTCCGGTCAAACAAATATTTAATTGGTTTGGCGAAGGTCGCTGGCGCAAAAGAGCCACCGCTTGAAACGCTTATTTTGTTCTTTTCAAAATGTCCAAATTAGTATTTCCTTCTTCATCCGAATATTGATACTAAATCCTTCAATCACTTAACTACGTTTATAAACTGTCGACGAATCAAAACATGTTTGCACATTTATGCATTAGTTATGCATGCAAGATTATAACGTTATCATCAAGACTACTATCTAATCCTTTGAAAATCGCCATGAAACTTATTTGACCGACCAAAAAATACATATATTAAATTCATATACTATTACCAAAAGGACTATTAACTAATCCTATAAATAAATACGAACTTCAATAAGAGATCATATCATCAAACCAAAACCTTTAGAGTAGAACACTATCGTTCTTCTTATCGAATTTCAAAGTGCAATGTCATATAATAAATGGATCTATATCTTGATATCATCCTTGGCTGTAGATCTCAAGAATTTTTCATCAACTAATCCCGACTACTTCCAAATTACATTATTTGAATTTACAACTGATACTGGCTTGTGCATGAAAGTCAAAATCAATCTAGTTCAAAGAGAAATGAACATTCAAATAGACTCGAATGAAACAAACGAAGGAAAATAAATTCCTACAAAAAGAATTACTCATCGGTCAGCTATCATAGGAAGATTACATTAAGAGAAATACTATAGCGGTTCATCACCTCCCCAGAGTTCATACCGAATTAATTTTTGACATCTCAGTTTGTAATCTGCCCATGGCATTTCAGAAGTGGGCAAATGATCTCTCCACGCTCCACATTTCCTCATTCTTCTTCCCGATCTCTCTCACCACAGTGTCAGAGATAACTACTTTACCAAGAACCTCCTTGTCGGGTATTTTTCTTTGGCAATACCATACCATTTGCGACCACCCTAGCTCCTTCAAGCATTAGTCGCAAGGATATTAACTTCCAAATTACTCTTCAAATTAAAATAGATCAACCTTTCTCATTAGATCTCAATAACACGGATTAAGGTCTCTACCATCCAATTGAGGCGGAAATCTCCTCGTTTGTTTAAAGAGAGGGTCTGTCAACTCTGCTCTTGACTTCATGAGAAGAGGATTTCAGATCTGGCGAACTATGAAAAGCTCAAAGATCCCACAAGGTTAGTATACCTCGCAAATAATATTACTCCTGCGTGATTGTCTTCCTCGTGGCACCAGGACCTCCTTGAAATCGTGGAAAGATCAATTTAAATTTGTGGTAGTAAACTATATTCAGATCCAAACCATAACCATAACTGAAGTAAATCAAACCAAACAACAAGATGCGCAAATTACTACGTGAAAAATCAATTTCCGATCATAACGTTTTACTAGCCAGTTAATCTCTAATTACTGACCACGATAAAGATCCTTCTCTACTGCGCTAAATAAATCGTACTAAACTGAATAATTTAATCCAAATTTATTCAACTCATGTATTCTGTGTAGTACTTTGAAAGAAATGAATTTATCAAGAAAAACGATAAATATCTGGGATCCAAAAAAATAATAAAACTAAAACTAGACAAATATCCGCTTCTAAAATACAGGAAAAGAAAAGAAAAAATAAAATGTGTGGCTTCAGGGCTACCCTGGGATTTCCTTTGATCCCGACTCACTATTCTCGGGTAGTCACAGATTTATAGGGTTTTCCGGGGCCATCTTAACTCAATGCAACCCATTGTGGATTTCCGTGAGTAGCCAGCCCAAAGCGCTTCCAATGCACCGCTTTCTTTGTCGCTGATGATCAACCCATGTCGCCACATCGACCAAAGCCCGCTTCCAGAACGGGTCGTCGCTGTCACGACACCAACTTATGCCCTTGCGCGGTGCTCTTTGATCTGCGGATGTCGCCACATCATTCCTGTCGCTACATCCATCTCTGGTCCCTTGCGCCTTCAATATTGTTCGGCGTCGAATGATCAGACATCGGCATGGGCTCAAGTCCCCAATCTCTTCCGACCGGTTATCATGATGTCACACCAGCTTTCGTCGCGATGATCACTTAATGGTACAATTTCCTCGGAACGGGTTTCCCCGATGTCGCGATGGCATCAACCTCTATAGTTTCAAGCCTTCGCTTGATCTCTGATGTCACGACGCACTAGTTCCCAGAATAACCAAATGAGCTCGTGTCGCTGAAGATCACCTTCTCACACTGGTTAAGGACTCCGGTGCTGCAGAAGGCAATAAGTTGATGATGTCGCGACTTAGCGCTTCGTCGCCACATCACTCTTTAATTTCGTCCTTCTTCACCGCTTAGATCAGGAGCCTCGGCCGCATCTACCAAATTTCTTCAATCTTTCTGATAATGCCACTTAATCGGATCAGGTGCATCACAACCGCATCAATGATCAAACAAATAAGCTTTACTTCGTCACATTCATCATTTTTAATCCACTTATTTCTTACCATCGCTTTTTTCTTTCGCTCATCTCGCTAATGACAAATCGTGAGTTTTTCATAATTTTAGATATGAATTATTCAATTTAACCGAAAAATCAAAACAAAATGGACTAAAAAGAGATGACTTTAAGCTCATCGTAAAGTGGGAGTCCGAGTTCACCCTCTTCAAGAAAAAAATTGGTTTCACCCACAGTGGATAACCGTATAAGACAGTCGCACAATGACCAATAGATTCCAAGGGCATCGTAGCATGAAGCATCGGATTCTGAAGAGGGCACAAAAGATGAGGAAAATGATGAACCCACTATGGCTCAAGGATCAACACAAATCATGGGTACTATCAATGCCCTTCTAGAGCAACAAATTCAAAAAAGAGTATGTTCACTAAGTAATAGGAAAGCCAGCCCATTGAACTGTGAGACATAACATGCTAAGCTAGAATGTTGTTGAGCTAATGCCGTAAAGCAGGAGCCTCTCTCATCCATGTACGGCACTAGATGAAGTAGTCTCACCCCACCTTCCGAGATATTCCTCACGCACCCTGGGTCAACAGTTCATTTCCCAGACCAATCCCCATGGAGATGATGATCAGTGCCCTGATCATCCTTAGGGGATGTCCCTCTTCCTAATCTTCATACAGCTTTACTCTATTAAGATAATTTCTGATCTCAAGCTTAGAGTGGCAAGTGATGGTGTTTGTGGCAGCGTCGTGGCTTAGAACCACTTTGGGATCTAAGTAGTGTATTATCGGTGCCTTGCATGTGATAGTCTTATTTATTATTTTGTGTGTTTATGAGTCTAGTGGAGTCTAATTTGGTGCTGGTGATAAGTGTAAAGAATGTTTGAGCTGTTTCTCAATTTTTGGGTTTTATCAAAATGCACTGATTCGATTTTGTGGAGAAGATCAGCTCTAAGAGTTCCTCATGGCTTCAGCTGTCATTTCATATGAAATGCCTCTACACACATACACACACACGCATATACACACACGCATACGCCACGCTACACTCATTTCATGTGGTTACCTTGGTCCTGACTCTTTCTTTCTTGAACTCCAATTGACCTTAAAAAAGACCTTAACCTTTATGGTGGTAGGACACCTTAATAAAGAGGATTGCCAATGTGCCCCAACCAAAAAGAGAAAAAGAAACATAGATAGAGAAAGAGAAAAAAGAAGAGAATGAAAAGAGCCAAATGCTTGAAAAAGAGCAAATAAGTGAGTTTAATCACAAGTAGGTTCTAAGGTTTCTAGTTGAGTGTTCGGGATAAGTTCGAGGGAACCTAAATTCTCGTACTTTAACCAATCCATGGAGTCACCAATGGATCCCCACTCACATGGATAACCTCTGTAAACTCTTTGCGATTGCTTTCCACTGTTTTTATGCTGGTAAAATAAAAAGTGCGATCACTTATTTTGGGCGAATTTCTTTTCAAATGGGTGACTTGATTTTTTTTACACTGTTCGATCATACACCCTTGAGAACATTTATTATCAACCAGTTTTTAGAAAGAGGGTTGAGAACTTGAGGACAATGGCTTTCCGCCCCCACTATTATGCTTTCAATTGTTCAACCTTGTAGAAAGTGCAAAATATTAGGATTCCTTGTTGGTTGTTGTGTTTTGAAGAAATTTCTTTTAGTTTTCCCTTAATCTCATCCCTAGCACCATCTAATAGCTCATTGTTGGTTGTTGGTTAGCCTATGGTTGTTTATTAAGTGTTTTGTTAGTGTTTAGTTTGGTTATTAGATTGTTCAGTCGGCTTTCTTGTGTTTTTGTGTGTTATCCTTCACTTAGGAACAAGCAAGGATTCAAGTTTGGAGGTGTGATGAGTAGCCTATATACTCATTTTAACTCCTTGTTTTGTTCAATTTTTGAGTTGTTTATGGTTCAAATAAGCCACTGATTTTGTGTTTAGGTTAGTCAATGGTGAAAACGGTGCAATTTTGAGCAGAAGTGAAGATCATTTAGTGAATTCATCAACATGCTCACAATCTAGACTCGGAGAGCTTTCCAAAGAGCCATAATTCATAAAATTCAAAATCCGAATAGGCTATTTTTAGAAGAAGAAATGAGGTTGACTCTCACAGAGTCAGGGGTTTACACACACAATATGAAATCCTCCAATATATAACATAGAGGATCATGTTGTGCTGATGATTTCAGCATTGTATGCAGACCATAAGCCAGCATGTAAACTATCGTCTTTCGCCACTTTTTTATACTAATATAATCAGATATTTGCCACGCTATAAGATGCTATAGTCCCATTTATTCAAGCCTATTCCTTGCTACAATTTTGGGGAGAATAAAAGGATGAAACATTTAGGGTGTAAGGGGGTCTATAAGATGATCAATATTAATAAAGGAGCAAAAGAGTCATCAACAATTTAGTTTTATTCATCTCCTTTCCAGCGTTTTTCACTTCTTCCATTGAAATCTCCCACCATGTCACTAGATCACATATCTGGTGGTTCGGGAGTAGTTTGACATTGAACCATAATTCGCTTGTGCTGTAAATTCTTCATGTTTGGTCTTTTTGGTTATTAAGTGTTTTATATATTTTAAACTATTTGCCTTTACTGATCACCGGCATGTCGGAATGATCCTAATATGATAAGAGAAGAGAATGTTAGGTTAGATCATGGCCAAAACACCATGCTCTATACAAATATAGAGATATTTGATTTGCATGATAATATCTGATTAGAAGAAAACCATTTATGATGGTTGTTTTTAAGGTAGAAGAACATTAAAACCTTTTCTCAGGTTAGCTAGCTATTGCTCAAGAAAGAATAGCTAGATCATCGTGAAATTCATCTTTGATAATTGAACCAAACGCTGTAGAGCTTGCTCACCTGGATGCCTTCATATGAATTTGTCAAATGAAACCCAAACCTTGGTTCCCTTATTTCCATATAGTTTTTCATTGCTTGATTTAACTTTCGAATATTTTTTCTGGGCTGTGTGTGCAAAATTTATAACCAGTTTATATTAGCTGTGATGTTAGTATCATAATTGCTTAATTAAACTCAACCTCTATGGGACGATATCTGCTTTGCCAATGTTATTTGCTACATTGGTATTATCAACAATGCAGTATGTAGTTTTGTATACCCCATAAGATCACGCCCATCATACATTTTTAAAAGAATCATAGAGCTAAAATTCTTCATATAAGTTTAAGTCAAATAATATATAATCATTTATCTAAGGAAAATAAAGATAGTTACTCTAACTATATGACATGATTATGGGACATTCTAAAATAAATCTATTGAGCCAAAATAAAATTAATTAGGTCAAACCTAATTTATATACATTTGTTTACAAACTTATGAAAATAAATCAATTTTACATTTCAAGGTTGATGAGTATACTTTATACTCATTTTATCAATATATTTTTTTTATAATTTTATTAGTTTTATTATATAAATCAATGATCTAATGCTCTAAATGTTCAATTTGTGATTAGGTCAACCATGAGCCAATATGAAGCAAAAACAAAGAGATAAAGCCCAAAAATCAAGAACTACTGTCACACACTCACTGTGATTTTAAATGTTTTCAGCTACGCATGATCTCTCAAATGGCTACAATATTTATATGTGTGGATAGGACTTCAGGCTTTCCAAAGATACCTTATTCAACGATCGGCAATTTCAAAGACCATTATGACCTTGTAGTTAGCTGAATAATTAGAAGAGAAAGTTACCACTTTACATTTTATACATTTTACTTTATAATAATTTCAAAATACTTTTTCCAGCCATATCAAGAGCCTTCCAATGGCAACAACAAACACCCAAATCCACTAGGACAACAAAGCATATGGCCTTACTAAGCTGGTCCAAACAGAGTTACAAACAACGCCGCGATACCAGAGAGTCGCAAAACGTTAAACATCCCTAAATCGCAACGCCACAAACAATGTCGCAAATGTTAGTTAGCTTAGGTGATTTTGTGCCATTTTATCCATCAATCATAGGTTTTGTGCAAACCAAGGAGTATAAAAGAAAGGCAAATTAGGGTCTTTGAAGGACTCATCCTACACTTTGGGACCAAGGAAGAGGCTGTGAGCCTGCTTTTAAGATTTGGGAGAAGATCAAGTGTAGATTTGGTAAGAAACCCAAGAATCACCATCATTTTGATCATTAGAGCTTCTTCCTTTCTCTTTTCTCATGCTAGTCTCTTAAGTTTACATGTATCCGATTAGGCACCAAAAGGTTACTGTCTTATATCATATAGTTTTGAGCGCTTTTGTTAATTAACACGGCCAATAATACTAATTAAAGTGTTCAGTCTTCTTAGTATCACTTATCACTTATGTCATTTTAATGTTTTGGTAAGTTTTGCATTACTTGAGAGTTCCAATACCCAAGAGGATACGTTTATCCACAAGACTGAATCACTGATCACCAAACATCTCAAAATCATCTCAAAAATTCAATGGAATGAAGGCAAAGTGAGGAAGAAATGATACGTAGAGGATCACGGTGTGCAGCGATGAAGAATATGCAAACCAGGGGAATTTAAATAAGATTGCGAAAATTTCATTTGGGATTGCGAATTCGCAATCATAGAAAATTTCGCAATCTACTTAGTGAAGGCTTAAGCTAGGCTTCAAAATTTAAGCTATGCCTTGTTCTAGCGAAATTACACACTTCGCTATCTCTTAAAAATTTAGCTCAGCGTGAAATTTCGCTAGCTAGCGAAATTGCCGGTGCCTAAGCGAAATTCTCACATTCGTATCTCTGTGCAATTTAAGCTACCTAAGCGAAATTACGGCTGGCAATCTCTGCATTAATAATCAACACATGTTAATGCAAACCGACCTCATTTTGGTATATTACTTCCTTGTCCCTTATTTTAGCGAAAATGTTAGGCTTTCTTGTATTTTCATACATTGGGTGGTCTATATAAACCCCCATAGTTTTGTAACCCTTAAGGAGGCGGGAAGCAATCTTTTGGCACAATTTTTCATTTTATGTAAATATCTTCGCAGCTTTAGTTAGGGTTTGGTTCTCTCTCTTCTCTCTCTTCTTTCCCTTATTTTCTAGGCTACCAAACAACCCTCTTGAGGATGACAACTCAAGAGATGCTTGGCTCCTTTTCTTTGAAGAGGAAGGTAGCTAGCTTAGTTGTGGGCGGTGCCAGGGGTGTCTTCTTGTGTTAAATGCTAAGTCTTGTGTTATGGCTCCCATCTTCTCAAACTAGGGTTGAATATCATTTAATGTTATTACTTTGGCCAATACTTACCATGCTTTAGGATACAGTGCATACTTATTGCTAGATGTACTGTGGTTCTTTAGATGGCCTTTACGAGCCATTGAAATGATGTTGAATGTTAGGTTTCAAACTAAAAGGAGTACATGGGTGCATATTTACTGTGTTGACTCAAGTAGATGATTCTAGAAGGTTAGGTTGCTAGTTAAACAAAGATCTGGTTATGGCTTGGACTATAGGTTGCTTGTCATAATGCGAGGATAAAACCCGAGGACACTTGTTTGCCCTATGTTATCAAGTTAGTGACCTAAATCTTCAAAGTTACCTTTTCACACTTCACTTCAGTTTTTACAGTTAATCAGTTTTCAAACTTCTCACAGCATTTTTTTTGAAACAAATCAATCCAAACTAAAAGCCTCACCATTTTCAACAACGATCACGAGTCATTCATAGGATGAAAACCACGTCCAGTGTTCGACCACTGAGCCACTATCTTTGCAGTAGCTTGACTACGACAGTAGGAGGAACATAGGAAACAAATTTTGTTGATTCCGCTCACCCTACCGTGGCACGAATCAGTATCAAACCTCTATTATGTTCTAACTTTGTAGTCTAAGGTTTTGGTTGATTTTGGACATGAATTTTTTATTTATTCGTTAATTTTCCTTTTTCTATTGTTTCTTGTGAATGCACCTCTATTGATTCATACTTAGTTCTATTTACATATTGATTTCTAGCTAATCTCAATATGGTGAGTGGTTCTTTGCAAGATCTGAGAAAGGAGTAAAGAACTAGACATAAATGAATCAACCTAATTAGCCTGGTAGTGTAGAAATTATCGATAATTATGAGGCGTGTGAGACTTTTGGATCTTAAAGCATCTCTAATGCTTAGGGTTGAGCTGAGAAGGAAAATACCTAGTGTTAGTTGGTAGGCTATTTGACCTCGAGAAAGTCTTATAATTAAATTAGATAAGAGTCGCCTTGGAAAGCATTTTCATGAAACAATAGAGTAGAATTTTAACTTAGAAAAAGCAGTTGTCGGTGCTGTTGTCTAGGAATTTATCATCTCTTGGTATCCCTTAGTTGCAAACTTCATTAGTTAGATTTATAAATTTCATTAGTTTAGCTTAAATTCTATTTTACTATCACAATTGTTAGTTTGGATATTAGAGAAGTATAATAATTTTGGTACTTTCATCCCCATTTCCTGTGGATCGATATCCGTGCCAGAATTTACACTTTATTACTTGACAAGCATATACTTGCGCAGAATAGGCGCTCTTTTTATATTTTTCTGCATATTCTTAATACAAAACACGAATACGCCTATCAAGTTTTTGGCATCGTTTCCGGGGAAAATCAGTGTTTTATGCTAATATCAATACTAAGTGCTTCTTTAGTACTTCAAACATTTTTTTTAGGTATATATTTATTTGGTTTTTGAGTTTTTGATACTTTTGTTTTCTTTTTGTAGAAATTTTCAGGTTAAAATCATATCGGATCCAATCAACAAGTTGACAAATGCATTGGCTCACCTTGAGCAGTAAATAAGAATGTGGCAATTGACCGATAAGAATAAAAAAAGAGTGACAACTCAAGTGTGGCAACCATATGCATCAATGGATTATGCTCAATATGGAGGTACCCCATACTTGAGCAATCATAATTTTGGATGCAGCCACCACGCAAACACCTCATGGAATACAAGTTATACCACTCTTCAATCTCCACAAGTCCAACGATCAAGCCTTGAAGAAGCTATGGATGAATTAAGAAGAGCTCAAGCTGAATCTACCATGGCATAACCTGAATTTTCAAGATCAATGACTGAAATGGACCACTCTCAAGTTGGGTTGCCTATTTCTTGATCCAAATGAGATAAGTCAACCTCCACAGGAGATAATGACAAAGTTAAAGGCAGCCATGGATGAATTGAAAAGAGTTCTGCTAAATGTGCAACATCTCAAGTTAAATTCATGAAATTGACAAGGGCTAATGTTCAAATTCAACCTACGTCATTCAAGAGCATGAAAGAAGAGATGGCTCCAATGGCCACTTCTGGTACTCAACTTGCATTTGAGAAAGAACAACCTAAAGAAGAAGAGAATATGAGTATAGAAGAACTGGTGGCAAAATAGATGAAAGAACAAGAGAATATGGCTACAACGTCCTTTGAAGGACAACATGAGAGTTCGCCATCAACTCTTGTATTGGTCTGAAGAAAAGCTGGAGCTACAATGAAGAAATCACTTCAAGAGGTAATGAAGAACTAGAGAAGCTTCAAAGAGTGGAGAATGGCGAAACCGAAAGACTTAGTTGAAGGGAAAAAGAAATTAAACTATAAAATCATATGAAAAGGTAAAGATGAAGTTAGTAAAGACATGCGGGATGACTACATGGGGTGAGATGCATGAGAGTTGAAAAATAGAAAGATCCACCCCAACTTCAGAGGTGGATGAGTACATCATTCAATTGAACAGCGAAATGAAAGGAGCCTTTGTGAAGAAAAAAAAAATATAAAATATAAAAAATATAAAGATCTTGGAAGACTACGTGCTCAAGTTGCTAATTGAGCACAACTACCGGTTCTTAGGAATGGATGGAAGAGGGCATTGATTAGTACTCAAAAAGTGCTATTTTGAACCCTATTTATTATAGGTTTTGAGTGCTTTTTGTGTACTAATCATTCTAATTAACCCGATTTGCACATTAAGGTCCCTGCTATTCTACTAATCGCATTTTGTGGCTAATTTTGTAGTTTTTGCAAGATAATCAGGCTAAAATTATCGAGTCAATTCAAACATGAAGAACCTGAGTTGAACTCATCGTTGCAGATCAGATCCCAGAGGGAAAGAAGAGAAAATTGTGAAGAAAATGGAACTTAGCTAACGGGAATGCTTTGGCTGCCATTGTTCACCATCTTAACGCCTTGTTCATTACAACCATTCACCTTTTATTTGTGCCTGTTTGCATTTTTGGTTTCTTCCCCATTTATCCCTTGTAATGGCTTTTTGGTTTGGTTTTTGTAACTTCCTTGCTGCGGCCGGTATATAAGATGGAGTCGAGGTCGCAAAATCGATCGATCACGTCGGCAATGGGACGAGGCGCGGTTTCCCGCTATTCCTTTTCTCCATTTTCTTTCCTTTTCTCTTGCTCTCGGCTGCAAACCTCCTGCGGGGATGACAACTCGGAGATGTGCTAGACCTCTTTTCTCCTTGAAAAGGAGAATTTTAATTTGAGTCACGAAGTCCCCGAAGGTAACTATTGGTTCTCTGTTTTTTAACGCAAGTTTTATTTGCATTTATGTTCTATTTCTCCTCTAGGTTAGAACTCCTTTGATGTGCCTTCATTGATCAGTGACAATCTTTAGGGTTAGTGGATGCTTGTTGCTAGATTCACTTTGAGATTCGTTAATTGTTTTCTATTTATCAGCGTGGGGTAGGTCGGGAGGCACGTTTTCATATATGGGAGCATTAATGTTCAATAAATGCTGTTTTTTCAAAAGGAAAATTATGGTTTAGTTTTAAAAGCTAAATGAGAGAGATCCGTTTTGGGATATATTTATAGGTCATCCTCCTGACGAGGAAATGGACGAGAGCCCCTCGGTGAACACAGAACCCAAATCGATCTTTGACATGAGAACTGCATTTATTTTATTTAAATTTCAGTTTGCCCATCAGCCACCCCCTGTTTTTTGCAAAATCCCAAAATCCAAATTGAATTCACCATTTTGGCCTTCACTTTGTAATCATTTGTCACAACCATCCTGTAATTACCACTGAACCCTTTGTACTACGATGGGTTGCTACGTCAGTAGGAGGAATTTAGGTTTATAAATATTGTTGATTCCGGAACAACCTACTTGGCCCAAACAAATCAGGCATCATCATTGTTTCCATAGTTCTATGAGTCAAGCTGGACTCTAGAAAAATGGAGCGGCTTCTTAGGAGGAAACCCAAGTTTAATAAGTTTCCTTTTCCCTTTTCTTTTTTCAGTTACTTTTGAGTTTGTTTTTGAATGAATTTTCTTGTTTGATCTTGTGATTCTTAGTGTGCTTTTTTTCTTTTTCAAGTTTTTGGAGTTCGAAGTTGGTTATGGAGGTGGGGAATCTTAAAAAGTGGAAGTTTATAGTATCTTGGAGGTTCAAAGAACAAAAATTGAACAAGGAAATCAACATCCTCCCTCATTTCATTCCATATATGCTTCCTATTTTCAAGCCTCTTCTCATTTGGAACTAAAGTCTAATCCCTCTCAACACCTTTGCCTCCAAAGCGAGCCATATTCATTGGAGCAACTTGATGAGTGCCCTAAAACACTCATTACAAACCCGGGATTTAGTGAGATTTGGATCAGTTATATATATATATATATATATATATATATATGACTTCATTTTTATTACTTTTCTACTATTTGGTTTGTATTGGGTTTCGTAGGAAAAGTGATGGAATTAAAGCCTTATAGGAGTCCTGGAAAAGAATGGTGTAGAAAACAGCTAAACGTTGCGACGTCGCGGGAAAACTTAACAAACCTTATCTCGTGAAGAAGCTATAAAAGGAACGGGAGAATCCAATTAGAAGGGTTCAAAACATATTGACTGTGCTAAGGTTTGAGGAGCTCAATTTTGGATCAGAGGAAAGAAGACTTGAAGGCCTATCCTAGCGAGAGAGACCTAAAGAATCCGGGAGATCATCATTCCCTCGATCATTGAAGTTTTCTCTATCCTTATTATTAAGTCTTACTTATCATTTGTAATAGAACAGATCATCGTGATGTTCTAATTTCGTGGTTTATCGTGTTGGAAGTGAATTGGACATGAATACTATGTTTTAAGTGTTGACTTTTATAATTCCATTATCTTTTCTATATTTGTTTTACCATTAATTCATGCTTGGTTGAAATCAACATATTAATTTCTGATCCTCTTAATATGATTGATTCTTTGTAAGATCTGAGAAGTGAATGAAGAATTAGACGTAGATGGGTTAACCTAACAAACTTGGTAATATAAGATTATAAATAATTAGGAGGCTTGGGAGTTCTTCGAATTTCATGCACCTTTAATGCTTAGTGTTGAGCCAAGGAGCAAGAAACCTAGTGATAAAGGGAGGTTAAATGACCTTGAGAAATGCTTTAATTACATTAGATAAGAGCAGGTCTTGACACGTATATTAGATAATGGAATGGAACCTCAGCATTACATAGTAGGATTATCCAACAGCACCAACACCCTAACCTTTTTGCACCCATTTGACCATCTTTACGTCTGAAGCGCACAGTTACATTAGTACTAATTTAATTTGGTTTTACTTTCAGTTAGCCATCACAATTGCTAGTTTGAATATTAAATTAGTATTATAATTTTGGTATTTAGGCCACTACGATTAAGATTTTCCCTATAGATCGATATCCATACCTTAAGTACACTATATTACTTGACGAGTGTACACTTGCGCGGTTAGGCAATTTGCATTTCTTATTGCATATCTTCAAAACACAATCACGCAAACGCCGATTAAGTTTTTGGCGCCATTGTCGAGGAAAATTTCTATGTCATCATGGTGTTTATGCTAATATCAACACTAAGTACTTCTTTGGTACTTCAGACATTTGTTTTGATTTAATTTTTTATACTTTATTTTTTTTTTTGTTTTGTGAAAAAATTGCAAGTACGTTAGGTTGTATGCGATGAGACTCTACTGAAAATCTTATTCCTTTGGATCCTAAGATCGAGAGAACTTTGAAAAGAAATTACGAGGGCGAGAAAGCGGTTAGATAGACGACAACCTATGGGACCGATGGAAGAAAATAGGGAAGACGATGTTGGTTCGATTAAAGGAGGTAGTATACACCCTAATGCGGAAAATATGGACACTATGTTTCCACCTATAAGAGACCATCAATATAAGCGAATAATTTGAGGCTCGAGCATCACTCTCGGTTATTGCAGGATTTAGTTCCACGGGCTGTGAGATCCAGATAATATCTTGAATTTTGGAGGTATGTGATCTGAGTGAAATACAATGGGAGTGGCGATGATGCTATTCGGCTTAGATTCATTCCCATTTTCATTGAAGGAGAAGCTGACATTGGCTTATTTAAGCAGCGATTGATAACATCATGGGATGACTTATCAAACAAATTTCTTGCTAGATTTTTTCCACCAACAAAAGGTGCAAAGTTGAGAATCGACATCAGTAGCTTTTATCAATATGAGGGAGAGTCATTCTATGAAGCGTGGGAGAGATTCAAAGATCTACTGAGAAAATGCCCACCGCCATAGTTTCTACCAAATAATCTGATCCCTGAAATTTTACACAATGGTTTGAGTCGTCCCACTAGGACTCTCATTGATGCTTCTACTGGAGGAGCGATTATAGGAAAGAATGAAGTGGAGGCTTATCAAATTCTTGAGAACATCGCCTTGAATGATTGTTAATGGTCGATTGAAAGAGTAGCACCAAAGAAACCAAGTAGGGTGTTTGACTTAGACATGTTCACAAACTTATCTGCTCAAGTGTCTACCTCTCAGAAAAGCTGGCTTCTCAACAATTAGGTTCTGGTATACGCACATAAGGTTGAAGAAAGCCCACTTGCATGCGAGCAATGTCATGGACCTCATCCCACTTCTCAGTGCCTAATGATGAATGCCATGGGAGTTTTGAATGTTGAACATGCTCAAAATATGGCGAAGTTCCCTCAAAATCAGAACTTCAACCCATATGGTCAAAATTACAATCCAGGGTGGAAGAACCTTCCTAACTTTTCATGGAAAAATCAAAATGTGGGTAATCCTATGGAGCAAATTAGAAGCCAGTCCCGACCACCTCGAAAGTCAGAGTTTAGATATGAAATGGAGCAGGTTAGCTGATATGCATAGACATGATGAAGTCACATGATAAGTTGAAAATGATCTTTAGAACATCCTTTGAACAATCAAGCGACTCAACTGAAATTGGGAGATCCCGATGAGCGAATGAGCCAGTGTAGCAGAACAGCAGGAAATTTGCTACAGTATACAGAGGTTAACCCCGAGGAAGGAAAGGAGCCTTTGCAAAGTTGTAACCCTTAGAGTGGGAAGACTGCGGAATGATCGGTTGAGGCCTAAGAAGGGTTGAAAACTAACGGAAGTGAAATCGGTGCAGAGATTCTTTGAAAATGCTAAAAAGTTAGTGAAGAAACCAGTCCCAAGCCCACTAGAGAAAGATGAAGCCTAGAAACCTTCATATGATGAGAAGCCTATTATCCCATATACATAGAGACTGAGGAAGAACATATTGGATAAGTAGTTTGGTAGGTTCATGGATATTTTCAGAAAGCTTCACATCAACATCCCATTTTCCGAAGCACTTGAGCAAGTGTCGGGATACGTGAAATTCATGAAGGATGTCTTGTCTAAGAAAAGGAAGTTGGAGAATATGAGACTGTAACTCTATCGGAAGAATGCAGTGCTATATTGCAAAAGAAGTTGCCAACTAAGTTGAAAGATCAAGGTAGATTCACAATCCCATGTGCTAGTAGGAATGCGGTTTTTGAAAAAGCCCTATATGATCTAGGTGAGAGCATTAATCTTATGCCTTGGTCGATCTTTAAAAGGCGAAATTAGGGCACATTCTACTTGATCCTGTACGGTTGAGATAGATCACTAACTCGTCCGTTTGGTTTCATAGAGAATGTGTTAGTGAAAATGGAGCGAGTATACTCTGATAAACTGTCATTCTAGACATGCAAGAAGATAAAGAGGTCCCCATTATCCTTGGAAGACCATTCTTAGCCACGGGAAGGGCAATGATTGATGTTCAAAAAGGTGAACTCAGGTTTAGAGTTCAAGAAGAAGAAGTGACGTTCAATGTTTTCAATGTTATAAAGCATCCACCAGATAGTGACAGTTGCTTCAGAGTGGATGTGTTAGAGGCTATAGTGTCTAGCCAATTGGGTCCTTCATAACCATTGGAGACTAGCTTGACTCATGATGACCCTTCATCTTGTGAAGATGAGACAGTTCAGGAATATGTGAAATGGATGGATTCTTTCGGCCCGAATCGAAGAAAGTACTTTGAATCTTTGGGAGCTAGCCCAAGCTAGTTGACCCCCTCTATTGAGAAACCCCCTATTGTGGAAGAGAATAAACTCCCCAATCATTTGAGATATGCTTATCTTGGGGAGGAATCTACACTCCCAGTCAACATCTCATCCTCCCTCTCTAACATGGAGGAGGAGAAATTGTTGAAGATCCTTAAAGAGCATGAGGAAGCAATTGGATAGTCCCTAGCTGACATAAAGGCGATTAGACCATCTATGTGTATGCACAAGATATTATTGGAGGAAGATAGCAAGCCAATAGTGAATGCCTAGAGATGCTTAAATCCTTCAATGAAAGGGGTAGTTTGGAAGGAGGTACTTAAATGGTTAGATGCAAGAGTGATATACTCCATCTCCCCGACTCATGGGTGAGCCTGTTCGGAGTGGAGTACCTAAGAAAGGAGGCTACGGTGATAATAAATGAAACGATAGGCTATTCTGGAGCCAGGCGATTCTGAGGATGGAGAAAATTGTATTAGCTACTAGGAAGCGGGCGAAGTGACGAAATATAGCCATTTCCACTTCCATTTATTGATCGGATGTTAGATAGACTCGTAGGAAATGAGTACTTTTGCTTTCTTGATGGATACTCGAGATACAATCAAATCACCATTGCTCCAAAAGATCAGGAGAAGACCACCTTCACGTGCCCTTATGGCACATTTGCTTTTCGGAGAATGCCATTTGGACAATGTAACGCCCCGAGAACCTTTCAAAGATGCATGATGGCAATATTTTTGGATATGGTCAAAAAATTCATTTAAGTCTTCATGGATTATTTCTCCATATTAGTTACACATTTGTCTTTGCCTCGCATGTTTGACTTTAGTGCGAAAAGGTGCATAGAGCAATTTAGTTTTAAATTGGGAAAAGTATACTTTATGGTGAAGCTGTCTGGGGCATCGCATATTTGGAAAAGGAATTGAGGTTGATCGGGCCAAGATTGAGATCATAGAGCGCCCCTCTGCATCGAGTAAAGGGAGTAAATGATTCCCTTGGCCATGTGGGTTTTTATAGACGGTTCATCCAAGATTTCTCAAAAGTTTTAAAGCCTTTGTCTAGCCTTCTCATGCAAGGTGTCCCATTTGAGTTCAATGATTCATGCATGAAAACTTTTGAGTTGCTAATTTGTGCCCACGATGAATTTGAACTAAAATCGACAAAATTTATATACACAAGTTCCTCCTATAAGTAGTGAAGCTCTTTGCGATGAGTGATCTAGGGTCGAACACGGGGATGGGTTTTCATCCTAAGATTGATTTAAATAAGTGTAAAAAGGTAAGGCTTTCTATTTGGACTTTTTGGATTTTTGTTTCAAAACAGTGGAAGTAGTTTAGCTATTTGAGGGTGTAAGCGAAAGTGAAGTGTGAAAAACTTAACTTTGAAGATTTAGGTCACTAACTTGATATCATAAGGCAAACAAGTGTCCTCGGGTTTTATCTTCGCGTTATGACAAGCAACCTATAGTCCTAGCCATAACCGGATCTATGTTTATAAGCAGAGCCTCACCCCCAAAAACAACTCTATTTGATTAACACAGGTAACTTGTCATCTATGGCCGCACTAGTTTGAAACCCTAACATTAAATATCATTTCAGTGGCTCGTAAAGACCATCTAAAAAACCACAGTACATCTAGCAATAAGTATGCACTGTATCCTAAAGCATGGTAAGTATTGGCCAAATCAATAACATTCAATGCTATTCAGCCTATTTTGAGAAGATAGGGACATAAACCACAGTACAGCTTTAATACAAAGGGACAACTGCGTATGCCCACCACCAAGCTAGCTTCCTTCCTCTTCAAAGAAAGAGGCTTGGCCCAAGCATCTCTTGAGTTGTCATCGAGAGGGTGTTTGGCAACAGAACAAGGGAAAGAGGAGAGAAAGAGAAAAACCAAACCCTAACTAAAGAGCTGCGAGAGATATTTTCATAAAAGTAAAAAAATGTGCAAATTTCTCTCCTCAATTTGTTGTAGGGTTACAAAATGGAGGGGCTTATATAGAGCCACCAATGTGAAAATACCATAAAGCCTAACAATTTGACAAATTTAGGAACCAGGGAGTAATACACCAAAATTGAAGTCGGTTTTGCATTAATTACAAAGTGTGACAAGGCGTTGAATTTATTTAGGCATAAATTTATTTAGCGTGGTAGCTAGGTAGCGAAATCACCAGGAATAAGCGAAAGCAGCGGGAAATTTGTGGCTTTGCCAATTTAAGCTAGCTAAGCGAATTTTATTAACCATGAAATTTCGCTATCGCAATTCTTGTGGTAGCGAGCGTGAAATTTATTAGGAATAGTGCGTAGCGAAAATTTTGGAGTCGCGAATTCACAATTTCGCTAAGGTGCGAAAATTTCGCTAAGATCTTTCGCAATCCCGGTGAAAAATTTTAATCTTGCGAAATTCCACTGGAATTCTTGCATTGCCTCTGCTCTACGCATTGATTTTCTTATTTGCCTTCATTCTCTCTTTGATTTTTGGTACATTTGATGGTGACAATTGAGTTCATTCTTCATGATTCATCATATGTCTCAATATTGAACTCCCAAAATGCAAAAACACCCAAAACAACCCTGAGTAACCTCTAAACGGCATTAGTGATACTAAGAAGACTTGAACACTTCAATTGGAATAAATGACATGATTAGCACAAGCACTTTCAAACCTATCTAATATAGGGTTCAAAATAGCACTTTTGGGCGCAATCACCCCCAACAGCGATTCTTAGTCCCTTAGCAATGCAAAAACAAAAGGAGATGCATGTAGTGATTTTCAAAAAAGTTTATGGGTTTATGTACATATAAACATTACCTTAAAAGTGAAAAATTGACACAAAGTTTGGCAAACATGAAAGAACGAAACCATACAAGAACAATTTTAGGTCAATATTGGATCATGATTCTCCAACTTGAATTTCCTAAGTCTAATGGTTCTTTATGTAACGAGATTAAGTCAATAAATTCTGGTGTCTCCTCCCCCGACTAGCGACATGGCCTTGGTTGTTGAACGACCTAGATAGGGCTAGTTACACTCTTCTTCTTTATTCGACTACATTTGTAGGGTGCAATGCTTAAAGTCGACTTCACCAAAGTCCGTGTAACGAGGTCCACCGATGACTCCCAGCAATTGGGTTTTGGGCATCAAGCGAAAGATGTGACCACTAATAAAAAGGCTTCACCGGACTCAGGTATGACCCGAAAATCAAGAACCTACAATTCGATTGGAGCTCTACCTATCCACCCATACTTGAACACTAAATGTCGTGTCCCAACCAATGAAGGCATAGGGCATGGGCCCGAGGCTTTCGCCATACACCCCTGGGATGGTGCTCGGGTTGGTGAAAACTTCACGACTATTTTCTTTTTCTTCTTTTCTTTTTCTTTTTCTTTTTGCTTTTTCTTTTCTTTTCCTTTGGAAGACATTGGTCTTAGTATGGGTAACAAACCTATCCTAGGTTGCGACATACCCTAGTGCGGCTTTGCAAAGCGAAAGGGTATCTGAATTCACGACCTATTGGAACAATGGTGTGCGGTGTGTGAATTAGCAAGGAGAAATGTTCAGAGTTGAGCATCTTTGGAACTTCAGCCCGACGAAATTGACTCATGGCGAATTTGTTCTAACGGAAAGGTGACCAACGGTGATTCTATTCTCAATGGCCCGATTCAATTGTCCCGATTTGAAGCGGTCAATTGTTGATTGAAAGAAAACGAATATACATGGTAAAGGCACAAAACATGGTATGCAAAAATCTGTATATATGGCGAATAACATTATAGCCAAAATGGCTAATACATGAATATAAAGCTAAACATGCAAAAGTATCCTTTACCTACTTATGGTAATACATAAATCCTAATCAAAATTAGCGACGGTTGATAGCGTACTTCTGCAAAATCATAAAAGAAACCTAACCACCTCGCTTCTTTGTGGTGGTGGTGGAGTCTGAAAAATTCTTCTTCTTTATATGATAAAACATCCAAATAGGTTGCGTGCGTGGTAGATCTCTCTGCGATCGGGAACAGGAAGGCCCGAAGTGTCATGATCTGGCCCCGAAGCATGGTGACAGCTGGGCCGGCCTCTAGTCTGAAGCTGCTGATAATGGCACGCTGTGAGCAGATGGCAGCCATCACACCTGCAATCTCTCTAGAACTGGCGTGAAAATACTCAGGTGAATGGTGTGCCGAATAGGATGGGCCGGGAGTATCAGCTGCAGCCGCGGATGTGGTGTGTGGAGGAGGAGATGGGGTGATCTGTGGGCCGGACTCTGTATCTCGGGCTCGGGCGGGCCTGTCCGTCTGTGGAAGTCCTCGCCACCCGACCGAGTACCTCCTCCTGGATTCTGCTTTGTCGGAGATGGAAGAATACGGGCGTATGATTAATTGCCGCAGTAAAAATTTGTGAGCTAAAATCCAGCAAAATTTATATACACTACAAGTTCCCTACTACTGCTGTAGTGAAACTCTCTTGATATAATTAATTAAAGGTCGAACAGGATGGGTTTCATCCTAAAAATGGTTTGCGTCGATTGCATGAAAGGTAAGGCTTTCTGTTGGACTCTTTGGTTTCAAAAGCAGTGGGAATGGTTTGAAAAGCGAAAATTGTAAAGCGAAAGTTAAGGTGTGAAAAGTTAACTTTGAAGAATTGGAATTATAACAGCAGTTAGACAGAAAACCAGTATCTCAGGGTTTTTTATCCTCGCGTTATGACATGCAACATATAGTCCATGGCATAACCGGATCTATATTTAACTAGCAAACCTCACCCATGAAACATCTCATATTTGAGTCAAAGCAATTTAGCATGCGAGTTATGGCCCCTTTTAGTTTAAAACCCTAACATTAAATTATCATTTCGAGCTCGTAAGACCATCTAAAACGATAGTGCATCTCTCACCCGAGCAACGCATCTAAAGCATGGAAGTATTGGCGAAATAATAACATTAAATGTTATTTAACCACTGGTGAAGAACCACTAACATGTAAATATTTATCTCGGGCTCGTAAAAACCATCTAAAGAACAACGAGTCCTAAAGCATGGAGAGTATTGGCGAATCCAATATCCCATGTTATGCGACTAAGTTTTGAGAATAAGAGCCATAAATACACTGCAGTAGCTTTTAATACAAGAGACTGACATGCATATGCCCACCACCGAGCTAACTTCCTTCCTCTTCAAGAAAGGAGGCTTAGCCAGCATCTCTTGAGTTGTCATCCTGAGAGGTGTGTTTAGCCCGGCCCAGAAAGGGAGAGAAAGAAGAGAGAGAAGAGAGAAAAGAAATAAAACAAAACCTAAAATAAGACTTTGGCACAAAATAAAAACTTACAAAAATATCTTCTCCAAATTGTTCCTCCCGCTCTTCACCTAGGTTACAAAACAAGGGGGCTTATATGAAGCCTCCTCAGGGAGCATAGAAAATGCAAAAAAACCTATGAAATTGGCTAAGTTATTGGACAATTAAGTAATACACCAGGATTTGGAGGCGGTTTGGCATTAATTACAAAAGCATGACGAGGCATCAAATTCGCTAGGCTGAGAATTTCGCTAACTAAGCGAAATCAGGCTTTAGCGAAAATGAAAGAACTAGCTAAGGCGATAATTTCGCTAGCTAGCGGAATTTCGTAACTAGCCCAATGTTGTGATAAGCGAAATCGGTTTTAAACAAGGAGCCGATTGCTGGCGAAGTGGGATGGGTCTAGCGAAATTTGGTGTTTCGGCGAGGTTGCGAGGGATTTAGCTAGGTTCATGGTACCGCGATCTTAGCGAAAATTTTCGCAACAACGAAAATTCACCTCGTTGATCCTTCCTTTGCTTTTCATCACGCCCTTCAGCTGCATCACATTTTCTTCATTTTGCCCTTGGTTTTCTCATTGATTCTTGAACAGTTGATGATTTGAGACTTGAATTCAACTTCATGATTCATCATTTGACTCGAGATTGGACTCAAAAGTCGCATGGCTTACAAACAGCAGAAAATACCCTCCCAAAGGCATAAGTGCTACTAAGAAGATTAGAACACTACAATTGGTATAAATGACGCAGTTAATGCGCAAAAGCACTCAAAACCTATCTAATATAGGATTCAAATTGCACTTTTGGGCATTAATCCACCCCAGCGAAGCGTTGCTAGTCCCTTAAGCGTGCAAAATAAAGAAAAAGAAGATGCATGTGGTGATTTAAAAGGTTATGATTCAAAAGGTTTATATACATATAAACATTACCTTAAATACAGAGATTGGAAATCAAAGTTGTAAACCCGATATGAAGAATCAAAACCATACAAGAACAATTCTAGGTCAATATTGGATCCATAATTCTCAGCTTGAATTTCACTGGCTCCCCAATGGGTCTTTATGTAGCAGTTAAAGGTAATAAAGCTATGAAATTGCCACCTCCTGACCTAACCTTGTGGCCTTAAGTTGTTGAACAACCTAGATAGGGCTAGTTACACTTTTCTTTCTTTTTCAATTTATAATGTAGGATGCAAATGCTTAAATTCGACTTCACCAAAGTCCGTGTAGCGAGGGTCCATGAAATGACTCCCGACGATTAAGGTTTAGGGCATCGACGAAAGGATCCTTGATTTTTAACTCTAAAGGCTACCGGACTCAGATAACCCAGTCTTCCACAGTCATTAAACTGCCTATCACCCATATAGCGAACACTAAATCGATGACTCGACGATTAAGGCTTGGGCATCGGGTTTCAAAAACTTTTCATGCCACCCCCTCGGGCCAGGTGCTCGGGTTTGAAAGCCAAGATTCCGACTTTATTTTCTTTTCTTAACTCTTTTTCTTTTTCTTTACGCTTTTCTTTCTTTCCTTTTTGGAAGACATCATTGGTCTTCAATGTAAGTAACACAAACCTATCCTAGGTTGCTTGACATATGAAGCGGCTGTGCAAAGTGAAGGAAGTAGAACAAATTCACAACCTATTGGAACAAGCGGAGTGCGGTGTGTGAATTATCTGGGGGAAATTTGAGTTGAGCGTACGGGAACTTCAAGCGACCAAAATTTAATTCCAAGCATGGAAGTTGTCCTGGCATATAGGTGACAAACAATGATTCAATTATCCGACAAAAGCGATTGATTGTCGATTGTAGCCGATTCAATTGTCAATTGAAGCAATTCAATTGTCCAGTATAGCAATTCAATTGTTCAATTGAAAAGAAAAACATTTACACATGGTAGAAGGCACAAAACATGATATGTAAAAGTACGCTTATATATCTTGAATAGCTTTAATATGGCAGAAATGGCTAGTCACATGAATATCAAGCTAAAAACAAAAATATCACTGCCTACTATGGCTAATACAAAATCTAATCAAAATCGGTAGAGCGTTGATAAGTGGTAACTAAACAAAAATCAAAAGAGCACAAACACACACCATTCTTTGTGGTGGTGGTGGTGGTAGACTTTAAAAGCGCTACGGCTGCGACGGAACATCGATGAGTTGCATCGGTGGGTGGGCCTCTCGTGACCGGAACATGAGGAAGACCCAGGTGGGTCATAATCTGAGTCAGCATAGAGATGGCTAACTGGGCCAACCTGCGATCTGGGCGGCTGTGTAGCAAGTGAAGCGAGATGGCATCCATCACACCAGCTATCTCTCTCGGGCTAGCATGGATGTACTCCGGTGAATGATGTCTTTGAATAGGAGCGGGAGTATCTGCTACTTGTTCTTGATGTAGTATGTGGGAGGAGATGAGTGAGCGATGCGGAATGGGAGTCCTCTCATTACCTTGGGCTCGAGGACGGGCATATCATGCAATATGGTGGTCCTCGTACTGCGGGCCGTACCTCCTCCACCCCAGTCCTGTGTTCGTATGTGGAATGAGACGGGCATGGTCATGCCGGTCTACGACACTACATGAAGGCATCTAGCTCTCATCTCTGCTGGGCTCCTCTGGGAATCCCATGCGCTCGAGAACATAGCCGGAGGTCTCGGCATCGAGTAATTGGGATACTCTCACTTTCGAGTCGGTTCTTTTCGATGGACATATATGAAATGCAAAGGAGGCCATCGCCATTTCGAAGAAGCTGAACCAAAAATCCCCACGAGATCCGGTAAAGTGCCTCGGGATGAGCTCCTCCTGCGCATGTCTTTGTGGGAACAAGGCGTGCGTAGCAAATGGTCCCCCGTCAGCCCGGCATACGGCGGAAGGCTGCCTCTGTGAATCTTGGATGGCGGTGATGTCGCATGGCCGGTCTCGGACCATCTCCCTGTGAGGCGGGTGGGCCCAAGCTCTATAACCTGAGATTGCGCGGCGGTATGCAATCCCAATCTTCTTTGAGAAATGTCGAATTTGGCTGAGTACGCAGGCCGGTCATCTATCTTGAGCGGATCTACAGTGGATGTCTGTCTCCTGGATGTCATAAGTGGTAGAAGGCGCGTACCACTCTTGGGTATCATGTCGTAGGAGTCATGAAGGGTAGGGTGAATCTCCTCGATGAATCTCAGACTCCGATATCGAGGTCGACTCTCGATGCGGGATGTCATAAAATGACTCTGATGAAACTCTCTGTGGAGTCGCACATTCCGGAATGGGGTTCCCTCTGAAATAGTGGCCTCCGATCCCTCGACGTTAGCGGCAGTGTGGTGATGAAGTGCTCTGCCATTTGGAGTAGCTGGAGATGGTGGGGGCCTGGTGGAAGATATTTCCTTTGGGCCCGATGTGCGGAGCCCGCTTGGAGAGTCGGGCCCTCCTGGCTCTCCTCGGAGTGGTACGAGGCTGATGGGGCCGGGGTCCATCAGGAGTCGCGATGCGTCTAAATCCTGAGGCCCTCGGAGGCGCCTGCGGGAGCCGGTGATGAGAATACGGGGCTGGGACTGGTGACCACTCTCTCGGCGTCTTGAATCTCCTTTAGGTCGAAGACGGGACCCGCCGTCTGAACCACGTATCGTGTCGAAGTAAAATGCTCGAAAAGAGACGACTTACTGAAAATATAAGCTATTTGCACTATAGTCTTGAGACCGGAGCTCTGTGCATTTGAAATATTTTGAACTAACTTCATGAGCTCGATAGCGGTCACTCTTTGGGACAAGGCACCAGAAAATTTGAGCAGAGACACAGGTATCCTGGCGATGAAGGCTCATTTGAGCGGTGAACAATCAGGGCTCGTCTTGTGTGGTGGAGGCTCAGCGAGGCTCGGTCGAGAGTACAGTCGTGCGTGTGGGGACGGATGTACTAAACTCGGCCCGGCTGAGCACGGGGTGCGAAATTTGTGGCGCCCGATCTTGCGAACCACGGCAATGCGGTGGATGGAGAAGGAGGCTGGAAGCTCGGGGCGGGGAAAGGCGGCGGTGAGGCTTGCCTTGGTAGCGGCTGAACCTGGTTCTTGATGAGGAAGTGGCTCGGGGCTTAGGCGGGGGAAGAATGAAGTGGTCTTTTGGACACCCCCGGTAGGAGTTGCTATAGCATCGACGGCGGCCGAAGGGTCTTTCCCTCCAAAATTACACTCTCCTAGCGAATTTGGCTCGATGGCAACTACGTATTCCCGAAAAAAATTTTAATTTATTGAACAATATTTAATATAAAATTATTATTAGCAAACTTAAAATATGTCACGTAATTAAAATTCAAAGCACACTATGCTATACTAATTAAATTACTAGAAAATGAAAAATACTAAGTTAAAAAATTTTAAAAAATACTTGAAACTAGCACAATTAACTAACTTAAGACGAAAATAAAGCTGTGAGCACGCAATTCGGTTTGAAAACACGAACCAGTTCAATTTCAGATTTTACTTAAGGGGGGTCAAGGAGAATGATCTCCTCAACCCCTGCCCGATCAATGCAAATTTGGCTCCATGATGTTGGGTGGCGAGTTTTATCGCCATTCTCGGTGATGGCTGTTGAATTGAGCAATTGGCTTGCTGTTGGTGTTGTTGGCAAGACCAATTCTTCTTCATCTCCATGGTTGATCACTCCTTGCATTTCCTGAGTATTGTGTTTTCCTGCACACTGATCAATTGAAACAACCTCATCAGAAATTTGATTTTCAATTTCTAGCAACTCATGTTTGTTGTTCAAATGAAAGATATTCAATTCCATGGTCATGTGCAAAAAGTTAATTGCATGACTCCATTAGGCAATTTATTATTGCATTGGCAGTGGCCAGAAATGGTCTTCCTAAGATGATTGGTACATGATTGGGTTCACTAGCAATTGTTTCAGTGTCAAGTACCACAAAATCTCTTTGGAGTGATAGAATTTGTCTATCTTCCTTCAAGACATCCTCGGCCTTCCCTTAGGGATTTTCGGATCTATCGACCAATGAGTGTGATATTGGTAGGTTTAAATTCACCTAGACCTAATTGCTTGTATGCTGAATCGGCATTAGGTTCACCTTTGGCTCCTACGTCAAGCGAGGACTTTCTATGCGATTCCCACCGATATTGGCGAAATTGTGGAGATCCAGGATCTTTGTACTTGACAGGGTATTTACTTTGGATTATGGCACTGATATGTTCAGTGAGAAATGCCTTCTTCTCAATGCCTAATCCCTTCTTGATTGTGCAAAGATCTTTCAAAAATTTTGCATAAGCAGGGACTTGTTTGATTAGGTCCAGTAAAGGTATGTTAACCTTTACTTGCCTTAAAACCTCAAGAATGCCTGCTTGTTGAGATGCCTTCTTCTTACCTCTAAGTGCTTGTGGAAATGGAGGTGGTATGCGGTATTTCATTGAATCCTCCTCTGGAGAATATGCTCGAGGTTGCAATTCTTCTCCTGCCTGGAGTTCTTCGACGGGTTTTGGCATGCCACTTCTAAGGGTTATTATGGCCTTAACCTCATCTATTCCGAATTGTTAGATGATCCTACCTCATTTCGAATTCCTTTAGGATTTGGAACTCAGGATGGAAACCTTCCATTCTCTTGTACTTCTAGCAACTTGTTGATCTTAGTGATTGAATACTGTAGGTTATCAATTTTCTGGTTGAGATTGCTCTCAAGCCCATTTATTCTCTTATTCAATGTACTTCTACAAGATCAACTTTTCAGCGCTTATGCATTAATTCCTTTTTTGTTCCTCAACAGTTTCCCACCACCTACTCAAATTCATGGCTTGCTCTACTGGAAGAAGAGGATGGTGGTTGTTGTGATCAGGAGGGAAACTAAATCGAGGGGTTTGGCACCCGGGGTACATAAATGTGGGCCGGGTCTCCATGCAAGATTAAAAAGGGATTCCTCCAATTGAATTGTAGGTAGCTACTTCATATGGAGCATTGGATTGTTGTGGCTTTGTGCTGTCCTACAGTGTTTGCACATTCTCACATCAAATCTCACCGCAGTGGGCCATAGACAATCGCTCGCTGGGTGCAGTGGATTGGAAATTGGTGCAAGGATTAGACTGTGCAAGATTTTCAGTCACTGCATGCACCTGTTGGAGCTGTTTGCCTTCAAGCTCCTCTACCTTCCTGGCTAGGGTTGAAATCCTAGCTCTCATTTCTATGTCTTCAGGCAGTGCATACATCCCACCCCTTTGGTTGACTGGTGGTTTCATCCTATCCGTTTATCTAGGGTTAAGCTCATCCCAACCCTTAGAAGTTTCAACCACGTAATTTAAGAAATCCATGGTTTCATCAGGATGTTTGCTTAAAAAGTCTCCCCCACACATGGTTTCTAAGAGTTCCTCATGGCGTGAGACATACCACCATAGAAGTGGTTCACCAACATCCATGTGTCAAACCCATGGTGGACATGCACCGATGGTTTCCATAAATCTTTCCTAACACTGTAAAATCTCTCACCATCATGAGATGCAAAAGTAGATTTGTCTTTCAAATTATTGGACCTTGTGAGTAATCAAGAACTTTTTCAAGAATTCAAATTTCGCAATGTTCTAATTTCTTATGGTTCTAGGCCTTAATGAGTTGAGCCATATTCTGGCCTTGTCCTTAGAGTCAATGGAAATGCCTTTAGCTTCACTGAAATCCATGTCCATCATACTCCTTCCTTGAAGCGTAGTACAAACCTCCTCAAAATCCTAATATGAAAGCTGCATGGATTTTCATTTTCCATACCATGACATGTGGAGTAGAGGCTCAACATGGCCTCACCGCTACATCTTCAGAGGGATAATACGTGATGGGGGTACCAACTCTGTGAGGTGGATGTGATCCCTCGCTGGTTCTATGTGCATTCGGGATTCATGGGGGTTCCCGGTTGACTTGTTGTTCTTCTCGTATGGGATCCATGGTATCGCTTGGTACACTAACTTCACTAGCCGGTTCAAGTTGTGTACCCATCCTATTCAACTAATTCAAGTGTTCTATCCCATCGTTGCATTACTAATGGCTTATATACAATTAAAGAGACAACAAAAGAGCAACAAACAACCTACAAAAGATTACAAATTAACCAAAATAATAAACCGACTGAATGAAATCAAATCAAACAAATGCAAGTATCGCAAAGTGAAGTAACCGGCGCTCGCAACTGAGTTGCAAAAGAGGTAAAAGTTACCTTCACTTGTGATGTTGACCACAAGTACTCTTCAACTTTTACTATTAGTAGTTTGGCACCATCCCCTGCAATGATGCCATTTGATCTGTGCTACAAGAGGCTGAGCTAAAATCAACAAAATTTATATACACCTGTTTCCTACTTCATCAGCTGTGAGTCAAGCTACCAAAGATAGTGGTCTAGGGCCTAACACGATGGCTTTCATCCTAAAAATGGCTTGCATCGCTGCAATACTGCAAGGCTTTATTCGACTCTTGATTTGGGTTTCAAAACAATGGGAATGGTTTGAACCGAAAATTGTAAAACCGAAGTTAAAGTGTGAAAGTTAACTTTGAAGAATTAGGTCACTAACCCAAGTTAGCAAACAAGTGTCCTGGTTTTATCCTCGCGAGGACATGCAACATATAGTCCATGGATAACCGGATCGGTATATTTAACTAGCAACCTCACCTTATGAAACATCTCCTATTTGAGTCAAAATGTAGCATGCAAGCTATGGCCCTTTTAGTTTAAAAACCCTAACATTAAATTATCATTTCGTGAGGCTCAGAAGACCATCTAAATAGGAACAACAACAGCATCTCTCACCCGAGCACCGCATCCTAAAGTAATGGAGAGTATCACAAAATAATAACAAGAAATGTTATTTAACCCCCACTCAAGAACCCTAACATGTAACACATTATCTCAGAGGCTCGTAAACCATCTAAAGAACAACAACAAATCCTATAAAGCATGGAGAGACACAACCAATAACATCCCATGTTATGGCAACCAAGTTTTGAGAATAAGAGCCATAAATACACTACCCGTAGCTTCTTAAATACAAGAGGACAAATACGATACGTTTCCACCACCAAAGCCTGGGGCCTTCCTTCCTCTTTCAAAGAAAGGAGGCTGTCTACATCTCTTGAGTTGTCATCCCCAAGAGGTGTGTTTATACGAGAAAGGGAGTAGGTGTTAAAGAGAGAGAAGAGAGAAAAGAAATAAAAGCAAAACCTAAAATAAAAGACTTTATTTACAAAAATAAAAACTTACAAAAATATCTTCTCCCAAATTGTTCCTCCCACTCTTCACACAGGTTACAAAACAAGAGGGGCTTATATAGGCCTCCTCAAGGTATGAAAATACCTAAAAAAACCTATGAAATTGGCTAAGTTATTGGACAATTAAGTACACCAAGCTCGAGGCGGTTTGGCATTAATTACAAAGCATGACGAGGCATCAAATTTCGCTAGCCGAGGAATTCCGCGCTAACTAGCGAATCACGTGCCTAGCGAAATGGAAAATTCCCCGCTAAGGCCGTGATAATTCGCGCCTAGCGTACTGGCTAAGCCAGCGAAATGTTGTGAGTAGCGAAATCGTTTTTCGCTAAGGAACAAGTATATAAATTGGGACGGGTCTAGCGTAAATTTGGTGTTTTCACAGATCATAAATTCGTAATCTAGCTTAAAATTCAGAAGCTTAGCTTAAAATTCCCGCATCGCTGATCCTTCACGCTTTCATCCCGCTCAATCGCATCACATTTTCTTCATTTTGCCTTGGTTTTCGTGATTGATTCATCGGGTTGATGGCTTCTAGACTTGAATTCCAACTTCATGATTCAGCCTGACCGAGATCGACTCAAAAGTGCGCAAAGCCCGCAAAACAACCAAAAATACCCTCTAAAGGCATAAGTGCTACTAAGAAGATTAGAACACTACAATTGGTATAATGATATGATTAATGCGCAAAGCACTCAAACCTATCTAATATAGGGTTCAAAATTGCATTTTGGCATTAATCAAAGATGTATCAATACCCATTCGCTGATTAACCGCAGGCACGAACTCTATCCCAATCCTGGGCCTCCTCCGAGAATCCCATATGCCTCGAGAAATCTGGGGCGCAGTAGTCTCCTGCACGCAGTGGAATGCTCTCTGCTCGTACTAGGTCCTTCCGATGGACCTTCTCCTCGAAATGCATCAAGGAGGTCATCACCAGCTCAGAGGGACTGAACCAATATCCCTCCGAGATCCGGTAAAGAGCCTCCAAGATGGCTCCCCTCCGCTGCACGTAATGCTGTGGAAGCAGAATGTAGTACTCGTCCGAATAAATAGTCGACGAAGACTGAGGGCCGAGCCGCTCCTATAAAATACCGTCCACCAGAGTGCCCTAGCCGTTGCTCGAACCATCCCCGAAGGAGGTGGGGCGGGCCAACCCTATAACCCGCAGACACGGCTGGTGATACGCAGGCCCAAAGCTGCTGAAATATCGGCCACTCTGAGTACTCCGCGGCGATCATCAATAGAGAACTGCAGCTCACGCGGACCATCTGCTCCTCGAGATGTCATGGCGATAGAACCGCGCACCACTCGCGTGGGCACAATGTCGCCGCAGTCATGAAAGCGCGTAGTGAATAATCCTCGATCAATCTCAATGGACTCCTAAACCCTCGGATCAGCCAGCCGATGACATCATAGTACGACTCCCGATGAAAGTCTCTACGACGGAGTCGTACATTCCCTGAATGGGGTTCCCATTTAACAATCCGCCTCCCGATCCCGGGAGGCCGGTGACAACCGAGGCGATGATGTCGCCGCAGGCCGATGACCTGCATACGCGGCCGAGAGGAAGATGACTCCGCCTGGCCCGATGTGCGGGCCCGCTGGAGGGCCTGCCTCCTAATCCTCCTCCGAGGGGTGACAGTGATAGGCCCGAGGTCCCATCCGTGTCCCGATAACGACGAACCCCGAGGCTCAGTAACGCCGGACCTGATGGCACACCGAGCGGACCGGAGTCAGCGAGGCTCGCCAATCGAATCTAACCCACTACCGGCTGGACCCACCGAGTACGAACCATATCTCGAAATCAACAAAACTCGAAGAGGGCTAGACTCATTGAAAATGTAACCGAAAGTAATCAATATCCGAACCGAGGCTCACCGAGGCAACCGAAAGCCACTGAAACAGTAGATGAACCAGTGGCTCACCGCCGCAGTCACACCGACTGCATTATCCAACAAGGCTCTGCAGAAAGGTCTAACCGCTGAGCAGGCACAACTAGCCGAACCATGGGCAAGAGGGTCCAACCAAAGGTAGGCGCAATGAAGGCCTACAGAGATGGCTCGTGCTGGGGCAGCAGCTCCTACTGCGGAATACCTGTGGCTCGCAAGGCGCGCGTGGTGTTTCATGGACACCGACGCCATGGCAAGGCGTAGACCGGGGTGCGCAAGTCTTTAACGGCGGCACCGGTGAATCGCCGTGGCACCGCTCGCAAAGGAGTAACTACGGGCGGCGGCGCCGCAAGGAACTCAGGGCTACGGCAGAGGCTGGGAGAGGAAATGAAAAAGTACGAAAATTAAACACCCCCTCCCCTCCTCTTATAGTACCACAAGGGGTAGCCGAAGAGTCTACTGCTGTCTTTTCTATTTTAATTTGGCCCAAATTTTGCCTCCCCGCAATTCGTACCTTAGATTAATTATTAGTACTATATGAAATAAAAATTATTATAATAAAATTTACTATATAAAACCATAATTAAAAATTTAATACAAAGTACTATAGTATATACACAAAATTACTAAAAAGGGAAAAACTGCTAATTTAGGAAACTTTCGAAAAATAACTGAAATTATCAAAATTAACTAAATTAAGACAAAAAGCAAAATTGTTGAACTGCAATCGGTTTTGGCCACGGATAGTTCGATTTAAGTACTCGAGGGAGGTCAGGGAGAGTCTCCTCAGCCCCTGCGGTAGCTGGAGTTGACTCCATGAATTGTTGATTACCCAATTGTTGAAGTGGTTCTCGCGGTGGCTTTTTGAATTGAGCAATTCGCTTGGAGTGGGTGTTGATGGCAAGACCAATATCTCTTAAATCTCCTTGGCTAATTACTCATACTGATTCTGGACAAGCACATCTTACCTGCATGCAGCCATTGAAACAACTTCATGATTATTTGATTTTCATGTTCTAGCAACTTTTTGCTTGTTGTTCAAATGAAAGATGTTTAACTCAGGTCATGTTGCAAGGTAGGGTTGCATGACTCCATTCCGGCAATTTATTATTGCATTGGTGACGTGGCCGAGAAATGGTCTTATAAGATGGTTGGAACATGATTGGGTTCACTTATGATTGGCTCGTGTTAAGCACTACAAAATCTTGGGTAGTAGAGATTTGTCTATTTCTCGGAACATCCTCAGCTATGCCCTTAGGGATTTCGCTGATCTATCGACTGATGATAGTGTGATGTTGGTAGGTTTAAGTTCACACAAACCTAGCTTGTATCTGAATACGGCATTAGGTTCTGTGGCTCCTAAATCAAGCAGCAGCTTGTCTAACACAATTCCCACAATATTAGTGAAATTGTGGGAGATCCTAGATCCTTGTATTTAGTGAAATTGTTGCTTTAGTTATAACCTTGACTTGTTCGTGAAATGCGCTAGATGCCTAATCCACTTCTTGATTGTGCAGATCGCAAAAAAATTTTGCATAAGGGGACACATTTGATTATGTCCAATAGAAGTATGTTAACCTTCCACTTGCCTTAAGACTTCTAAGATACACACTTCTTTGAGGTACTATCTTCTTGCCTCTAGTCTTGTGGAAATGGAAGTGGTATCATAGGTGTTCATTGAATCCTCCTTTAGGAGAATATGCTCAATTTAAATTCTTCTCACAACTTGGATTCTTGACAGGCTTTGGCATGGGTTGATCCAACCTCTTTCCCTCCTCAGGGTTAGTATTCTGTATGCCTCATCATTCTGAATTGTTGGATGATCCTACCTCATGGATTCCCTTTGGGTTTGGCATTTGTTAGGAAGGGGAACCTTATAACTTGTACCTCTCGAAGTGACTTGTTGGGTCTTGGTGATTGAATACGTAGATTATCAATTCACGATTTCGGGTTATACTCTAGCCCATCTATTCTCTTGTTAGTGTACTTTCTCTGATATCGTCCTTTGTGCCAATTTACTTTATTAATTCCTTTTGCTCTTCCCTAAAGTTGCCTACCACCTCAGAGCTAAAATGGCTTGTTCCCACAGTAAGGGATGGTGGTGGTTGTGGTTGAAAGTGGGAACAAGCGTAGTTTGCTTTGAAGTACATAGGCGGGGGGTTGGGTTTCGAAGGTTAGGGTGATTCCTCAGGTGGAATTGGTATTTCCATATGGGGCATTGGGACATGGTGGCTTATGTTGTCCTACAATTATTTGCACATTCTGACATCAAATCCTTCATTGGGGGCCATGAGACAAGCTATTCCTCTTTGGATGTCACAGAGGTTGGGGGTGGTGCGGGGATTGGCTTGTGTAGGATTTTCGAGTCCTTTGCACTTCGTGGAGCCTTTTCCTTCAAGCTCCTCCTTCCTAGCTAAGGTTGAAATCCTAGCTTTCATTTATATATCCTCTGGCAGTGTATAAATCCCTTCCCTAGGGTTGGCTGAGGGCCTCATTGTTTCCATTTCTCTAGGGTTAGGCTCATCCCAACCCTTAGAAGTTTCAGCCACATAATTTAAAAATCCAGCAGCCATCAGGATGCTACTTTACTTAAGCTCCTCCACACATGGTTTTCCAAAAATTTGCCTCATGGAAGGAGACATACCTACCATAAAAATGGTTTACCAGCATCATCATATCAAACCCATGATGAGGGCATGCACTGATGGTCTCCATAAATCTCTCCCAACTCTGATAAAACCTCTCACCATCTTGAGCTGCAAAGGTGTAAATTTGTCTCTTCAAATTATTAGTCTTATGAGCCCAGAAGGCTTTCTTCGGGAACTACTGCAGCTCAATGGTACCTTATGGTTCGCAGCTCAATGAGTTAGGCCAAATCTTGGCCTTGTCCTTTAGGGTCAATGGAAATGCTAGCTTGACAAATCCATATCCATCATTGTGCCTTCCTTAAGGTAGTGTGAGCCTCCTTAAAATCCTAATATGAGTGTATGGATTTTCATTTTCCATACCATGGTATGTGGGGAGTGGGGTGCCAAGTAGGCCTCAACGCTACATCTTCAGCAGGAGGTATGATGCGAGAGGGGGCACCTAACTCTAGGAGGTGGATCTTGATCCCTTATGGTTCTGGGTTGGATTCATTGGTCTGGTTATAGCTCTTGTTGTTCTCGGGTAGTGGATCCATGGTATCAGTGTGTACACTAACTTCACTGTTTTGGTCAAGTTGTGTCACAGGATTCTATGTGATCTCTGATGTGTCTCATCCTTTGTTGCATAAACTTTGTTTACAAAATTGTAAGACGACAGAGCACCCTGACAAACTTGAAAAGCTTAAAATTAGCTAACTAAAACTAAAGCCCATTTGTATGGAAAACAAAAGCGGTCACGAGGCAGCATCAAAGTGATAGGCGCGTTCTGCAAGCCCAGGTTCAAAAGGCCAAAGGTTACCTTCACGCGTGATGTTGATCACAAGTACACTTCAACTCATCATTAGTAGTTTGGCACCATCCCGACACTTGGCGCTGATTGATTCGTGCCCACGGTAGGCTGAGCTAAAATCAAGCAAAATTTATATACCTAAGTTCCTCCTCTGTAGTAGTCAAGCTCTGCTGCCGATTATAGTGATCCTAAAAATTCGAACACGGGGATGGGTTTTCATCCCTAGAATGATTTCCATAAGTGTAAAGGTAGAGCTTTCTATTTGGACTTTGGATTTTTGTTTCCAAAGCGGTGGAGTAGTTTGCTTCTTTGAGAAATTGTAAAAACTGAAAGTGAAGTGTGAAAAATTAACTTTGAAGATTTAGGTCACTAACTTGATATCATAGGGCAAACAAGTGTCCTCGGGTTTATCCTCGCGTTATGACAAGCAACCTGGTCCTAGCATGCTGGGATCTATGTTTTAACTAGCGAGCCTCACCACAAACAACTCTATTGGATCGCCGGTCAACATAATATGGCCCTTCACGATTTGAGCTTTAACATTAAATATCATTTTGGTCTGTTTCATTGAGACCATCTAAAAAACCCGCGATTGCATCTAGCAATAAGCGTAATTGTATCTACAAAAGCATGGTGAAAATATTGACGAATCGATAACATTAAATGCTATTGACCCTATTTTTGAGAAGATAGGGTCATAAACCGCAGTGCACGCCAGCTTTTAATACAAGAGGACAACACACGCTATGCCCCACCGCAAGCTAGCTTCCTTCCTCATCTTCCAAAGAAGAGGCTTGTGGCGTCTCTTGAGTTGTCATCCTCAAGAGGGGTGTTTGTGACAGAAAAATAGGGAAAGAGGAGAGAAGAGAAAAAGCCAAACCCTAACAGCTGCGGGAATGTCACTTTACGCAAAAGTAAAAATGTGCCAAAATATTTCTCTCCTCAATTTGTTGCTTAGGGTTACAAAATGGGAGGGGGCTTATATAGGCCACCCAATGTATGAAAATACCATAAAGCCTAACAATTTTGCTAAATTTAGGGACAAGGAGTAGCCACCAAGGTGAAGTGAGTTTGTATTAAATTACAAAAGTGTGACAAAGAGCGGTGAATTTCGCTAGACATACAAATTTAGCTAGGCGGCGAAAATTTATTTAGCTAGCCCGAGAATTTAAATATTTAACTAAGCGAAAATCTGAAAGACCTCTTAGCGAAGGAAATTTCGCTAGGCTTTGGCAATTTAAGCTAGCTAGCGAATTTTGCTAATGTAATTTCGCTAGCTTAACGAAAATTCTTGTGAGTAAGCGAAAGCGTGAAATTTAAGCTAGGAATAGTGCATAAGCGAAATTTTGAGTGCGAAAATTCACAGAATTTCGGTAAGATTACTTGAAATTTTAAGCTGGAGTCAAAATTTTCGCGATCTAGCCGAAATTTTAAACTATCTTAAGCGAAATTCCACTGGATTTCTTTGCATTGCCTCCTTTGCTCCTCTCTTTGCATTGATTTTCTTCACTTTGCCTTCATTCTCTCTTTGATTTTGGTATGTTTGATGGTGATTGAGTTCGATCTTTAGCGATTCATCATATGTCTCGATTTTGAGCACTACAGAAATGCATGAAACACGCAAAACAACCACAAATAACCTCTAGCGGCATTAGTGATACTAAAGAAGACTTGAACACTTCAATTGGCATAAATGACATGATTAAGCGGCAAAGCACACTCAGAGCTCATAATATAGGGTTCAAAATAGCACTTTTGGGCACTGTCAGGTTCTTCAGCTGGTGATCTCATCTTCTATAATAGTTGCTCCATATTAGGATCTTCCATTTGAACTTAAGTGTGATGCAAGCGACTTTACAGTTGGGGCTGTTTTGGGCCAAATAAAATAAAAAGTCTTCTATGCCATCTACTATGCCAATCGAACATTGAATAATGCGCAACTCAATTATGCCACAGCAGAGAAAGAATTGTTGAAAGCTATTCTGTTTGCCAGCAATTGGGGACAACACACTTATAGTAACAAAACTATTGTAATTATGAGATCATACGCAATCAAAACTTGATGACAAAAGCGAAACCTAGACTTATTCGGTGGGTGCTCCTATTGCAGAATTTGAAGTGGAATTAGGATCAGAAAAGGTTAAGAAAATATAGAGTAGTTGATCATCTTGTCAAGACTAGATATTCCGAAGCTTGATTCGAAACATCATTTTGCATATTGATAAGCACATTTCCCGGATGGCGAATGCCACTTTTTTCACTTATGGAAACATCTCCATGGTTTCTGAAGCCTGGCAAATTATCTTCTAATTATTATTCACGACCTCAAATTTCAACAAGAAGATTCTTTGCAGAAGTGAAGTGCTATTTTTGGGAAGACCCAATCCTCTTCTCTTGATTAATGTGATCAGTTATTCGAAGGTGTGTCTTTGGAAGTAGAGTGGGTGAATCATTGAAGTGCTGCCTCTTGCTGAGAGTGTGGGGCCATTGATAGACGAGAGAATAGCGATCAAGGTATTACAATCAAGCTTTTATTGGCCCTCTATATTCAAAGATGCACACTTGATTGCAAAGTCCTATGATCGGTGTCAAAGGACCGAGAACATTGGAAGAATAAATGAAATGTCGTTGACAAGTATTCTAGAGGTAGAACTTTTTTATGTTTAGGGCATTGACTTTAGGAGTATGTTTCCATCTTCCTATGGACACAAGTACATACTCTAAGTAGTGGATTACATGTCCAAGTGGGTGGAAGCCACTCCAACCATTACTTGTGATGCCAAAGTGGTACTGCGTTTCATCAAGAGTAACATCTTTTCAAGGTTTGAGACTCCTAGAGCGGTAATCAACGATGAAGGTTCACATTTCTGTAATAAGTTGTTTACATCGCTCTTGGCCAAATATGGGGTGAAGCATTGGGTGTCACTTGTATACCACCCCCAAAGCAATGGGTAAGCTGAGGTGTTGAATAGGGAGATCAAGAAAATTTTAGAAAAAACAGGTAATGTGACGAGGAAAGACTGGGTGAACAAAATTGATGATATCTTATGGGCTTATCGAATAGCTTTCAAGACCCCATTGGGACTGTCCCTATACAGGATATTCTATTTAAGCCATGCCACCTACCTGTAGAACTAGAGAACAAAGCATGTTGGGCAACTAGAATGCTGAACATAAATCTTGAAATAGCTGGTAAAAAGAGGATGCTTCAGTTGAATGAGCTAGATGAACTTCGACATAATGCATATGACAGTTCAAGGATCTATAAGGAGAAGACCAAGGCATGGCTGACAAGCATCTAGTGCATAATTATTTTCAACCGGGACAACAAGTATTGCTCTTCAATTCAAGATTGAAATTGTTCCCAGGAAAACTCAAGTCAAGATGGTCTAGACCGTTTGTGATCACCTAAGTTTTTCGATAGGTAGTGCCACAAGTTTGAAGCCAACATAAGCAATGCTCGAGGCCATGAAATTTTGGTTTGCTAGAAGTTTTCTATGGTTGAGCACAAGTTAGGGGGACACAGCTTGGTCGAGCTAATGACAGTAAACAAAGCGCTACTTGGGAGGCAACCCAAGAATTTAAATCATTTTGTTCATCAATTTGTTTGTTTTAAGTTTGCTAGGTTTGATTTTTGTTTTTTTTAATTTTGATTTATATGTGTTACCATGTTCAGAGGTTCCGGGGTTGTTGCGGCGAAGGAGAAATAGCATGGAAAGCTTAGTGTAGGCTTTAGAGAGGAGTAGAGCTGAATGCATGGAGTTTTCTATACTTAAAAAAAAAATTGTGAAAAAAAATAAATAAATTATGGTCGATGGTCTCGGGAACGTTGCCACTTTGGGCTCAACGTTTAGACGTTGAAAACAACCCTCTCGAATACGTCGCGACGTTGGACTCAACGTCGAGAGTGGAAAAGCAAGCCTCTCTAGAACGTCGCACCATTGCATCCGAATGTCATGACGTTGGCAATCTCACATGTTGGAGCGTGTGTTGAACGCGGCGTCGTGACGTTATAATATAACTCTAAAGAATCTTGCGGTTGGTGCAACATTACAGCGTTATCTTGTTTTTAACAGACGAAGCGTTCATAAGTTCATATCCTCAAACTTGAAGAACCTAGCGTAGCACCGGGCTTTGCGATTATCCAACTTCAAATCCCATCTGTCATCCGGCCATCCCATAGAAACCTCCAAGCCCTACACTGTTTCTAGATGAAAACACAGTGTCACCTTGTTTAGAAATCCTTCGATACGGTCTAATTTTCTGCTAAGTAGGTATCAATTCAGTTGTATTGGCATTTTTCTGGTTTTTTGTGTAAGAGAATGGAACACTAGGTGTGGTTGGTGGTTATAGAACCCTTGCCTTGAATCGAGACCACCGTCTTTCTTAGTGCACACTAGGTGTTTGTTCTTTTGCCTAAGTGGATTTTAGGTGATTCTTTTAGGTAATTTAGTAGAGTGGAATCAAATAGGGTGAGGGAAGCATTTAGAGTAGTTTAAACCTATAGATCATCGACTATTTTTATCAAGTGCCTAATGTCAAGCAAAAAGAAAAAAATGAGCTAAAAAAAAAGTCGGGCAAGTGAAAAGAACCCTCTCAGGCCTATGATCACGTAAAATTTGTCATCAGCTGAAACCTGTGAGGATTGACTCATACTCTTCATTGACTCCTTCATTGAGAGAAGGGATTGACATGAAAGTTTTTAAGAAAAACATAGTCGGGAAGGAGACAGGGTGCTTTGTGCAACCCCTAAGGCCGGTTGCATGATGGTTGTGTGGGAATTCTACACCAACCTAGAAGCTCATGTGCTCAAGAAAGTACGGGTACATGGGGTTTTGGTAGACTTCAGTGCGAAGTCTATCAATGTTTACTATCACCTTGAGCTGGTCATATGATAGGTTTATGTAAACCCAAACTACCCCAATATCCTTAGGATGCTCACCAATAGCCAAGGTGAGTAGAAGTTAAACAATGAGGGACACGCCATGCATGTCAAGGCCAAACACTTGGCATATATCCCTAAGGTGTGGCACCATTTCATCACCTATTGTCTCATTCCGACGACGAATGTTTGCGAGATGACAGCAAAAAGGGCATTGCTTAACTATGTCATCATTCAGGACATCCCTTTTGATGTCGGTCGGGTCATAGAAGGATTACCGCATCATCTACCAACGGGATGCCAAAATGAACTAAGGGCACCCGCATATCATCTATGAAGCGTACGCGATGGGGTACCCCTTTGAAGATAATGAGGCTAGATCCACCCGACCAGTCACTGATGAACAAGAAGGACAGAGTCGGGCGTCCACAGAGTCGGGGAGGTTTATGACTTGGGTCATGAACCATCAAATGAGGAAGAACTGACAGCATACCAAATGTTGTTTGGCATGCGAGAGGAGACCCAGAGGAATTAGGCTGACCATACACCACTCCTGTGCACTTGCGGAGTAGGATGTCCCAGTCATTCCGCCCTAGGACGGATTCGGGACCTCTTTCCATGTTGATGTGTATTGGGATGAGGCCCAGGAGCACCAGGTCACCATGAGCCAGGAGATGGATACACTCAGGCCTGACGTCGCCTGATCATAAAACAACGGGGCGACCATCTCGCAATAGCGGGGCCATCCCATGGCATTAGCACATCTACTTTATTTCCATATGCCACCACCGCAACCACAATGATCCCTTGAATCAAAAAGGGAGTTTCGACATCCTTCTTTTCTTTGCTTGACACTAAGGACATTATCCATTTTGATTTAGGGGGATGTGGGTGGTTGGTTTGGCATCATTTACTTTAATTGTCTAGGATATGTTTATGTATTTTGTTTATGTTTATGTTTATGTTTGTATTCTCAAAGTTGTCGTTTAGGTTTGTGTGTGTTTGAATCTCGGACCATGTTTAGGGTTGTGTTAAGGTAGCATGTGACTGATGTCATGATTGCGCGTCAAAGGATCCTTTTGCCTCTCAATTTTGAAACACGGTCTGAAGTAACGAAAGGATCATGGGTTGATATAGGAATTACATGTTTCCCAGATAGGTAGGGATGACATTTGTGGTAACCTCCTTAGTGTTCCAAGAAATAACTCGATTAGTCTACCACACTCATACATGTGATCTCAGTTCTGTTTCTTTGGGCCAGATTTATGATTAAGCTGAACGGGAGACTCTCTGTCATAGTGATTTATGAAAAACAGATTGCCATGAAGCCCATCAAATGATGGTAAAAAAAGACAGATCAAAGTGTGACTAGAATAGTGGGATCTTCTAATTAGAATCGAACAGTAGAGGCTTTTGAAAGCTAATACTTACACGACCTAAGCGGCCATGAGCCAGCTGGCCCCAACTGCCGCTAGGGACAGAGGATGGAAGTTTCCCACAACCTAGGGCCCTTAGGTTTGGTTGAGTGTTCAGGGTGAAGTTTGAGGGGAACTGAATGCTTGGTGCCCTTAACCTGGCTGGTGAAGTCTGACAAATCCTGCGCTACGAGAACGCTGACTATAACTTACGGGCACTAGTATTTCTTTCATGGGTAGGTAGGTTAATATGAATAAAAATGGTGCGTTATTATCCTTCCGTAGTTAGACTCTCCTAAGTATGCAAGTTGAATTCAAGTTTGGGGGTACCGGGACCGAGTTATATGTAACGACCCGTACCAAATAATACGAGTTTTTAACACATTTGACCAAGTTTGACCAAGTTTGTATTAACCGCCAGTATGTAGGCCCAAGATTAACTTTTCCAAGGATGGAATGGTTTGGGTTAACTAAAGCACCATTTAATGAGCCTAATGAATCCTGAGTTCTTAAACGGAAAAACGTCACATCATGAGCTACGGATAAAGAGATTCTACGGCTATGGGAAGTTCAAGCGACGCTATCGGTGTCCGGCGCAAGTGCAATGCGGGGTTTTTACTGAAAGCGACCTTATGCCCTATAAACACTTAACTTTAGGTGCCAAATGAAATCCCTGGCCGAAACACCATCGAGCTCAAAAACCACAGGAAAAACTCTCAAATTAATGAACGCAGGTAGAATTCGTTTTGTCATTTCGCGGCCGTGGGTTTGGACCAGGCAACTCTGGCCACCACGGGTGCCAGGCCCGGAGTGTACCACCTCGAGCAGATCACGCGGTGAAGTTTCCGGACAAATCGCCGGACACCGCCTGGATCGGGCCCAGGCGGGGCGCCATCAGGTCATATTTTCACTTTAGGCCATTTCGGGCCCAGCCTTACCTCCCTCCACCATTTTGGATTACTGAACTCATTTCCGTGGTCCTTTTGCGGTCCCTCAGGTTGAAGGATCTGGCAACAAAGTTGGTGGTTGTTGGATCGAGTTTCGGCCACCACGACCAAATATTGGACCAAGAGTAATGAATGCTGTTGTGTTCACGGTCTCTTGGGCTTCCAGTTGATATGGTTTTACTTGTGAATTTTGGGCGTCGTTTGGTTAGTTTCCATTTTTAGATTGTTGAGATTAATTATCGAGAAGTTTGGTGAAATAGAGTACCAATTAGTCAAAGTTTGCTTCCAAAATTGAAGTTGGATTAGTAAATTAGATGTTTTATGGAATTATTGGGCGGACAATTTGAAGGTAAATCTGGGTGAAAGCCCAATTTGGAAGTCTGAGACCTATAGGGCACAACGTGATGGACCAGTCGGGATCAATTTGGATGATTTCATAGTTCTAAAAGTTATACTAAGCGCGGGGCATCGATGTCGTTGGTTCGGTGTTGGAGCTAGGTAATTATTTTATTTATATTACAGGGCACTCCGCCTGGCGGAGGCAGGCACAACGGAGAACAGGCGAGCGTGCGCAGTCATGATTGTTATGTTTTTAAACGATTTGAGATTATTATGTTGATTATATCTATTATGATTTAATATTTTATATATCTTGTTTTGATCGGATGGTTGGTTGCATACATATATATGATTTTCGGTCAATATTAAACAAGTTATCATTTCGTGTGAAGTTTTGCTCATACATTTAACTATTTAAAGATTTGAGTTCGTGGATGAGTCACGTGGTGTTGGGATATTTTAATTACAGATTTGGGTAGCCTCACCTTAATATTGTTTTAAAAAAGGGGGATCTTGAGATTTTATTGGAATGACTGTCTGATGTGTTAGGAAAGTACATGTCACGTAAAGAGGCAGTTTATATTAGTTGCCCGCGTGATGGCGGGTTTACCGGGGTTTATTAGTTATACGTGATGGCTAGGGTTTGGAGGTTTGATAGTTGCGTGATGGCGGGGTTGCAGGTTAAATAGATGACCGCAGTGATGGTGGTTCACCGGGAGGTTTTATTAGGTACTGCGTGATGGCGGAGTTCTGCAGGAGGTTTATTAGGTCTTGGCGTGATGGCGGAGGTTCGGGAGGTTTGCCAGAGTTTATACGTGAGCTGGAGGAATTTGGGAGGTTTATTAGTTGCCACGTGATGTTTGGGTGCACGGAGGTTTATTAAGTTTGCTTGCGTGATGGCGCAGGGTCCTACCTGGGGTTTATTAGTTGCCACGTGGCGGGTGTAACCCACGGGTTCATTAGTTGCCCGCAGTGTCGTGGTCGGGCTTATAGCGGTTTGTGATGGATACACATGGTATGATGCATTTGTTGATTTACGAGACATGGTATACTATTTTAATACTTATGGATTTATGGTGCTTTTCATGGATTTATTTTACTACGTGATTGACCTTATGTTGTGTCTGATTCGGATTATAGCGTTAACATTGTGTCGGCTAAATTATTGAGCATGATTTACATATGTTTGGTCTTAGGGTAAGTTAGGCTTTGTGAATTGTTTCCATGGGGAACCTTTAAAGTGAACATAAGGTTTGAGAGAAGAAATCTTTGAAAAAAAATATATTATTTTCCTTATAAATATGCCCTCATTAGGAGACACCATTATCTCCACGTTATTAATTTTAAATATGTTCCACACCAGGTCGGGACCGATTCGTAGGATTTTTAGCGCCCAGTTCGACCTTGCTCTTCCACGCCCGAGTGATGAGCTTAAAGTCATTAATTTTTAATCCATTTTTCTGTTTGATTTTCATCCCGAAAAGAATAATTAATATCACGGCGCCTGAAAAACTCACCCAATTTGTTATTAGCGGGGAGTGTGAAAGAAAGAAGAAAAGCATTAGAAAATCTCTGACGATTGGTGGAGTAAAAGTCTGAGAAAATGGCGGTAATGAAAGCAACTGGTTAACTAATGATGCAGTTTTGGGTTTGCACCGTCCAGTTATGATGTCGCGACATCAGGAAAATTGAAGGAAATTTGATGCAGGTCGCGATAGGGATCACAAGTTAGGCAGCTGAGGATTAACCAGAGACTTAAGGAATGATGTCGCGACAACATCGTGATGTCGCATGACAAAAGGTTGATGTGTGACGAGGGATGGAAGTTCGCGACGAAGCTCCAGCGGAAGCTGCCAAGCGGTTTGAAAAGATGAAGCGATGTGACTTAAAAAACATTTGTCAGCGGCGGAGGGGGCTGATGTAGCGACACGAAAGCAACGGTGAAGCCTCGGGGAACGCCGGTTGATGTCGCGGCCAAGTTAATGTCAGCGACATAAGGCGTCTTTCGATTGAAGGTTGCGGTTCACTTAGAGTTGATGTCAGCGACGAGAGATTGATGTCGGCTGACGCCGAGACCATCAGTTGAAGCAAGACATGGCGATGTCGCGACGAGGATTGATGTCGCGACAGCCGGGAACCCATCCGGTTGAAGGCTGCGAAGACATGAGATGTCGCGACGAGAGTTGATGTCCGCGACGCCAGGCGGACGAGTTGAAACATGCGGGGCGCCAAAGTGATGTCGCGACAAAGTTGATGTCGCGACATAAAACTTATCGGTTAAGCTACAAAGACATGGCTGATGTGCGACAAAGGGATTGATGTCGCGACGCCGAGAATAACGATTAAGAAACTGCGAGAGGCATAAAGTGATGTCGCGACCAAGTTGATGTGGCGTATAAGAAGACCTGCAGTTCAAGGCTGCGAGACTTAAGTTGATTAGATGTCACGACAAGAGGATTCGATGTCGCGACATTGATTCCTTGTCGCGACATAAGATGCCTTCAGAAAACAAAGGAATGTCACATTAAGATAAATGCTTCGCAACAAGTGCTAAAACTAACTAATGTCGCGATAGTGGATTCCAGGTCGCGAATCGAACAAGTAACATGTGGCTACCCACTTGAAATCCACAAAGAATGCATTGGAATTAGGCCCAACTGAGAACCCTATAAATAAGCAAAATACCCAGAGGAAAACAAGGAGGCAAAGGCTGCGTAACTAAAGAGATTCGGGTGTACCGAAGGCTTCATTTTGGTTTTTATTTTTTTCTTTTCTTTTCTTTTATTTTCTTTCTCTCGTTTTCCGTCTATATATTATTAGATTATTTTCATCTTTCTTTATTTGTTTTATTTTCCGGGATCCTGGATGTTATCGCGATAGGTTTCAATGCGTAATCTATCTTTTTCGAATTACTACCTCAATGTCAGTTCGCATAAAATTTCTCGAATTCGACTCTTCCAAGCCAAATTGCATTGTTCTTATGATCGAGGAATGTTGGGAGTGTGTAATTCAAGAATTGGAGAAACCCAAATTTTCCATTAAGTGAATGCTAGTCGAATTTATCTTCAGAGTTGTTTCCAACAAATTGTGAATTTTTGCGCCATGAATTTACTTCAAGTTACGGTTTAATGTTTTTCAACATCCGATTATCGGCTTATACCCGCTTTTAAGATTTGTTTCATTGCCTGACATTTCAAGTGATATCCTCTAAGTGACACAGAAGGCATTCCCGAGAGTTATGAACATTTCCTCAAGGTATATTAACCGCTTATTAGAGATCTAATGAGCTTGTAAGTTTACTTAGATAAATCCTTTCTCACTAAATCAAGAGCTTAATGAGTTATCAATTTAAACAAGCAGAGTTCACCTCACCCGACACAGGAAGCCAACCCTGTTAGCCGAGATCTAATCAAGGAGAGGGTGATCTATTCACTTAGGGATAAGAGTAACCAGGTGAGTTGTATATCCTTGCCTCACCGATAACTCGGGGAGCTGTATATGTTTATGTTTCCATAAAATGGTATGAAGTATTGCAAAGAAAATACCCAGATTAAGGAAACCCTATTAAAAGTAGTCATCTAATTCCCTCGTCTTCAAAGAATCTAGAAAATTAGATAATGAACTCGTGGAGGTAGATCCATCTCATCGCTTAAACGCCTCGATGTGTTTGAAAACTCCGTAAATACACAAGCAATTTTATCGTGATAACTACAGGAATCCCTCACATACTCACAATAAAGTTCTTGATGTGTCCTCTAAAAAGATAACTATTCGCCTCCATTTATTTTCTTAACTTATCATGGTTTCTATTCTTTAGATTCCAGTTTATTTGATTGTTCATTCTTTTTTCCTTATACTTGTATATTTTACAGCTTCATAAGCTAGATCACAATGTCATGTTATAGTCCAAATAGTATGGAGCTTGAGTAGTCAGGATAGTTGATCTAGAATTCTTAAGATCTTTGTGGGATCGATATTTGGACTTATATCCATTTTATTACTTGTCTAATTGCACTTGAAGGATAGCCAAAACCAAAATTGAAAAATGATTTACTTAAGAGATTCTTTGTCTATATAGTAGAAAGTCAATAAGTTTTACACGCTTTGCCGAGGATTAGTTAATAAATTTTGGTAAATAGTGTCATAAATCTTGCATGCTACATGACTGGTTAACAGTTTATGAGCGCCAAGGTTTTGATTAGACAATAGTCCTTTCGTAATAGCGACATATAAATTCAGATATGTGTTTTCGTTCGACACAAGTTTCTATAGCGCCCATTGTCAGATTAGATAATAGTCCTGGTAATAACGTCATAAATTTGTATATATTATTTGGTCTCTGATCGCAATGCCGACTCTTATCGCTTCTGGTCCGCTTTGTTTGTTGTATTGACTTATTCATCTCACTTGTACCTTTAAATTCTCAAATACTCTGCATCGCTTTTGATATTCGTATTGAACCTTTATGGGTCCATTTATATATGTGGTGGGAATTTTATATATAATTGGGATAAACTAATGGCTGTAAGCCATTTCTTTCTCCTAAAGTGGAGCTCCAATCGTAGATCTTCCCTAAAGACCCAGACAAAGAACTTACTAGGCGACCAATCTCGGGAATCCCGGGAGGGTATCCTAGTTCGTCCCGTTTCATTATATGCTAGAGATCACACATCAAAGGCACATAGACTTCTTAGGAAAGGCCATGGAAAACCTAGGAGGTTGAATCACTTATCAACCGGACCGTGTTCAGCTGAATTCTTTCGAAAGTCGAACAACCTTAAGGATCCTCTAAATTTAGAAACAAAGGGTAAGATTTGTGAGTTCGGTTCATTTTGATCCTTCATTTTGGAAACATGTGCATCACACTCGTGTCATTGAGTTTAGTATATGATTTTCTTGTGTCTCTAGTTTAGAGTCTGTTTCTTGCTTGGGGACAAGCAAGAAGCTAAGTTTGGGGGTGTAATGAGTGCCCAAAAACACTCATCACAAACCTGGGATTTAGCGAGATTTGTGACTTGCTTTCATATATATATATGAATTTATTTTTATTACATTTCTAATATTTGGTTTGAATTAGGTTTTTAGAAAACTCCGCCGAAATGAGCCTTGTAGGAGTCCCAGAAGAATGATGCGTAAAACAAAAGCTCTAACGTCGCGACATTGCAACCCCCCAGATCAGGAAAAAACATAGCCAACCTTTATTCATGGAAGAAGCTATAAAAGGAATGGGAGAATCCCATTAGAAGGGTTAGAAACATATTGACTTTGCTAGGGTTTGAGGAGCTCGGTTTTGGATTAGAGAAAAGAAGACTTGAAGGCCTATCCTAGCGAGAGAGACCTGAAGAATCCGAGAGATCATCATTCCCTCGATCATCAAGTTTTCTATCCTTTGTTATTGGGAGTCTGACTATCATTGTAATAATGGAACGTATCATCATGATGTTCTAATTTGTGGTTTAGGTGTTATAGTAAACCTCCGGGATATGAATTACAAATGTTTAAGTGTTGACTTTTCATAATTCCATTATCTTTAGTATACTGTATTACCATTAATTCATGTTTGTTGAAATCAAATATACACTTCAATCAATCTAATATGTGAGTGGTTCTTTGTAAGATCCTCGAGAAGTAAACAAGAATAAGACATCGTGGGTGGGTTAACCTAATAAACTTGTAATATAGGATTATCACTAATTAGGAGGCTTGGAATTTCCTTTGAATTCTCATGGCACTCAATGCTCTGGGTTAAGCCAAGGAGTAAGAAACCTAGTAATAAATGGAGGCGTTTTAAAGGACCTCGAGTGTTGCCTTTAATGATGATTGATAAACCGCCTGGAGAACATCGATATTGGGCTAATGGAATGGAACCTTAGCATTACATAGTAGATTTCATCCTCAGCCAAAGACCAACAATCTCTAACCTTTGCACTCATTTGACCATCTTTACGCTTAGTTAATACAATTATTAATACTTAACTAATTGGTTTTACTACAGCTAATACAATTGCTGGGTTTGAATATTAAATAAGTATTATAATTTTGGTACTTAGCCTACTACGATTAAGATTTTCCCTGTGAATCGATATCCGTACCTTGAGTATACTATATTACTTGACAAGCTTATTACTCATACCTGCTAGGGGCAATTTGGTATTTCTTTATTGCATAATATTCTCAAACACAATCGTAAACGCCTATCACAACTTCCAGAGACTTGATCAACCTCAAGGGAGTACTTATTATCCATTCTTGCTTTTGTTTCACATTGAGGACAATGCTTAATTCAAGTTTTGGGGGGTGAATTCAAGAATTCTATTTATTTTTTTTTTAAATCCAGCTTTTGTATCTCCTTACCTATTTTAGTTATTTCTTTTTAGTTGTTTGGCTTTCGTTTGCATGAGTTTTTTCTTTCTTTCTTTCTTTTGTTTGTTTGTGTCTCACATGAGTTAGGTTGGTGCTTAGTAATGGTTTTGAGAATGCATTGGTTTTGTGCTTAAATTTTTTTTTAGTCAAATTTGGGATACTTTTTGTAGATTTATTTGATTTAGGACTTGAGCAAAATCTTTTTGGTTGTGGAGACTTAGCTTGAATAGCCCCATTGTTTCAAGAAATCATTTCCTTACTAAAACCCTGCACACAAGACACTTCCAGGTCTGGCTATGGCTACCCTTTGGCTCCAACTTCTTTTTCTCAAATTGAACTTACCTTGAGAGACCTTAACTTCTATAGTGATGGGACACCTCAATAAAGAGGATTTCCATTATGCCCCAACCAAAAAGAAAGAAAAAGAAAAACAAAAGAAAACGAGAAAAAGAAAGAAAAAGAAAATCAAAAAAGTGAAAAACAAAAAAAAAAAACAAAAAAAACAAATAAGTGAGTTTACTCACAAGTAGGTTTGGTTTTTGGGCCGAAAGTGTTCCTGGTGAAGTCTCGAGGGGAAACTCAAAATCTCTCCGATTCCTTAACCAATTGATGGGGAGCCACCAATGGATCCCCACTACATGGACATTTTTCTAAAACTCCTTAGCATTGCTTCTTACTTTTTAGTTTTAGTTGTTGAATCAAAGGTGCGTTCTTATCCTATTTTGGTTAATTTTCTTTCAAATGGAGTGAGTTGAGTTTTGTTGAAGAGTGTTTTGGAACATTAGTCTATATTTGAAACCTAAAACATCATTTACACCAAGTCCCTTCAGTAAAGATCTATTGAGGGCTTAGGGGCAAAACTTGTCTGGATCAACATACCATTTGAATGTCTCGTCTTTTAGAGATAATAAAATGTTTCAGATCCCATTTGCCAACATGTTTTCTTAGAACTTTTCCAAGCTTTCTCTTAACTTGTACTAGCATCGTACTCATACTCATATCTATTTTAGTGTTTTTTTTGTTTTTTGTTTATGTTTCCTTTGCTTGGGGACAAGTAAAGATTTAAGTTTAGGGGTGAAAATAAATCCATTAATTCGATGAAAATATACATTTTTGGCAAGAGAACTTGTGAGCTAAAATTCTTTTACAAGTTTTAAGTCAACAATTTATATCCATTAATCTCATGCAATATGGCATGATTATGGACATTCTAAAATAAATTTGATGAGCCAAAATGGAATTGACTAGGTCAAACCTAGGGATATGCATGATTATTACAACCCATGAAAATAAAACAATTTTGCATTTCAAGGTCTTCCTTCTTAGATCCTCCTTCATGCTTCTTTCTCCTTTTGTATCTCCACCAACTAATCCTAATCCTATGTAATCTAATTACATACTTTCAAACCTTAGGTTACATTTGAGGGGAATTTAGATGAGAAGAGAAATACATCGAGAAAAATGGAGGTGAGGATTACCTGGGAGGCCTTATTTTTAATTCTAAAAGGAAAGCGCAACCATGCAATATGCTCAATCAACATTGGGCAAAGTCCAAAATCATCCATCATGCCAATATACACCCTTAACATGTATTCTTTAATGCATAAATTTGAAAGTAATGGAAAAGGGAACCCATGATTTCAAAAGCACATGAAAAGGTTTTAACAATTGAACTAAATTTATCCATAAGCCGATTCAGCTCTTGAATCATTAACTCGATTCAACTTTTGAATCTCTAATTGGTTCAACTCCTTGAACCATAAACTTGATTCAACTCTTGAACCGTAATTTCCAAATGGTACTATTTTTGTTCAATGTCTCTTGAAAATAATTTCAATCATGGTTTTAGAATTTATAAATCTCTATTAAATCCATAATTCTAGAAATTTAAGAATTAACACTTCAATCTGGGCTTGCATATTTCATCTTAGTCACACTAAAGATAATTCCTCAGAATAATGCAAAAGAAAACAACAGAAAATGAGCAAAAATCCAAATTGTAGGTCTTCACATCACAACATGAGGAACTCACATCGTGATGTCACCTGGGCTTTATAAGCTCCACGTCGTGACATTGCAACTTTGTTCTTCATCACCTCGAGATGTAGGAGCAGATTTTCACGTGTTGCGATGTGGAGAGCCCACATCGCGACGTCACTGCAATGGTTGGGGAGAACATTCGCCCCATTGCAATGTTACCTAGGTTCATCGCCGCGTCTGGCATTGAGGTTGGGGATTCAACCGTTGCATGTTGATAAAAATCCCATTTTAGGGTTTATCTCATCCCACTTTACTAATCTTCTTCACTACAATCATGTGTGATCATCTCATGACTAGATTACATGAAGAAGAACACTAGATCAAGTTTTTTTTTTTTTTTAAATCTCATTTTTGAACCTTTGAAGAACATGGGTACTAAAAACCGAAAACTCTCAACAAAGAACCGATTTTGATATACACAAGTGTGCTATGATACCACTGTTGTGTTTTGAAGGTGGCAACCGTTGCCAAAACAACAGAACAACAAAAATTATTTCTTTAAAAACCCTCCAAGGACCCTTTGAAGCATCAAAGTCCAGTGACCAAGAGGATGAATTTTACCTTGTGTCGAGTTTCAAAAATCGATCCAGTAGTCGAAATGACAAGAATGACGAATCAAATCCTAGATTCGCCTCACAACATCCACCTGAAGTGGAGCCATAACCTCAGGCAATGATCTCGGGAATGAGTCACGATGCTAGCCAAGTCTAGATCGAAGAAGGAAGGCGAAAAGCTTCGAGTCTCACGAAGGAGTTTGTTCTTGAAGAACACTCTCTCTAACTCAAGAACACTCTTCTTGAGAAGAGTGGGCAAAAGATGGCTTAGGGTTAAGGTTTCCATAAAGGTCATTTTATAGGAAAAACCTAGCTCTTGAAATGTCCAAAGTGCCCCTCATTACACGCATCCCTATGTGTTATGGCGTGTTCCCTTATAGCCCTTAAGCCCATGAACAAGCCCAAGAATGATTTATCTTTAAGTAAGGGCTCTTAATCCCCATATTCCACTAATCCCAGGTGTTGACTGGACCATATGATCTACACAAATTTATGATGTTATCACCAAAGGACTATTATCTAATCCCTAGCAATGGCCTTGATAAACTTGTTGTGGGATCGAGTATGTTCTGAGTTCATAACCTGATAACAAAAAGGACTATTGTCTAATCTCGGAGAAAAAGCTACGCCGTAAAACTTATTGACCACTTACATGAATTGATATGGATCAAACACCTATTCAAATTTATGACTTATTACCCAAAGTTATTATCTAGTCCTCATTAATAAAACACCAACTTAGTGTGAGTTTCTTTAGCTATAGTGTTGATTAAAAGATATTTCATAAAGTAAACATTTCTTTGTGGTTGATCCGATTATCTTGCCAAATTCTCGTCGAACAAGTAGTAATTATTTTTAAGTCCAGAATCATCGATCACGAGAGATCTCGAATTTTCAATCAACTACCCCAACTACTTAAGATCCATACTATTTGGACGATAATATGATATTGGGATTTTGCTTTAAAAGCCTGAAAATAATGAAGTGAACGAAAAATGAATGAAAAACAAATGAATTGAATATTGAAATATTAAAATAGAAAATTTAGATTGAACAGTTATCTCTAAAGAAAACATTGAATAATCAGCTATTGTGAAGAATCAATTCCCTACGACTGTGTGTAACTTTGCTTTCTGAACTTCAGATTTTAAAACTAGTCAAGGAATAAGATAGTGTGGCCCCGGATCTCTCAAACCCACAGTTCATCATCTCACCTTAACTGTTTCTCTCGAACACAGTGGGTTAGATAACTACTTTTAAATCTGGTAGCCTTGTTCTGGGTATTTTTCTTTCTCAATACTTCATACCCACAACATGGACTGCAAACCTGAGCTCCTTAAATTAGTCATTGCAGAGGTTTGCATTGTACTGGTTCCTCAACCTCAAAATTAGAACAACTTACTCTTTCCTTGATTAGATCCTTGCTAACACGGGATCGAATTCACTATTCGAATTAAGGGTGGGCTCTACGCATACTTAAATTAATAACTCGCTCAGCTCATTCGGTTACAAGTGAGAAGAGGATGTATTGATTTAAGTGTCTGAGCACATTAGATCGGCAATAGCCAGGTTCATATACCTTCGAAATTGTTCCTTACTCTCAGGAATGCCTTCTCTGTGTCACTCAGAGGGCCCCTGGAAATCAAAGCTGGAAACAATCTTGTTATGGGTACAGGAGACTGACGTTGGGATCAATTCCAAGAAACAAGCAAAACCAGCAAGTTGATTTAATATCGGGATTCGATGCATAATGAATAAAATCTTTGCATGAAAGATAATTTACAGTGATAACGTCAATTCAATGGGCTGGGTTTCTAAATTATTGATTATACCATACATTGGCTTGCTGATCAAGAAAACCACTGTAAATCGGCAACTGGGTGTTCAAAATCCCAAAATTTGTCTGGAATTCAAAACAGCCGAGGGCCGGTAATTTTAAAGAAATATAGATACGCATTTAGCTAAATCCTTTACATTAACGTTCGAGTCAAATTAGAATGAATACAAACTAATCTAATCTAAAATAAAATGAAAAAAAGCGAAAGAAAAATAAAAGAAAGAAAAGAAAAGTAAAAATCGGGCCTTGACGCTCGGATCTCTCTTTGGTCCTTAAATTGCGTTTCTTTTGGTATGACTTATTATTTATAGGGTTACGAGTTGGGCCTAATTTTCGATGCATTTCTTTTTTGGACTTTAGTTAAGCGGCCCGGTGGCGTCATCGCGACATTGAGCCCTCGTCGCGACCTGCATTCTTAATCGCGATCCAACATCACGGGAGCCTCTATGTAGTTGCGACATGTCTTAAGTGAAGGCCCGGTGTCGCGGCCGGCTTAATCTTGCCAGCGACCTCTTCTCATTCAAAACTCACGTCGCGACACCGGTCCTTGCGGTAGATGTCGCGACGACTGATGTTATTGACTTTGTTGATTGCAATTGTTGTCGCGACAACCTGATGTTGTCGTGACCTCAAGTCTTCGTAATTGATTTCGCGACAACCAGGTGTTGTCGCGACCTTATCTTACGTGGAGATTGTTAGTAGCGACTGCTTTCTCGCTAGTAAGCCCGATGCTTGCGGCGCGCCCGATCACGATGTTGATATCGCGGCGCGTCGGTCTTCGCGATATTGTGTCTTCTTCTTCTTCAATTCCTGGTTGTTTAACTTTGGTTTCTTTCACTCCCGACTCATTTTGTTTCAATTAAGCTTCATTTCGCGGCCCAGGTTTCAACGATGTAACTGAATACGCATTTTGATTGCTGTCAAAGCTTCGCGACATTTGGTCCTTTCATCTTTATGCGTCGTTCTTGCTGCCACCTACTTCATCCCATTATATCAGTTCTGCTCTGCCACATTCTGCTCCTTTTTATTGCAATTTACGCTCTTTTTGGATTTCTAACACGAAATTTGGTGAAGTTATTCAGTTCCTACTTTATCTCATCCAGTCTTTTTATATAAAAATTAATCGGAAAAATGGTGATAATAGATGACTTTTAAGCTGTCAAACTCCCCCCCGAACTTAAAATTTTGCTTGTCCCCAAGCAAAGAAAAGAAAAGATTTGTTGTCCTCAGCAAAGGACATTTGCAGTACATTTTGCGGAGTTGCAGCAATTTAATTGAAATCACCCAGAAGTGCGTTCTTTTTGTGTATTCGGCTTGAGTCGGATCGAGATTAGGTTACACTGTTCAGCGAGGTGTACATAACGAATTGTTGAATTTGTTTTATAAGCCAGTAAGGTCAATTGATTACGCTAAAGTAAGTTGGTTCCTTTCTCATTTCCTTAATGAGTCGATTAATCCTTAGAGGATGTTCAGTTTTGATCTTTTTGATTTTCCAAATTCCATAGGCTTGTTCATATTGATCTCCACTAATGTAGGTGATTACAACCTTCAGGATCAATCAGGTCTTTTAGGCTTTTAATGTTAGGCTTGGGTAAGGGGTAGGATGGATGGGATTTTTAGGTTAAGATTACCAATACTCCTTTTCCCTTTTCACTCACATGCGCCACTTTTTTCTCCTTGTGGTTTCTTGAATAAACTCCCCCAGGCTTCATGTTTGGGATTCTACATTGATTTTCTTCTATTTATTCAGAACTGTATGTTCCATTTCTCATTCATAATTCAAATTGGGAGATTTTTTCTTTTATCGCCATTCGAAATGGTGCAATGTTTTGTCTTCTTAGGCTCTCTAACACTCTTAGCAAACTTTGGGTTAAGTAACTCCTTACAGGATAGCATTAGAATCTTAGGTGTTGAAACACCCCTAAGAACTTAATTGTTCAAGAGAGTCAGGCCACAAGACAAAACCTATTCCTTTAAGCTTTCTTTTCCTCTGTATTTTCTGATGTAGATCTTTTTCTCTTCTTTCCCTTTTTCTGTATTTTTTTCTTTGAGTTTCTGAAAAATTTAAACTCCCCCAAACTTTATTTCTTCCTCTCTTTTTGAGTTCTTTGGTAATCACAGGTTATTTGGAAGATTGATTCCTTAGGATGGGTTGGGGTCTTTATTGGCTTATTTTGAAAATAAGGCTTGTTTTGGCTTTCAATTTACGGAACTAAGTATATGCATCGACATATGAATAGGGATAATTTATAATGGCTCGAACTTTCGAGGATGGCACACATCATTTCTTGTTGGTTGTATCACCTAAGTTTCGCCTTGATCAATAATCTAACAAGTTCTAGAATTTGGGTTGATTCTTGTGACTAACCACGAGGATTTTCTTGACTCATGTCGGTGGATGAGAATTTAGATGATGTTATTTCCAACGAGGTTCCTTGACTCCTTTATTAATACCCTGAGCTTTCAAAAAAATTTTGTTTTGTTATTCAATTGTATAACCTTCCTTATCCTGGACTTATCGCCAAAATTCAAACTAAATCGCAATTTATGTTTCAATTAAATTGCACAATCATTTAAACTCTTATTTTGCGAGAGCAAGTGTCGAGTGATTCCCAGGCTCGGAAACTAAAATGAAACGAAATAAAATTCGGATATCATGAACAACGATTTACAATTAGAAGGAAATCTATTCAAATATCAAACATTTTCGATTTACAATCTGTTTTCTTACGATTCTGCTTTGTATCTAAGTTCGAAAAACCGCTTTATTTCTTGATCTAAATCCTATATCTTCTTCGGAAGTTGCGGCCAGCTTGAGAATTTGGGTCCACGATTGTGAGCTCCTTGAGAGTGGTCGGTACATTAACAAGGTTGTGCAACAAATTAGGTTTGCCTCTCCCTTTCTTCTAGACTTCTTGGTTGATGGATTCTAACTAATCCATATTCCCCTTCCATCAACCATTCTTTTTATTACACAGCGTTTTATGGAATAAAGAATGGAATTTATTTCTTTTCTGACTCCATTCATTCCATAAAACTTGTGTTTAAACCCTTGGAGCTCTTCTTTTCTCTCATTCTCCCTTCTCTCCATTTTCTTGTTTGTTTTCTTCCCATCGTTCTCCATCTTTTTATAGTGAATTTCGTTTCTAGGGAAGAAACCTTGACCATTTATTCTTTCTTTTTATTTTTATGAGCGGATTAAATGGGATTCTTGAACCTTGCTCTTAGTGTTTCAGCGGTTCGTTGTTTTGATATAAATTTTAGACATTTCCTCAGGCACCATTAATTTCCCTCTAATTATTCCCTCGAGCGGGTGTATTAAACACATTTGGTTGATCGGAATTTAGTTTACATTTGCACTAATCCTTTATTTGTTACTCTCTGTTATTTGCTTCGTCTTGTTTAACTTAAAAGTGAGACTGTGTGTTGTCATTATTTTAGGGCAAAATTAGGAGCGCGGTAGCAATTCCCTCTTTTTTATGCGACTACTTACTATTTGTCGCGACAACGATAACTTTCTTGGAGAATAGTAATCCTGCAGGCTGCGACCTAAGGTGTTTCATTTAAGATATGTGACCACATCACTCTTTTGAAGGAATTGCTCTTGTCGCGACATAGCAAATTTGTCGCAACATTCGACCTAATTTTCTTCCTTCAATTTTACTAAGTCCACGACATCAACACATTGCGACAGCCCGGTTGCATCGCGGCGAGAAGTTTAATGAACGATACGCTTTGCACGAATTTAATGAGCAGAGAGCTTTTCATTCTTTATTAATTCTCAAATTCTCAGTATCAACTAAATCAATTCCACACAGCAATTCAAACATATATTCTATTCACTTTTCACAGAATTTGTATAGGGAAAAGAATGCTCCCCTTTTTCAAGCTCCTTCTGTGAATTCTTTGGAGTTGTCCACAGGTTGTCTCCGCTACCTCCCTTCCTTTGCATTTTGCTCACGCGTGCAACATTCTGAAGGGTTTAATTAAACAAAATTAACTTCCATATTACTAACTAATCACTATAAAAACTAAAGAAAACAAAATCAAAATTGGTCTAAAAATTTCAAAGTCTAAAAGCAATTAAAAGTCTTTATGGAGTTGCCTCCCATCGTTTGCTTTCGATTTGAGTCCTTAAGTGGACTTCTTTATTTTAATTATTTCTCTCTCATTGAACCGGTTGTAACTCTTATTTTTCGTTTCTTCTGCTTTGATAATGCTTCAGTCTTTGTCATTGACTTTAAATTCTTCCCGACATGAGTCTTTAATATTCGCATTTCCAAATGTAGTGCTTGACATCACTGTATATGGTCCACTCCACCTTGATTTCAACTTTCCTGGGAACAGTCTTATTCTGGAGTTAAATAGCAGAACTTGATCCCCTTCGTTGAACTCTTTCCTCAGAATCCTTTGATCATGTCATTTCTTTGTCTTGTCTTTGTATATCCTAGCATTATCATAGGCTTCATTTCTCAGTTCTTCCAATTCATTCAGTTGAAGCAATCTCTCTTCCCACTTTATTTTGAGGCGAAATTCGGCTCTTGATGCCCCATAGCTTTGTATTCAATTGAGAAATTGGAGAAGTGGCATGTTTGCCAAAGACAACTCTATATGGGGACATTCCAATGGGAGTTTTGAATGCAGTCCTGTAAGCCCAATGTGCATCATCAAGTTTGGAAGACCAATCCTTCACTGCTTGAACCTACAGTCTTTTCCAAGATTCTTTAGTCTCCACAATTTGAAAATCTACGCACATCCGTTGGTCTGAAGGATGATGACTGAGACTCTTTATATGCTTGATCTCATATCTGCTCATGAGTTTTGAGAATATTTTGTTAGCAAAATGGCTTCCCCCATCACTAATGATAGTTCTGGTTGTTCCAATCTGCTTTCAGAAATATTCTTTTATGAAACCCACAAGCATGTTAGTATCATTGTAGATGACGCTGCTTCCACCCATTTGGAAACATAATCCCCTTTGCTAGCGGTATATACGGAGTTTCAAATGATTGTGAAAAGGTCCCATAAAATCCTATCCCCCATACATGAAGAATTTACCACCATTATGCCTCAAATACGGGCATTTCATTCTATTCGCTGATATTTCCAATCTTTTGGCATCATCACATAATTTGACAAATCGATTACAATCCCACGAAAATAGTTGGCCAATAAAATCCTCATTGGAGTATCTTATGAGCTGTTCTTTCTCCAAAAAAATGTCCCCCATATGGTGATGCATGGCATTCATTCATAATTCTGCTTTGTTCATCCTCTGGCACACATCTTCTTATAATCATATCAGCACCCCTCTTAAATAATAGTGGGTCATCCCAGATATAATACCTGGCATCGATCACGAGCTTTCTTTATATTTGGTGGCTGAATTGGAAGGAACTACTCCCACAGGCTAAGTAATTCACAATATCCCGGCCTTACCATGGCATTTGGGGCGGCACCTTAAGCGATTGTTCATGCAGGAGTTTCTCTTTTAATTTGTCTCCTCTTTTTTACACATTTCATTACATTTCTACTCTGGACAAGTGATCGGTATCACATTATCGACCTTTTATCCTTAATTTCAAGGTCAAACTCTTGCAGTAGTAGCACCCATCTTATCAGTCTTAGCTTAGCTTCTTTTTTTGACATCAGATATTTGATGGCTGCGTAGTCGATATGAAGCTTATAACATAGGATCCTAGAATGTATGGCACGAATTTCATGGCAAACAACATGGTAGCATCTCACTTTTTCGGTTAATGGAATAGTTTTCTTGTGCTTCATTGAAGGTTCTGCTAGCATAATATATTGCTCTGAATATTTTCTCCTTTCTTTGCCCCATCACAGGCCCGTTGCGAAGTCTTGGCATCACATTACTTGAATCCACGATCGATGCAGTGCGACCATGATAGGTGCTTGAACCAATCGATCTTGATTTCTTCAAAGCGACCTTGCGAGAATCATCAAAATTAAACTTTATTGTCCTTCTCGATGTCATTAGTGATGGCTAATTTGAGAAAATCTTTGATGAATCTCCTATAAAATCCAGCATGTCCCAAAAAACTCCTTATACCTTTCACTTTATTGGCCCAGGAGGTGCTAGGAAGGTTTGATAATGGAAATCTTGGATTGGTCCGCTAGCCACATGCTTGGTATGACCAAGAACAATACCTTACATTTACCATGAAATGGCATTTTCCCAAATTTAGTGCTAAATTTGTTTGTCCTTGCATCTTTGATCTTGTCTCAGTTGTTCGGACATTGTTCAAAATGGACCAGTAACTGTGGGGTATCCGCAAAAATTTCCATAACTTCTTCTACCAAATTAGGAACATCGACATCATACATCTACGGAAAGTAGCGGGAGCGTGCCGCATTGAATGGCGTATACGAAACAAGGTACCATAGGGGCATGTAAATGTAGTCTTTCTTGGTCCTCAAGTGCAATTGCAGTAGTTTGTAACTGAATATCCATCCAGAAAACAAAAATGATGATGTCCTGCTAGCTTTGTCCTAGCACATCACGATCCGATGAAGGTAATGGAAAATGATCTTTCACGGTTGCTGTGTTCGAACTCACGTAATCGATGCATATTCTCCGTCTGTCCTTTGTTCTTGTTGGAATCAATTCATTTAATCATTGCGGATTCTGATCGTCACCTTTCTTTGGAACCACATGGATTGGGCTAACCTAAGGACTATACGAGTGCATAGATAAAACCGATTGCTTAGTTTGAATACCTCCTTCCTAACTACCTCCTTCATGACTGGATTCAATCTCCTTTGATGTTCAACAGTTGGTCTTGCACTCTCTTCTAGAAGTATTTTGTGCATGCATATTGATGGACTGATACCTTTTAAATCTTCAATAGACCATGCTATAGACTCTTTATGCTTCCTTAAAATTTCGGCAAACTTTGTTGTTCCTCGGCGGCATCACTTAAGTGCGAGTGAAATTATTCTTGTAGTTTATTCTTTAGCGGCTCCGAGGTAAGCATACTTTAAATGACTTAGCAACTCTTTTTAAAACTAGCCCTTCTTCATTGGTTTCTTGATGAACTTCCTTTTCTTAATTTTTGTCTCTTAATTTGTTTTATCCCATTTTGTTCAAGACTCATCACCTTTTCAGTAGAATGTAAATTGATGTGCAGAAAATCTGAATCAAAACCTTCAGGATACTGGAAATTCATCTCTTTTTCATTGATTGAAAGTTGGTCATTCCAATCATAGTAAAATTCAGAGTTGTTGACATATACATCTTCTATCGACCTTATCTTCCCCTCTACATGTCTAAACTCCTCAAACTTTTGATTAAATTGAAGTCAGCTGTCTCTTCTCGACTTTGGCGTAGGGAATTCCCTTAGCCTGTCGATTAAAGTACTCTAGGTTGCTAGGAATGGCCTTCCAGGTAACAGAGGAGCTTGTGAATCTTCTTCCATATCAGTCTGATGAAGTCTGCGGAAAAATAAAAGTTCCCCACCTTTACCGGCACATCTTCTGCCAGTGCCTTCGGGTTTGCCGGGGTTCTATCACGCCATTTTGGAGGGTGACGGTAGTGGGAGTAAATCTCTCTGAGCTTAACTTCTTGGCTTGAGAATAAGGCATTAAATTTATCTTACGGCACACGAGTCACGAGGAGAGCTTTACGGAACTCGAACTCCAGATGGTGCATGGGATGGTAAAGCTCCTTGGATCCTTCATCTTTTCTGGTAAGCCTCTCTTGATCACAGCGCTGCAAGTTGCAGTCAAATTCACAATTCCTTCTTCAGCAATCTTCCTCTTTTTGCTCAGTATGTCTTTCAAAAATTTTGCATAAAGTGGCATCGAGTAACCGCCGTGAAGGCATGCGATCTCGATACGAAGGTCTTTAAGAACCTTGCAAAAATTGTTCCCTCTATCTTTGATTTATGACCTCTGTGGAAATGGATTTATGACTAATTGTGCAGGTCTTCTTCTTGCCTTCTTCTCCGACAAGCTGTTCCTTCTTTCTTTCTTTCTCCGGTGTTTTTACGCATTATGCAGCCTTCATCTCCCTTGTTGCCTTCATCTTTTTCTTTCTTTTCCTCCAAGTCTTTTCCGCCAGGTTACCGCGACCATACAGTCTTACGGATTCTTCTTCGTGTCCTTTGGGAAAGTCGTCTTTCATCGGTTTTGCGGGGTTTAAAGGCAGGTTGCCCTATTTGTGTTTCAGGGTTCTTGAGGAAGGCATTAGTGGTCTTAAAAATTTGAGAATTGGCATTTGAGGCTTCAGTCACGCAAACTTTGTTCAGGAAGTTTAGCGACTTCTTGTTGTCCCCCGTAGTGCGGCATTGCTCTTGAATGGTTGGGCTCTCCTCTGACCCTGGTAATTGTTTCTATTTTCACCTCGTTCTTCTTTCAACCTTGGAACCTAGGTGATTCTGCGATATCCTTGTTGAGGATTAATCCATGCCTTGGGCCTTGTGAGGCCCCTCACCATATGAAAATTTTTCATGGTTCCTCAGTGTTGGATGATAGTGTGCTGGCAGATTAGGATTTGGTTTGAAGTGATAACTTCTTGGCTCTCCCAAGTACTTAACCTCCTCAACATCATAAAACAGTTCTTTAGTGGGTATCTCAGCACTTCCTCTCAACTGCTCCTATTTCATGAACAGTGTGCATCTTCCTCTCTTGCTTGTCCATTCTATGCATGATGGCATCTAGCTTTGCCTCCATGGCTGTCATCTTGCTTTCGACTCCATGACTCCTCTTCCTCTGCGATTGCACTTGAAAACTACGATGGAGCTTTTACCATGTGCATTTGCGGAGTCCTCGATGAATCTCTTGCCTCTTTGCTTACTTTTGTTTGAATGCTCCAGCATGAAGCATCAATAATACCCTTAGATGTATCATTCGACATGATATACTATGTCCATCTGGGTCTTGAGATCTATTCCATGCATTGGACACCTCTTGACAACCTTTTGAATCTTCCGAGGAACTACGTAGAAACTTTCATCTTCCCACGCCGTAATTATCTCCCTCCTTCTCTCGGAGGTGGTGAGAGGTGGAAAAAATCTACCCGAGGTAGGGTTCTCTGAAACTCCTCCCAGTATCCAGCGAGCCATATGGCGGGGAGATTCTTCAGTAACTGGCTGTTGTATCTCTTAGAGAAAATGTGAATAAATGCAATTTTATGACCTCAAGGTCTCACCATTCAATTTTCTACCATGTTTGCCATTCCTAAGAAACCTTCAGTTACTCGTTAGGTGTACATTGGGATGACCGATGAAGCTGTTCTTCGAACCATTGTGTCAGTTACGGCCCAGTTTAAATTATTTGCATCAACTGCGAGGCTGTCTGATTCGCGAGTACTCATCTGAATAATAGGTCTCCAAAAGTCCTCTCCGTTGTATCGATGATTGAAGGCCTTATTTCTTTATTAGTTGTCCTTCAATTTGATGCGGCCTTTCCTTCTACGCGCCCAGTGAGTTTTAAGGCCTTTTAGCCTTTCGAGCTTAAAGTGTTCGCTGCAGTTCAATATCTGGCGAATCAGATCAATGTTCTGTTTCCTATGCATTAAAGTTTTCTTGAAATCAAAACACACTTACATTAATAGGATTAGTCAGGCCATTAAATATTTTCAATATGGCTTGTTAAAAATTAGTGGCTAAAAATAACCACTGCTTTGAAAAACTATTTTTGTTCTTTTTCTTTTAAATGTCAGGTGGCATTTCCTTCTTTCGTTAGAATGTTGATCACTAAAACTTTAGATCCCGTGGCGACATGTAAAACTTGTTGGTGGACCATGGTAGCACCGCAATTTATGACGTTATCACCAGGCTGACTAGCTATCGATCTATCCCATTAGTGATAAATTTACATTGTGGGATCGGTATGTTCAAGTTCATAGCACCCTGATAACCAAATGACTATTGTCTAATCTCTAGGAAAAGCTGCGCCGTAAAACTTGTTGACCACTTCTATGAATTGATATGGATTAAAAACACCTATTCAAATTTATGACTTGTGCGAGGATTTAGTATCTAGTCCGCCGTGAAGCAAGAGCCGCTAGAGCCGAGTGTGAGTTTCTTTAGCTATGAGTGTTGATTAAAAGATATTTAAGTAAAAATCGCCATTTTCTTTGTGGTTTTGATCCGGTATCTTGCAAGTGCTCGTCGAACAAGTAGTAAATTGGATTTAGGGTCAGATGTCGTCCCACGAGAGATCTGAGAATTTTTCAATCAACTACTGACTTCATAAGATCCATACTATTTGGACGATAATATGATATTGGGATTTTGCTTAAAAACTTTGAAAATAATCAGTGAAGCGAAAAATGAATGAATAACAAATGAATTGAATATTGAAATATTAAAATATCAAATTTAGATTGAACGATTATCTACAAAGAAAACATTGAATAATCAGCTATTGTGAAGAATCAATTCCTACAGCCTGTACTGTAACTTTTGCTTTTTGAACTTCATATTTTAAAACTAGTCCAAGGAATAAGATAGTGTGACTAGATCTCTCCAAACCCCACCGTTCATCATCTCACCTTAACTGTTTCTCTCGAACACAGTGGGTTAGATATGCACAAGTTTGGTAGCCTTGTTAGGTATTTTTCTTTCTCGATACTTATTACCACATGCGTGGTGCAAACTGAAGCTCATAAATTAGTCATTGCGGAGGTTTGCATTATCTTGGTTCCTCGACCTCAAAATTAGAGACAACTTACTCTTTCCTTGAGATTCAGATCCTTGCTAACACGGGATCGAATTCACTATTCGAATTAAGTGAACTCTGCATGCCAAATTAATAACTCACTCGACTCGTTCGGTTACAAGTGAGAAGAGGATGTATTGATTTAAGTGTACGGGCACATTAGATCAGCAATATCGAGGTTCTATATACCTTCGAAATTGTTCCTTACTCTCGAATGCCTTCTGCATTATTGTCACTCGAAGGGCCTGGAAACAATCTTGTTATGAGTGCAAGGGAGGCGCGTTAGGATCAATTCCAGAAAACAAGCAAAACCAGCAAGTCGATTTAATATCTGAAGTTCAGCCATAATGAATAAAATACTGTAGGAAAGATAATTTCTGACAATAACGTCAATTCAATGGAAGCTGGGTTTCTAAATTACTGATTATACCATACATTGGCTTGCTGATCGAGAAAACCACTTTGAAAATCGGCGGGTCGAAATCCCAAAATTTGTAAAATTCAAACAGCAGATGATGGTACAAGAAATATAGATTTGCATTCAGCTAAATCCTTTACAGCTAACGTTCGAATCCAAATTAGAATGAAAATACAAACTAATCTAATCTAAAATAAAATGAAAAAAAAAACGAAAGAAAAATAAAGAAAAGAAGAAAATAAATACGAGGCCTTGACATCGAATCTCTCTTTCAGTGCCCAATTTGCGTTTCTTTTGTGCTTGACTTCATATTTATAGGGTTACGAAGTTGGGGCCTAATTTCGATGCATTTCTTTTTGGACTTTGGGTCATGGCCCGATGGGCGATCTTTGTTGCGACATGAGCCCTCGTCAGCGACCTCTGTTCTTAATACGCGCGGACCTTATCGCGAGGAGCCTCTATGTGGTTGCGACATGTCTTAAAGTGAAGCTGGTGCGCGGCGACTAATCATGTCAGCGCGACCTCTTCTCTGAAATTAAAACTCACGTCGCGACCTTACGTTCCTTGCGGTAGATGTCGCGGCTTGACTGGTGTTATCAGCGACTTCCGTCCGGTACGATTGTGTGGCGACGGCGATCTTGTCGGGCTACCAGTCTGCGTAATTGATATGCGTGACAACCAGGTGTTGTCGGCTACCTTATGTACGTGGAATTGTTGTCGTGACAACTTTCTCATATGAAGCGATGTCATGGCCCCCTTACGATCTGTGATGTTGATGTCACTCGCATCGAGATGTCGCGATATTGTGTCTTCTTCTTCTTCAATTTTTGGTTGTTTAACTTTGGAGTTTGCTTTCCTCCCGGCTCATTTTGTTTTCAATTAGCTTCATTTGCGTGGGTTCATATTCTCTTGCGAATCGCATTTTGATTCTTGTCAAAGCTTCGCGACATGTCTGGTCCCTTACATCTTTATCTCGTCGTTCTTCTTTGCCACTGCCGTCCCATTACTCTCCCGGTTCTGCTCTGCCACATTACGCTCCTTTTTCTTGCGATTTACGCTCTTTTGGATTTCTGGCACGAAATTTGGTGAAGTTTATTCGATTCACACGCCTCATCGGTCTTTTTATGTAAAGTGTCGAGAAAAATGGGTAGAAAATAGATGACTTTTAAGCTCATCACCAGGACATTCCATTCTCGAGATTGATTTGCCTCGTATTTGGATCATATCCAAATCCGTTTTAGATCGGCCCCAAACTCTTCTAAGTGTGTGACCCATTAGGTTCCCAGTTATGTTGGCCAATTTATTCAACTATTGAATCAAGCAAATTTGGCAACACATCATGACCCCTAATTGACCAAAGAGCCAGTTGTCTGATTGCTAACCTTTCCATAAACAATTATTGCTCTCCTTTCACCAATCTATACCCCATTCGATTCAAAACATGAACAAAGTGTAGATCCTACTAGATTGGCTAAGCCACATCTAGCCCAAGTGATATTAGATCTTGTCCCCAGACTCATTACTCAACAGTTATGCACCTAAAGGCATTCTTCATGGCATTTCCACTTTGTCTAGAGATTCCCAAGTAATGATTCTAACAAGAGACCATAGGTATACTCTCCTTTTATTAGGAATGGTGAATCCTTTATTGGCTACTCAATTACCTTCGAATACCTTAAGCTATACCTAACCATCACCCAAAGAGTGACATATCTTATTTGTTTGCCATTTGCCCCCACATAATATGGTGTTTAGAGGTGGCAAACCCAACAAGGATTAATGTTATGTCTTCATAATTTAGTTTTCTTTTTAAAAACTTGCACCCACTTTGTTGAACTACCAATTGTTGACAATATATAAGTCATTAATATATATTAAGTTAGTTTGGGCCAATGCTAAGCGTCTAGATCTTGTGCCTTGATTTTATATCTTTTCATAGATTTTTTTACATCTTTTAACTTTGCATTTTATCGTTATAATATTCTATATTTATAGGGATTCGAGGCTGGAACCTCTCGTACACCCATCCTTTTATCACTTGAATCATGTCTCAAGGGCTCTTCGTAAACTTAATAAATAGGAAAAATAACAAACTAAACCTCTTGTGATTTATGTAATAAACCAATCATTTTCATTAATGAGGATATATGATTGAGTAAGATTTTTTAATACTTGGAAGTACTGTTTAGTAAGGAGAAGTTGACCAGAACTGGTTTAGTTTCTTGCCAGCTCTTCACATGCTATTGCACAATCCAAAGAGCCTATTAACTCATTTAATCTTCCATTTCTGCAAAATTAGTTGACCTCTGACCATCACACCTATGATCTCTGGTATACAATCTCCACATTAAATTTTTTTTCCTAACTCCATTCCAATTTGGAGAGACATTAAAGTTTGCAAACCCTAGATGTGGCTCTAAATTCAATGAGTGCACTAATTGAGCCACCCATTGGTGGATTGAATTGAAATATTACTCTAACCAAGCTCCATTTTGATTAAACTGATTAATTATTCATTAAATTAGTATATCCTTCTTTTAATAAGAAACAAGACTTTTTTGTTGTAAATCTATGAGGTGTTTTGAACGGGTTCGTGCACATACAAAAAGCGTCTTTAAATCATACCACACTCAGACTAATCCTCATATGAGCTAGGAGGGACCATAAAAACAATAAAACTTTAATTAAGAATTTTTTTTTTAAAGGAGAATAATTTTATTAATTCAAACTAGCAATACATTCGATAAAAGTACATAATAAAATTTGCTAAAAACTCTAGAGGATGATGCAACATCCATGTTAATAATACAAAGAATCAGCTAAAAGTCTACACATTTGATAATTCCATAATGATTAGAATACATATGACTTCAGTTTTGCAGCATATTGATGACCATGATTTGATTATTTGTTTTATTGTTCGAATCACTCCGCAGCGCGAGAAAGCATTATGATAAGGCGGTAAAAATAAGTCGTACTAAGACGACACAAACCATACGTTGAACAAGAAGACGACACAAACAAGTCGCATAAGATAACGATAAAAACAAGAAAAAAAATTAAAAATCTAAATTTTTGTGGAAGAACCATTTTATTGAGAAAGAAAAATGGTAAAAAGAGATGCAAATAGGTGATTTTAAGTAAAAAATAATGAAAAAATTACCCCTCCTTACTTATGAAAAAAGGGCTAGAAAGAACAATATGAAAGAATGGGAAAACGGCTAAGGTTTTCTTCTTGGAGTCTACCCAATACCCTAACCAAGCCTTTAATTCAACTAATTCTATATATATTTATAAAACAAGCTCTCCGAAGTTTATGCCACCGATTAATTTCTGATGCCTATGATATAATTTTTGAATCCGAATCACTCTTGTTTTGTCCATGATTAAAATGTATCAACACCCTTTAATTAATTAGTTTATTCTAAGAGAAAGTGTAATATGAATTAATCATATATATATGCGCTGATCAATGCAATCTAACCGTTTGATCGATGCAATTATAGACTAATAACCTTAAAGTACAACAAGTACTGGCTATTGGGTGAAGCTAATATTCTAATTTAAGGCTTTGATCGGACGGTCCTGATTGTTTTTCCATCAGACATGTACCCTAACATTCGGACAAAGGGAATCAAATCAGATGGCCAACCGTATGCCAAGTGTAGATGTTTGAATTACAGTTCATTCTCCTCAAATAAATACTTTCAAGTCCCAATCATATGGTCTTAAACATATAAATATATATTGGAAGTTGACAATGGATTAATTAAAATTAGGGTTTTGATGATAGTTTTTTTTTTTATTTTATGAAAGTCATCTTCTTCCTTGCCTTCCTTACTTAACCCTCAAACCATGCCTGCAAATCAGTACGTTATTTTAATCATATATACTTAACGGTTCATTAATTGCACACAAAAAAGCATGTCCATCTCCAAAAGTCAAACCTCAGGATAATGTAATTTGTCAACATGATGAACGGTGGTAGTCGGCAGAGATTTAGATCAGAAGCAAAACCATCACAAAAAAGCAGATGAAAACTTGCATGTGATTGCAGAGTGCAGTTGCCCGTTGGGTGGTGTCGATTAAACAACTGGCTCATGACGAAGTGAAGGGCCAAATCCAATGGATGAGAATCAATCACCCGTCATGAAATGGACCCACCATGGAAAGAATCAAGAGGGCCCAGATGTGCCACATGGCAGAAACCCAGATAGGGGGTTACGAAACAAATGAAAAAAATTTAATAATTAAAAGAATAATCAAGAAGATAGCTGCCTGCCTAGCACATCATGACCGGAGAGAGAAATGGAGAAAGAAAACTTGTGTTGTGGCTAACAGGAATGGAATAAGCAAGCATTGACCTTGTTGAGGTGTTGAATTGTTAAAGAAATTATAATGTCACCCTCACCGTCCAATCATCATATAATATAGCAAGAGTTGACAACCAACCAGGTTAGCAGTTTCTAAAGCTTTTGCTATAAATAGGCTTTGGCATCAGCTTCTTCAAACACACCAAGTAATTGAGCTATCATCTATAAGCATAAACCGCCACAACCACCTCCACCTCCTCCTTCCTTGTTAACATTATTTTCTTCTATGGCAATCCCAGTGATCGACTTCTCGAAGCTCAACGGCGAGGAGAGAGCCAAGACGATGGCTCAGATCGCCAATGGATGCGAAGAGTGGGGATTTTTCCAGGTGAGTGACACTAAATATATAAAGTTGGAGGTTTTATATATGGTGGGTGTAGAGCAATTAATTCTCATGCAGTGATTGTTTGAATATGTGCAGTTGGTAAACCATGGAATCCCAAAGGAGCTTCTGGAGAGGGTGAAGAAGGTTTGTTCTGAGTTTTATATGCTGGAAAGGGAGGAAGGTTTCAAGAACACGGGGCCGATCAGGTTGCTGAACGAGTTGGTGGAAAAGAAGAAAGGGGAGAAGTTGGAGAATGTGGATTGGGAGGATGTCATCACTCTCCTAGACGATAACGAGTGGCCCTCCAAAACCCCAGGTTTCAAGTAAGTGATAAACTCTACTTATCCATAAATCATAGATTGTGAGAGAAAAGTATGTGCTGCCGATTTGGTAAGAAATAAAGATAAAGAAAGTACGAAATAATTGGCTTCAAATAGAAATACTACCTTAATCACTTCAGGGATTAAGGTAGAAAGTCACTTATTTTTCCATTATTCATAACTTTTTGTCTTTATTTCCAAATCCTTACCATGATACATACTTTTCCCTAGAAGCAAATTAAGGTCATAATGTGAAGAGTTCTGAAATTGATAATGATGATGACGATGGCAGGGAAACCATGGCGGAGTACCGGAAAGAACTGAAGAAACTGGCAGAGAAGGTGATGGAAGTAATGGACGAAAACCTGGGCTTACCAAAACGGCACATCGAGAAGGCATTCAACGACGGAGAAGGAGACAACGCTGCCTTTTTCGGGACGAAGGTGAGCCACTATCCACCATGCCCGCATCCTGAGCTTCTCAATGGTCTGCGCGCCCACACCGACGCCGGTGGCGTCATCCTACTCTTCCAGGACGACAAAGTGAAAGGCCTTCAGATCTTGAAAAACGGGGAATGGATTGATGTTCAGCCACTGGAAAACTCCATAGTCATCAACACTGGAGATCAGATTGAGGTTCTAAGCAATGGGAGATACAAGAGTGTGTTGCATAGGGTTGTGGCTAGCCCAGATGGGAACAGAAGATCGATTGCTTCGTTCTATAATCCATCCCTGAAAGCCACCATAGAACCAGCACCCCAACTTGTGGAAAAAGATAAGAAAGATGATGAGGAGGAGGTGGCGGTTCAAACTAATTACCCAAAGTTTGTGTTCGGTGATTACATGTCTGTCTATGCTGAACAGAAGTTTCTTCCTAAGGAACCAAGGTTTCATGCTGTGAGGGCTGTGTAATTGTAAGTACTCACTCACAGCAAGATGAATGGGTGATTTGGATAGATATGTTGAGGAGACAAACCAGTTATTTTCTTCTCTTATTTTTTTGGGTTTGGGGTTAGTTATTTATTAATATAGGGTTGTAGTGATTGAAAAAAAAATCGCCAACTTAATGGCGAAAGGCAACTGGCCTGTCTTTCTCTGAAACCAGATAGAGGAGGATGGAGCTGAAGTTGGGTGTTACTTGTTAGTGTGTTTGCTTTAGTACTGTTTTGTTTTTTGTTGTATAATTTTTAAGTTTGATATGTAAGTTGGCGAAAGGCAACTGGCCTGTCTTTCTCTGAAACCAGATAGAGGAGGATGGAGCTGAAGTTGGGTGTTACTTGTTAGTGTGTTTGCTTTAGTACTGTTTTGTTTTTTGTTGTGTAATTTTTAAGTTTGATATGTAATGTACTTGGCTTTGTATATTATTACGAGAGAAGAAGAGAAGTTGAGAAGAGAGTGTGCTCGTAGAAGTGTTTTTTAAATTCCATCAAATACTTAATTATTTTTCTCGAAAGACTTTTTTAAAATCACTATCAGGATGTTAGTCTAATATATTGCTTATTGAACTATGTATATTACATAGTTCATGAATATTATATAGTTCGTTACATTAAAAATTTTAATTGATCAAACACTTAGCATTACTTTATAAGGAAAGATTTTGTAGAGTTTAGGGGGTGGCAAAGTAATAGAGTAATAGAAGAAAAGAATGAAAGCAAAGCTACAAAGTTTGGAATCTAAGAAGGAATCCACTAATCTAAAAATAACACAGATACCATATTTTTTAATCTAGGCTGAACTTGCACTTATTGAACGTTTGACCTAGGTATGTGAAGTAGAATTTGAATTGGTTTAGAAAGATTTTAAACTACCACTCTTAAAATTATTGTCAACTGTCAAAATTAATTCTTACTTTTATTATTTTTAGAGCTTTTAATTAGTGTTTGTTGGGGAACTTAGGTTACAACCCATAAATTTTTGTTTTATCTACATCTTAACTAATCTTATAAAACCTCGAAGTTAGCGACAATAAACTCCTAAACATCCAAAGGAGAGAATTGAACTAGTGATTATTGGATAATCCCACCCCAATACGTTACATCAATTGAGCTACTGCTCTGTGGGTGTATCATCTTACTCTTCCCCAAGATGACAAGGAGAAAAAGACAACAATTCCACAAGCACAAGATAATGGCATATTAGTCAAACAACAATAACATAGAGGTGGGTCCTGGAGATTTGAATGATTTGAGTAGAACTATTAACCAAAATGAGGGCGAGGGCATGTGAGTGATGCAAACTGAATTTGGAGATATTCATAATCATAAAAAGAGCTATAGCCTTAATCTTTTAATCTTTATTGGCATATATTAGTGACAGTATACAATTGCATTTATTGGGAAAAAGAGGAGAGAAAAAAATGGTAAGCCCCTGTTCTTATAGGGAGTCAATAATATTAGTGATGAATAGTACTTAAATGTTCAAAGGGTTAGATTCACTGTAGTTTTCTTAATACAGTCATTTACACGAACCTTGGAACCATGGTTTCATTTGGAGCCTTCAAAGGGCCTTCTGATCAAGCCTTTCATTCCAGTTCAGGCACCGGACCAAGCTATGGAACCAATCGCGGTCTGATCTGATTTGTTGACAGTTGGGAGCGGGTGCTGGCTCATGGATATTCGAACCGAATCTCCCCTTGAGAGTTGTTGTCTTCTCTTCCCATCAAATGAAACCCATGCATTGCTTCGTGCATCATTTGGGATCTGTCATAAAACCTTGTTTAAATCATCCGAAACTGGAAATTTTAATTGAAACAAACCAAGACTAAAATTGACTATGCAACACAGCTTCTTCTTGCAAACATGAAGCTCATATGGCCTGATAAAATATTAGGAGAAGACTTCATATTTAGAGGAAAGGGTATTGCAGACTTCTGATATCACAGAGCTAATTACGAAACTAAGATGCAGTTTTGATATAAAATAATAGCACTTCTATATAAAATGCAAAAGCTATTACACAAAAATATGTACTTTATCTATGTTTTTAAAGTGGCTTTAGAAACTAACTTAATTTCAGTCGATAAAATTTTTTTGTTACTTCAACTTTTTAAACAGTTATTTTTTCAAAGATGAATCTCACAATAGTTCTTATATTGTATATTGGAGTTCTACTATTTTTTGCTTTTAAACAAAGAAAACATGAAGTATATCCAAACAACACCTAAGATAATCAGTAAACTAATTAAATCACTATTTTGTGGAGTGGGTGAACGTTTCTATTTTTTTTTCTTCTTTTTTCATTGTTGGTAAGCAAATGGGCAATACAAATGCCATCTTAGCATGTGGTTGAGAAGCACGTTAATCAGCACATTGTGATATGTAAATTATTTCATTGGGCATCATAAATATGAAACAGTATAACAGGAAAGATGCACAAAAATACTAAAAATTTCCATGTAATGCTTCAGCACCAGATATCCAATCGAATATATATAAGATGAAATAATTTTTCTTATGGAGATTATTGAAGTCCTCAACAACCTTACCTTTAACTCGAGCCTTGCAGAATCGGGAAGTATAACAGGTCTAAATGAGAGGGAGTGTGTACAAATTGGAGTGAAAAGCATGCACGGAACATTTGGATGCACCTGCATTCCAGATTGCACATAAGAATATATACGACTGCATTTATAACAAAAATGAAAGCATCATAAACCCAAAATCATTGATGGAACAGATAGAAAACTTTCAAGAAACATCCTGAAATCTACAGTATCCAAGAATTTTAAAAATGGCAGATTTTTTTAATTCATGTGAACAAACATTAATGAATGCACAAGAAAATTTTCAAACATATGACAATGAATATAAATACCAAAAAATAATTCATAATGGTCACTTTAGAAATCAAGAAAAATATAAATCTCTCCATAGAAAGATATCACAGACCACTTGTCTGTTGTCAGCTAATATTATGCTGAATCAAAGGCTTTCCTCTCAACATTGTTCAACATTATCAAATTTCAATACATAGATCAAAAGGGCGAAAGGAGTAGTGATGAGGCATTTCAAAATGTATATATTTCCTCTGTTGTTTTATTTTTTTCAGGTATTGTAACTTAAGGAAGTCATCCTTCTCTTGTATTTTCATCTTTAATCAAAATGTATTTTGTTTCTGATAAAAAAAACTCCGGAATTAATGCATTTTTCGAATACCCAATTAGGTTTCATGAATCTAAAACTCAATAAAGTAAGCATACCATGGAACCTCCGGCTGCTGTCGAGTAAGCAGTACTCCCCGTAGGTGTGGCAACTATTACTCCATCACCTTGCACCTAAAGTCATAAAGAAGATATCTAATAAGAGGGAACAAAAAATTATAAGCCATTTCTACACTAGATGCGCGAAATTTTGCGTTCATGCCAAGTGGTTGTTGCACTTATTAAAGTAAATATTCTGGGGGAGCAAGTAACAAAGTTGATGCAACCCACTAAAACTATTTAAGAAACAACTTCTGCAAAATGAATAATTGGCTTTACCTTGGTTATAAGGCGATCATGTTCATAACATTCAATCTTAGATAAGTAAGGATTAGAGCCACGATCAACAACAATCTCATTCAACACATCAAATATTTTCCCAGGCACAGCATTTCCATTTCGAAAAATTTCACAACCGAGACGCATTCTCAGATATATAAACACCATCTAATGTACTGTTCCCATGAATGATTTGTCTTATGTCCTGTATGTAGTCTTCAAACTACATCAAAAAGAAAGAAATAAGGAGTGAAGAAGAAAGACCAATTAAGAGACAGTAAAAACTTCTCTCTTGAATATTGAGAGTGAGATCAAGAATCTTAAAACTAGAGTTATATTACTTACAGAATGCGATGTAAGGAATCCAAGAGATCCAAGATTAAATGATACAATAGGGGGAACAGCATCTCTAAATAGATTTGATGCATGGAGTATAACACCATCTCCTCCCAAGCAAGCCACAAAATCAACTCTCTCTCTCATGAGATCATTTACTGCGACATCGAGCAAGGTGGCAGTAGAAATTAAACAATGATGAAATAGAAATTCAAAATACATCAAAACTCTAGCTCTTATCCCCTACCTGGTATCTTGACTATAGAAAGTTTGAACAAATCCAAAACTCGAGATTCTGGCAAATATTGTTAGGATATTAACATAGAAAATCTTCCATTTATAGAAGACATATTCTGTGCATAACAGTTTTCCTTGTATAACAGTTTTCCTTTTGTATTCCTAGATTGTAGTTAGATTGATTGGTGATTGCTTAATTATAGGAGAGACTAATGTAACCTAGCTTAATTATAGGAGAGACTAATGTGTAACTTAAGTCTGCATACGTATAAATCCTTCCTTCGGCATCGATAAGAAAAAGTAATTCGACCAATTCTCTTGAAAATGGTCGGCCCGATTCTCTTTTCCTTTTCATGAGTATCGAGAGCGGGAACTAAAATCCGACTCCATGCATGGCAGCACTCTACACTTCGTGCGGCAATCTTTTATCATCGGCCACCATGAATTATTACGGAACATCAAATGGGCGCGTAAAGTGCGTCTCACCGAACCCTTATTTCACTCACCCTTTCGAATCATCTAGGTTTGGTTTGATTTCCAAACCCCTTAATGGAGATAACTACTCAGCAGCGCAAAGCAATGACCTTGGCTTTAAATGCCAAGAATAATTCTGGTTGCCTCAGTAGCACCAAAATCGCAAACACCTTAGAAGAAACTCATCCTGATGACTATGCAACTTGGTCACGCTGCAATGCTATGGTGCATTCTTGGATCGTTAACACTCTCAATCCTGAAATTTCAGACTCTGTAATCTATTATACAACTGCTCATGAGGTTTGGGAGGAATCTGTAGGCGGATTCTCTCAAAGCAATGCACCTCGCATATTTGAGATCCAATGATAAATTGCACCATCGACGAAGCGACTTTCTATCTGATTTATTCACGAAAACTCAAGAGCTTGTGGGATGAACTAGCTTCGTACAATGATGCATCAAGCAGTGCACAACAGGATCAACAAAGATTGATGCAATTTCTAATGGGGTTGAATGAATGATTAGTGCTCAAAAAGTGCTATTTTAAACCCTGTTTATTGCAGGTTTTGAGCACTTTTTGTGTACTAATCAGCGTATTTTACTCGATTTGCACATTAAGATCCCTGCTATTCCACTGATCGCATTTTGTTGCTAATTTTATAGTTTTTGCAAGCTATTTATGCCAAAATTATTGGTGGTCAAACAGAAGGGTCGAGTCGAACTCGGCATTGCGGATCGAGAACCAGGAAGGAAAAAGAAGCGAGAAAATGCATGGAAATTGGAGCTACTGAAATTTGGGCTGAAATCACCCCACGCCACGATTCACAACTCATGTCGCATTCCATGACTCCTGGCATTGTTCAAAGTTCAGCCTTGTTCGTACTTTTTATTTTTGACTTTTTTTGTCATCTTTTGGCTTTCTTCCTAATTTGCCCCCATTGTAATAGTATTTGCTTTTGGTTTTTTTGGTATTTGTATGAAGGGTTGGCTATAAAATCCCCCAAGCCAAGCACTGTAAGATCTTATCTTCTCCATTAATAAAATTTCTTTTTGGCAGGAAGCTTTGACTCTCAGCCTCTTTTTCATACACTTCGTTTTTCTCCTTTCTTTTACTTTCGTTTTTGAAACACCCCTTGAGGATACAGCTGAGGATTGTGAACAGACCTCTTCATCCTTGAAGATGAGAATTTGCTGGCTAGAGTTTAGGTAACTAAATGTTCTCGGTTTTAACGCATTTATGGGTATTTATGTTCTATTTCTCTCGATCTAGGTTTAAATCTCTTAAATGTACCTTGATGGACCAGTATTTGACAATCTTTTAGGGTTTAGTGGATGCTTATTGCTAGATCCACTGAGATTCATTAGTTGCCCTCTATTTGTTAGTGTAGCTTAGATTTTATGAGATATGTATTCCTTTGCCAGAGGCATTTTTGCTCGATGATGCTGATATTTTTCAAGAAAATTATAGTTTAGTTTTAAAGCTAAATGAGAAGATCCAGGTTCGAATGACTATAAGTCATCCTCTGACATGAAATGAACCGAGGAACCTCTCGGTCGCCTTAGGACCTCCCAGGCAGTGTGATGCTTGAGGAGTTCTTTTCATTTTTTCTTCAATTTATTTTCCAATCACACACATTGACCTCCTTTGTGCGATCATAATCAAAACAATTCACCATTTTGAGCGATTTAGCAAATCATTTGTGCGAAGAAAATAAATCCTTGAGTTAGGCCACTGGGCGTATCTGCGGTAGCTAGGCCTAATGTTAGAAGGTTCCAAGTTTATAAATTTTGTTGGTTCATTTGCTAGCTACTGCATTCGTATGAATCAATGAATCTTATAACCTGATTCGTGACGAGATACTTCTGAATCCTCTTCCTCCCTTGTCCGTCAAGCATATTCCTCTGTGTTGTCTACGAAGAGCAGAGGCTTCTAAGTCGACACACACAGTTGCGATTCTAATTCCCGATTCTGCCATGGCCGTAAGACGATGAATTATTCAGATTCCATTTGAGAGTCTGATACTTAGATCGTTTAGGCCAGGCTTTTCACGGTGGTTCCACGAGATTCACGAAGGTTTGATAAAAACAAGCGATTCGGGATGTTTAGAGGCGACTCGATTGTACTGTGGGGCGCTGGACGCTGTTGAGAAATGTTATCGGCTGCGGATATCCTCCGGGACGCAGCGAGAACAGGTTGTTTATGCCTGAGTCTTTTGTGGCTAATCGAGTTAAGTGGTCTGAACAAAGATGATAGGAAATCGGTGGTATTGGAATCTCGGAAGCACAACCAAAAAGCTCTTATCCCTTCTAAATGGCAAAGATGAAGGTCTGAGTTCTCGATAAATACAAGTAGTAAAACTAGGTTTATCTAAACTTTCTTCTCTAATTTGGATCATCGATAAGCGGTCTGGCGGATCATATCTCTTAAATCTCAGTTGTTCTTACATGAAGATTAAAATATTTCATTGCCTCATTGTTGTGCCTAGTGGAGAAAAATTAACACAATTGTGTGAGGATCCTTGTAGCTAAACTCGAGTTATTATCTGCGTGATATATTATGCTACATTCGAAGTCGATTTAATGTTAGTTAGTGGATATTCTTGAGACTGGAATTATTCAATGACATTTCCTTATTGGTATGGTGTTTGCGAGGTCATTTATTTACAAGGAGGATGATTGGTTTGGTGCGACGTGATAGATTGTATTACTTCGCCAGGCGTTAACAAAGGAAAATCGGGACCACTCCTCGTTCATCGCGAACCGCCGACTGACCTGCGACCTCCACCTCATCTACTAATCATAGCAAACCGTTTTGACATACTTATTCTCGTCTAAGTTTCATTGCTAAGACCTTTTTAAAATTTTCAATTCAGTCTAATAATGTTTGCCCTATTTGTCCTTCGACAAAGCAACATCGTTTACCTTTTGGTACTAATGAAATCTCATAAAAAAAAAAACCATTTGATCTTGTCGTTCACGACATTTTGGGGTTATTCTGAAATATTCTTACTTTTTGGGTGCACATTATTTCCGTACTATTGTTGTAGTGAGATTACGCTTCACTTGAATGTTCTAATGAAACATAAAGATGGCTTCAACCTCTTTATAAAATGTTTCTTTAGTTATCATTTCCCTCAATTTGAATCTCATATCAAAATTTTGAGTAATGATAGTAGAGAATTCCTTTCACTCCCGATCCTTTTCAAGATAATGGTGTTCTTTTCTAGCACTCTTGTGTTTGCGCCCGCCCCAAAATGGGGTGGTAGGCATAAATAATACGCCACATTTACAAGTTGCACGAGCCTTGAGAATTGAGGCTATTTCCTAAATCAATTTTGGGAGAATGGCCTCAGCTGTCCATATCATCAATGGCTTACCTTCATGGTTCACCTCTTTCAAACACCATTCAAAGCGCCTTTACTTGAAACCACCCTCTTACTCCTCACCTCCCATAAAGTGTAATTTGGTTGTCTAAACATCTTTATAAATATCCTGACTTTCCCGTAGTTGATTCTCCGTACCATTACACTTATCTTCATTAGTTTATCCGTTGAATGGCTTATAAATTATTTCAAATATCAGGAAAAATATTCACTAGAGTTCATACATTTTCATGAAAATCACTTTCCTTATGCTTCCTTCGAGTTTGTCCTCCCTCTCTCTAATTTGGGCTATTCTTCAGGTCCAATTCCTACTCCAATTCACGACCTAGCTTCCTCTTCTTTTGTCACACCCAGTTCTTGCCCACCTTCCGTCGCGCGTCTCTTGCGTTCCTATTCTCCGCTTCCCTCCATGATGAGTAATGATGAGCATCCCAGCTGCGGCTCCTCGAAGCCTGCACTCATTGCCCGGATGCACCTTTGCGTATAGCCATTCGATTCCTACATCATCCTTCCTTCATCCGAGTCCTTACTTTCTTCTTAAGTCTACTCCCTCAGGCCCATCCCAAGCTCTGGCTCGCCTGACCAGCCCCCGAGCAGGCCCCTTTAGCCATCGATCGCTCCATAATCCACCCGCAGAACTACGGGATTATGTATGCTCTCACCTCATGCATGCTTGCTCTGACCAATCTCCTTCCTTGCTTCCAGGTCCGACTAAAGGTACACGTTATCCCTTGGCTAATTATATTTCATATCACCGCTACCAACCTGCACATCGCTCTTTTATTGCCCAAATCAGTCAAGTCACAAAGCCCAAAAATTATTCTGAAGTCGTCCTCCATCTTGAATGGCAGGAGGCGATGTAGTCTGGCGCGGAACTCTCCATCTCTTCAGGCGGGGAGGCGTCGATAGAGTTGTCGATCGTCTATAAGATTAAACATACCCGTTACGATGGATCGATTGAAGCGATCTGAAGCCTGATTAATTACAGAAGGTTTCTGCAATTTAAATTATCGATTATCAAGATACTTTCTCCCATTCACCCATCACCAGATTTTTAGCTATCTGTACCTTGGCTCTTTGCTCTAATGTGGTCTCTTCACCCGATTAGATGTAACAACTCTTATTCATGGCGATCTTCGCAGAAGGCTTTACATGTCACCTTTGCCAGAGCACGGGACGAGAGGGAGGACGGCTTGGTGTATCGATTACATAAGTCAGCACAGCACCTTGGCTTGACAGAAGCATCTCGCGATGTTCTCAAAATTCTCGGGAAGCTATTAATTTCAGGGCATCATTAATCCCCAGAAGTGACTACTCTTTATTCATCATAATCTAATGAATTAATATTATACCCTCTTAATATATGTTGATGATATTTTGATTACTAGAAATGATCCTGTGAGTATTGCTACAATCAAGAAATTCCTGCATAGTCAATTTCATCTTAAAGATCTTAGTGATTTGAAGTATTTCCTTGGCATTGAAGTATCTTGCCCCCTAAAGTAAAGTTTTCATTTCCCGATGTAGCATGCTTTAGAAATCATTAAAGATGTAGGATTGTGCGTAGCGACACCTATTGATACTCCTATGGGTGAGGTTTGAAATTATCGATAAAGGTGATTTTCGAAGATCAAGATTATTATAGAAGGTTGGTTGGTAGATTGATATATCTCTTCTTGTCTCAGTAAAGATATTACATATTAATGTATGCTAAAGCGGTTTATGCATCGGCTTTGTAAGCTTCACATGGAAGCGTACTTAGGTATTTGTGCGCTATCTTAAGAGTCACTGACGAAGTTGTTCTTCTCCTTAAATAGCTGATTTTAGGTTGCAGGCCTATTGTGATTCGATTGGGCATGATGTCCGATCAACCCAGAATCGACCCGCAGATTCTGCTATGTCTTCCTTAGCCCCTCGTTAGTCTCATGGAGATCGAACGTCGAAAACAATGTCGCTTTCTTGGCGAAGCGAGAATATCGTGCTATGATGGAGTACTTATTGTAGATTAACCGTGGGAATACCTTTTCAGAGATTTGGGAGTATTGCATCCAAAACCTGCATTGCATAATGCAACAACAAAGTTGCATTGCATAATCGTGAAACCCGATCTTTCATGGCCAGGCAGGACACATTGAAATGGGTGTCATTACATACGAGATAAGATTCAAGATGGATCAGGTTGCTCACGAGATTCATGAACTTTGCACATCAATTGGCGGATGTCTTGACTAAAGCTACGGGAAAATATGTCTTTACTTCTATGATTTACAAGTTAGAATCTGGGACATCCTCTCTAACTTGAAGTGTTAGGAAATTAACATGAAAATCTTCCATTTATAGAGACGTATTACTGTGCATACTTGATTTCCTTGTATATCAGTTTTCCTTTTGTATTCCTAGATTGTAGTTAGATTGATTGGTTATTGCTTAATTATAGGAGAGACTACTGTGTAACCTAAGTCTACCTTCTGTATAAATCCTCCCTTGACATCAATGAAAAGTAATTCAGTTAATTCTCTTTTCCTTTTCAAATATGTCATGCACTTCTGGTTCAACAAGAACATTCATCTTCTCTTGGTAATACAAAAAAAAGGCAATCTGCATATCACATAAAGAAAATGCAACTGAGATGGCTCTACACAAAATAACAATTGCAGCATATTACACATAACTGCTGATAAAAGTGAAAAAATAAAAAATAAAATAATATGTAATTTCAAATATAACAGCAGAAATATCTCCAAAGTTCTGGACCTGATCTGAATTAGGATGATTATATCAGCTGCATCATGTCTATCTGAATGATAGGAATGTTCAGGTATTTCAGATATAGTTACAGGAGAGATGAACTCTTAACCCTTAAACAAAGACCATGGTTCTTGTATTGAAAAAGGGAACCACAATCTCAAGCTAATAATACACTACATAAAAAACCATAAACTCCCATTTCACATCAGGACGCCATTATCTCAGCTAGTTATTGTCATAGATCACAAAACTAAAAGAGAGTGATTGGAATCTTAACATGGACAGACATCCTAGTTCTATAAAACAGGATATAACTATGTTTATTTGGCCATTCAGACACAATGATCAGATAATAAAAGAAATGAATCTAGGGGATGCCAATCGAAAAGCAAAGCCTGATAAGACACACCGAAATGTTCATGCCATTATTGGCAAGGATGTTTTCTATTATCAGCCCTTTTTTAGTCACATTTGCAAACAGGAAAGAGGTGAGAAAGCAGCTATAGAAGATGTTCCATCCCTTATAAACTGCATGCAGTTTCAAGTCTTGAGAAATGTGAAGGCGTGATATTTATAATGCTTTCAGATCATAAAACTGAACTTTTAGGAGAGTTGGTCTTTTAACATGGTATCGGAGGCGTTTGTGCAGGAGTCCACAAGTTAGTCACCTCGCCGCAGTTGTTCCCTTGTTGATTTGAAAGTCCATGGAGGACTCTATTTGATTTGTTTGACTCTCCACGTACGGGTATGGGGCCACACGTAAGGGAGGGTGTTGAAGACATGATATTCATGTTAAACCTAAATCCTATAAACTTAAACTTTTAGAAGAGTTGGTCATTTAACAAGAAACAAGGAGAGCAGTGGTAGGCATGCAGTTAATACAAAACATATAGTCATGGCACAGAACATCTTAACTATTTAGGGTAAGGTTCTGATGAGTAAAGTTGATCCGAAGGAGATTGGAAATCCCTAATATCAATGTAACAAGAAAATGCATGGGCTCTAGCATCAAACAAGGGCATTGAGCATGTCTAATGCAATGACATACGAAGACTGAATGACATAGTCATAGGGGTCAGTCTCTGATGTTAACGCTCTAAGACAGCACAAGATGAGAAGGGGGAAGAATGCAGGTACCTTTCTAAAAGAAACTACACAAAACAGGATGCAAGTACACAATCTTCTTTTCAGTCATTTTAAAGGCCAAAAACACATTGTTGGTGTCTTTGAGACAAAGTCCAAAAGCAGGGGAGGAGAACAGAAGGCAGACTGGAGGTAAACTGGCAATAGGGATAATATAATAAACTGGCTGTCTGATCTTCAAGGAAAGGATGCCTATTTCCTGCTTTAAACTTTTATCTGATCTTCTACTCCTCCAAAAAAAAAAAAACTTTTATCTGATCTAACCACTTCTCTTGAAAAAAAAACGAAGAAAGAAAACTCCCTACCAGAAAAAAGAGAATTTGAACAAATAAAAGAAGAAAGAAAATATAATAAAATAGAACAACAATCCAGCTGATCAAGAATACAAGGAAAAACCTTTTTTTTCCTTTTTTGATAAGTATATAGAGGTCAGGAATCCATATACATTTACATTACATCAGTATCTTGAACATTTTTTCTTTCTCCTAGAAAATCCTACCTCTTCTATACCTTCTCCCTATCTTTCTAATAAATTTTCATTTTCCATTAAAAAAGACAATTACCTTCATGATTGCCTTAACTGCATTCTATTATTGCTGGGACAATATATCAAAACATGGGATCATTTACCATGAATTGTACCCAGTCCAACTAGATTCCTAACATGGGCATGTTCTAAAACATGCAAACAATTACTCAGCTAACAAACCTTCTGGTTCTCTTCAACTTTCTCTGTATGTTTGCATGCAACCACAAGCATGTAAACAAGCATACATATGTCACGCCTAATCCTTGGCACCCAAGATTGAGGCAGACAGAAGGAACAATATGGCTAAAAAAAAGTGCATCAAATATCCAGAAGTCTACTGGTACCTCTTACAGCTTCAATACCATTAGTTCTTGTCCTAGGTTCTTCAACAATAATACAGTCTTTGGTGTAGATTTCCACATAAGCATCTGCTGCTGGGTACTGGGATGAGTGAAGGCCAAGGAGGATTCAGTTACCTTTTCTCTAGTACATGAGAATCCATCAGTGCGAACTAAGAACATCTCTGCTTTCTTTCGGGACTGAACCCTCACAACCCCTGTTGTAGAAACACACATATTTCCTTCAATGTATCCCAGGTCGTTATCACCTGAAACTATAGAGGCCTCACCATGGCTTTTCTGGTCCTCCCTAACAGTTGTAGATAAAGCATCCTTATTTAATTTGTTATTTATAAAGCTAGAGCCATGAGACCCAGTCATGGCACACCTTTCGACTTTATAAAATCCCTTCACAGTTGAACCAACAGAAGCACGACTATCATGATTTTTATATGCCCCATTAGCATCAGCTGAGCTCCGAGCCTTGGGAGATACATTTGAGTGGCTAAGAGAACCGTTGGAATCAGCTGTCTCCACAAGCCTTGATGCAGAACCAGTACCATTGGTTTTACTCCTCTGCTTTGTCCCAATGTATGTCCCTCCTAAAACTGGTAAATTCTCGAACCCTTTCAGCTGATAATTAAAATAACTGGGAGGGGAGATCCTTTTACTTCTGAGAAACCTGGACATCTCCTTTTTTGAGAAAATATCACAAGGAGGAAGCTGAGACTTTATAGGAGCAATTTCCCAGCAGAAGCCCTCCTGAGACCTTACCCCATTATCAATTTTTTGAATTGATGTCATACCTTGACTAGAATCGCTATCATAGGCACCATTACTGCTCTGCTCTTTCTTATTGAATGCTAGAGAGACCTGTTCATGACATACTGCATTGGAACTATTAATTGTAGCTAAACTCTGTTGTAGAGACTCATTTTTATCCGTCAGGGATTTACCTTCTCTGACATCCGAAAGCAAATGAAGTTCTTCCCTTCCATCAGGGTCTCGTGATAGAACTTCATTGGGAATGATTGGTTAATTAGAGACCAACTGCACTGTAGAGCGGGCCATGCTATCTCCATCTAGGCTCCCTGTGAAGTTCTCCACACTCCTTTACTATTATGTCGTGGGATATCGCTCAAATCTGAGTCGCTATGCAGAGTGGAGACCCTCATCCGAGACTTCATGTGCGAAGAAGGCTGACATGTGGCCTTAATAAATCCTTTTGTAGAAAGTGCTTAGAACAACTTGTTCTAGCACGTAATTTTGTATAAAAGAATTGTAATTAAATTCTTTGAACTATTGCCAATATTGTCGGGTTTGTAAAAATGGTAAGACGGTTATGATTGGGCTGCTACAGTTGTAATTTAAGTGTATTATTACCATTATTTTTAAGCAAATAGGGATAAATGGGGCCAGACGGTGTGATGTGTCGGTATCGATATCATAGTGTCAGCGAGTTGATGGATAATCAATGGACCCCTAGATTTTGGGGTGTCGTACAAATTGATTTTGTCAATAAATATATTATTTCCAAATTGAAAATTATTGTAAAGTGTAAAACCCGGGAAAAATTCAATATTTTTTTTAAAAATGGTAAGTGTTAATTTGGACATTACATCATACAAATTTATAACATTGTCGCCCAAAGGGCTATTAACTAGAAAATCTCGACAATAATGCCATAAAACTTGTAAGACAACGTGATAAATTATTTATGGATCAAAACATTCAAATTTAAGACTTATTATCAAGGGACTATTGTCTGATCCTCGATGAATAAACCTTTAAGCTTGGCAGGTGAGTTTCTTTAACCATCGTATCGATTAAAGATATTTTGTAAAACCGTTTTTTTTTAATTGTGGTTTTGATCCGGGTATACTGCAAGTGCATAGATTAGACAAGTAATAAAATGGATTTAAGTCCAAATATGATCCACAGGAGATCTAAAGGAATTTTTCGATCAACTACTGACTACTTCAAGCTCCGTACTATTTGGGCGAGATTACGATAATGAGATTTTGTTTGAAAGCTTGAAAATAATGATATAAAGAAAAATGATTGAATAACAAATGAATTGAAGATTGAAATTTCAAAATAACAAATTTAAATTTCACTTGATTATCTAAAGGGAAACAATGAGACCAATCGGCTATTGTGAAGAATCAATTCCCTACAGTCACATCTTTATAACTTTTTGTTTCGAACTCACAGTCTTTAAAAACTAGTCAGTTAATATAGTGTGACTGGACCTCCGACCCACACGGAGTTCATCCCATCTCACCTTAAGTATTGTTTCTCTCGAACCACAGGAATTGGGATAACTTCTTACAAATCTAGTAGCCTTGCGGGTATTTTTCTTTCTCGATACTTCATACCTCTGACATGAATTTCTTGGACTGGGCTCCTTGATTTAGTCATTGCGGGTTTGCACTATCTTTGGTTCCTCACCCTCAAAGAATTAGAATAGCTTACTCTTTCCTTCCAGTTAGATCCTTGCTAACACGGGATCGGGTTCCACTGTCGAGATTGGGAGTGAATACTGTATACTTAAATTAATAACTCACTCAACTCATTCCTCGTATGCAATTGGGGAAGAGGATGTATTGATTTAAATATCTGAGCACATTGAATCGACAATATCGAGTTCGAAATACCTTCCCGAAATTGTTTCTTACTCTCGGGAATGCCTTATCATGTCACCCGGAGGGCCCCTCCTTTGGAAATCAGGCCTGTAACAACCTCGATTATAGATACGAGAGACTGAAGTGGGATCAATTCAAGATCTGAAACAAAACCCGGCCGTCGATTTAACATCGGGAGATTCGGCTATAATGAATAAAATACATGAAGGTTATTTAAAATGATACGTCGATTGATACTGGAAGTGAGCTACAAATTCTTGATTATACCATACATTGGCTTGATCAAGTAAACCATCAAATCGGCTAGGTGTTCGAAATCAATTTATGCGGAATTCAAACAGCGGACAGGTAATTCCCCAAGAAATATAAACTGCATTTAGCTAAATCCTTTCACCACATTCGCGTTCAAAATCAATTAGAGCGAAATCTGAAACTACTCACAATCTATTTAAAATGGAAAAAAAAAAAAAGCGAAAAACAAAGAAAAGAAAAGAAAGAAAAATCGGGGCCTTGACCCTTCGGATCTCTCTTTCAAGTCGCGAAATGCTTTTTGTTGGTAGCGACCGTATTTATAGGGTTACGAGTTGGGCTAATTCGATGCGATCTTTTGTAGGATTTCCAAGTGGGTGGCCCATTATTCTTTACTTTCGAGAATTAGCGACCTCCCGAATCCTTATCAGCGACATCGGTTAAATTGCAATCTTGACTGGTAGTCCACGATATCGCGGCGTCGGTCCCTGCATCGCGACATCACTCACATAGCTCCATGGGGTTTCAATTGTGCGTTCACGATGTAGCGACGCCGATCCCGCTATCGTGACATCAGTTCATATCTTCTGACTTTCAAGCTGCGCAGTTTCCCGTGTCGCGACATCAATGTCTTGTCGACATCACTTTGCCTTCTGCAGGTTTCAGGCAGTGGTTTTACGGCGTCGCGACGCCGATCTCTTGTGGCGACATCGATCATGTCTTTGCGGCTTTCAAGTGATGGTCTACGATGCCATTGACGCTTCGATCTTACCATCGCTGACATCTACTTATATCTTCTGAGTTTTAGGCTGGTCGTTTCACGGGTGTGGCGACATCGTCTCGCCTTCGCGACGCTCCGAAGCACAGGCGCGGCCTTCAGGCCGAAGCGAAGTCGTATTAGACCTCGTCTCTTATCGCGACGCCAGTTGTCTCTGGAACTATTAGTTGCCTTTAATTGTTCGCGGCGTCAATCTCTTGTCGCGACAGCGACTTAGAAATCCTGGCGATTCATCTTTTGGAGCTATTTATAAGCGTCGAAACGCTTCTCTTATCACGACCTCCATCCCTTATGTGACATCGACCTTAAATCGCCACATCGATATTTAGCCAGCGACATCATTCCTTAAAGTCTACAGTTGATCCCTCGATTGCCCTAACATGATACTGTCGCGACACCGCATCAAATTCCTTCATTTTCTTGATGCGCGCGGCTTCTGCGTAAATGGGCATGCAAGTCAGCTATGACATTAGATTACTGTTTGCTTTCATTTACGCCTGCCATTTGCATTTTACTCCGCAGATTCTTGTATTTTTCTCTGCTTTTTCTTCTTTCTTTCACACTCTACGCTAATAACAAATTGGTGAGTTTCTTCCTTATTTACATATTAATTATTCCTTTTGGAGTTCTGAAAATCAAACGGAAAATGGATTAAAAATAGATAGGTTTGCACTCAGCTCAAACTCCTTTGGAACTTAAAGTTTTGCTTGTCCTCAATGAGGAAAGAAAGAATTATTTGTCCTCGGAACAAAATGACATTTTCTGTTACATCTTGCGATGCTTGATCGATTTGATTGAAATCTGAGGAATCGTTATTTTTACGTACATCTAGCTTCAAGTCCGGTTCAAGGTTGGTTTTAATCTTTATAGTATACAAAAACTATCTTTTATTAGGTATTTACAAACAACATAATCATTAGATCCTGCTGAATAATAAATTATTTTCCTTTCATCTTCATCTTGTCACTTAACTCAAAGTCCTTCTGATTTTGATTGTTTCATGTTCTAAATTCCATAGGTTTGTTTTTCATATTGATCTCTCCCACTAATGTAGAGTAATTCGACTTTCAAGATCAATGTCAGTCTTTTGGCTTATATTGTGGAAGCTTGGGTAATGGGTAGGATGGAAGATTTTAAGGTTAAGATTACTGAACCCTTCTCTCCTCTTTACTCTTTGCTCTTTTCTTTCTTGTAGTTTCTTTAATAAACCACTAAGCTTCATGTTTGGGACACATCCTCTTGATTGCTTCAATTGAGTTTGCTTATGCTATTTCTCTTGCAGCTCAATTGAAATTTCCTTTGTTTATCACCATTCGAGGGGATGGTCTGATGTTTACCTTTTTAGGCTTCCCAACACTCTTAGCGAACTTTCGGTTAGTGGCTCCCATACCGGATGGCATTAGAATTTGGTGTTAACCCTAAGAACTTAATTTATTCGAAGTTAGGCCCTGAAGATAAAACTTATCCCTATAAACTCTTTATATTGCATTTCTGCTCTTTTCTTTTCATCCCCCTTTTTTTTTTCTATGTTTTTCTCTTTGAGTTCCTCAAAAACATACACTCCCCCAAACTTCATTTCTTCTCCTTGAATTTACAGGTAATCGTATCTTCTTTCTTGGAAGGATTGATTTTTTGGATAAGTTTAGTTTCCAGTAACCTTTTTGAAAAAATAAACGAGCTCGATTACGGAACTAAAATTATATATGACATATGAATAAGGATAGCTAGAATGGCTCAAACTATCAAAGTGCTTTAATATCATCTCTTATCGGTATCACCTAGGATTTAGCCTCAATCGATAATCTAACAAATTCTAAATTTGGATTAAATAGTTAATATTTAACATAAGGATTTCCCTTGACTCATTTTTGTTGGTAGTAGTTAAATTAATTGATATTCAACGAGTTCCTTGACTTATATTGGTACCCACAGAAACTCAAAAAATATATTTGTTTCTTCTTTTGTAATACACTTCATCCCTTGGACTTATCATTGGAGCTTAAGTCACTTTTGCACTTTATTATTTAATTAAAGAAATGTATTCATTTTGGCCCTTATTCTACAATTCAAGCTTATTCCTAATCTATTGCTTCATTCAATTCGACTCATTACATCTAAATGTTTTATTCTTAAACTTAATTCCTACTTTATTTTTGACTCTTACAACCACGAGGCAACCTGAGAATTTAACAAACGAAAATAACCACAACAATTCATTTTCAAATTTATCATTTTATTTATGATTAATTTTACCAAATGTTAGATACTACAGTATGGGCTTTGGAGAATAAAGGAGGTTAATTTGAAGATCCTATCTCTTTCTTTTGGAAGAAGCGTGAAGATATTAGGGGATCCGAGGTCTAGGTGTTCAAATGAGCAGGAATGGAGAATTTCATTCTCTTCCTTTTCCTTTCTTTGCCCAGTTTCCTTCTCGACTGATCTTGTTGAATCTCATTCTGGAAATTAAACCTTCTTGTTGCTTAGCTCATCTTTATCTCTTCCCAGACATTCATTATGTTTTCAATTTCGATCATTATTTCCAAAATTTGGAAAGATTTACATTAATCAATCAGATTTTCTAGCCATTCTCTCTTCATCAGGATTAAATCCCTTTTTAGCTATATCTCTGTCAATCAGAAACATTCTCAAAATCTTTTGTAGAGACTTGTATAAAAATTTGAATCTTTATTTGTTCTCCCGATTTGGCTTCTGTTCACGCCTCTCTTTTTCTTTGCACTTGATGGTTAGGAGCTGAGAATCACGCTCGAACTGATTATTATAAAAGATTCATGGCTATTGAGTTTCGCAGAAGATCGCGATCTCTCTTTCCTTCATTTCTTTCTTGGAAGTCCTCTCTTTCTTTCTTTGAAGAACCTCTTTCATCTATTCTTCTCTTCTTGCAGTTTCTTCTTCCATTCTTGATCTCTTCTTTTAACTCTTTTCATAAACTCCTTGAATTCTTGTTGCACATTCCATCTTTTTCTTATCTTCTTAAGATGGCATTGAGGCCCTCCATTATTAGATTGTTCTCTTGTGCTCCCCTTGGGCTTTCTCACATCTCTGAGATGTTACATTTTTGCATGGGAGAACTAGCTAAAGGGGATGGAGGAGAAATCTAGGGGAGCTTCTTTCATCTTTGCCTTCATTGTCGCAAATAACAGAAAGTATTATTTTATTGAGGATTAAGGTTCTCTTAACAGCAGCCGATTTGGGCTTCTTCTCTGGTTTTTCAATCAAGCTTTTTCTTTTGGTTTACGAATTTATGCTCACTCCTGTCGGTAGGGTATGGTGATGTCATAGGGACTTCTTCTTCAACAACTTCCAGGACTCCTTCACTGACCTTTACGTAAAAGCGATTATGGTTCTTTGGGAGGGATCGACCACTACTCTTATTTTCCTTCACTTGAATTTTTCGTTCATAAGAATTTTCAAATTACTATTCCTACATTGAGCTTGTACCTTGAGAATAGCATCTGACATAATTGCTTCACTGCTCTAAATCTTTGTGCACACATCTTGGTTGGGACAGAACAGACGAGAAATAGAACCATACCTTAGCCTCCTCGGTGGGGCTTCCTGTTCGGGGTTTTGGTCCTCCTTCCCCTTGTCGATTGTGCCTTTAGTGATGAGCTTTTTGAATTTTCTTAAAATTTAGGTTTTCAAGGCTTTTGAACTTGGACCCATGCTTGTGCCGCCATTCCATATGCCCGTTAATGGCCTTGGCTCCGTATAGTACCCAGCGCTCCTTTAGCCCAGACACGGTGTTATCTTTCTTCCTACAGTTTGAATAAAATTCTTTCCTGCTGCTTGTATGCTTTGACTTTTGATGTGCGCGAAAGCTTCCCAACCTCTTTGTTCAATCATCTCCTTGAGAAAAGTAATAGGGTTCTTGAATCTTCTTTGCAATCCCCGAACCCCTTGTTGGCGTAGTGCTTCCGATTGGAATAAACTATTGACACAAATCTTCCCTTCTCCTTCTCTTGCTTTTCCTTTCTCTTATACATTCTTTCTTGAGCTGTGGTGGCAAAATTGCTTCTAGGCATCTCTTCCGCCAGTTCTTCTGTGGATTTCTTCTTAAGTTTGCACATATTCTCAGTGATCTCTTCCGGAGTTAGATCACGAGGTTTGAGGTTGACCATTTGAAGCGGAAGGAAAGTTTACGAAGATTTTTTGAGCTAGGGTTTAGAATTTAGAATCAGAAGGAAGGGAGGATGAATGGTTTGAAAGTGAAGCGGGAAGTAGGAAAAAGTTCTCAGTGATTCTGATTCAATCAAGTTTTTGTAGGCTAATTATTATTTCATTAAATTAAACATCGCGACATCAATTTCGCCTCATTTTATTTTAAGACATTAGTTTTGGGGCATTTAAGAGAGCGATGGTGGCACCTGACCACTCTTTATATCGCGACATACTAAGTTTGTCGCGACATAGCTAGGTTTTAGGTATTGCTTTGCCCCAGTAGCCGTGACCTTGCATTTTCAAGTTTTTGTTTATGTCGCGACCTACTTGTAGTTTAATGATCTCAAAACTTAAATTCCTTTAGTAATCCTATACTCCTTTAGACATTTATTCGAGGCATCTCAATCGATTCAGCAAGCCCGATTCACTCATATTTCCAGGTTTGGTTTAGGAGAAAGTTACCTTTGCAAACTCATGTCTTTATTGCGGGCCTTATCTTGCATAGTTCGAAAATTTAATTAAACTCTGATTAACTTCTCAAAATTAAATCTATCTTTATAATTAATCAAAACGAAATGACTGCAAAAAAAAAAAAAAAAATCAAAATCTAAAAGCAGAAACTAAATTTTCTAGCAAGTTTGCCTCCTTCAATTTTCGATTTTAAGTCCTTAAATTTGGACTTGCATTTTTAGTTCTTCTTCCCTACAGATAACTTTCTTTGGAGCTTTTCCATTCCTTCCTCCTGTAGATAATGCTTGATCTTTGTCCATTGACTTTGAATTCTTCTCGATGCTCCAGTCCTTAATATCAACACTCGAATGTATTGCCCGGCACATTTATTGTATGGCCAGCCATTTGGATTTGACTTTCCTAGGAACAATTTCGGTCTAGAATTAAACGAGTAGAACTGTTCCTGCTCTGAACTCTTTCCTCGAAGATCAACTGATCATGCCATTTCTTTATCTTATCCTTGTAGATTCTAGCATTATCACCAGAAGCTTCATTTCTCAATTCTTCCAATTCAGACATTTGGAACAATCTCTCTTCCCTTGCAGTTTTAAAATCGAAGTTCAACTTCTTGATGGCCCACATTGCCTTGTATTCCAATTCTAGAGGTAGGTGACATGGTTTGCCAAAAACAATTACGTAATAGAGGACATTCTAATGGGATTTTGTATGCGATCTGTAAGCCCCGAGTCGTATGATTTGGAAGATGATCCTTCCCTGTGACTCATAATCTTTTCAAGTATTCTTTTTAATCTCCACATTGAAATTCTTGTATCCATTAGTGCAGGGATGATAAGCTAAGACTCATTACATACTTGATCCCTTACCTGCTCATGAGTTTTACCAAATATTTTTTTGTTACCGAATGGCTTCCCCATCGGCTAATAGTAGTTAAGGTGTTCCCGAATCACACTTTCGAAAATATTTCTTTGCGAGAAGCTCACAGCGTATTAGCATCATTCCTTGAATGACCACTTTCTTCCACCCATTTGGAAACATAGTAAACATAGCGGTATGTACGAGGTTCTGATGATGGTGGGAATGGTCAAATAAAATCTATTCCCATCGCCAAAGATTTGCACCACCATTTATATACCCCTCTTAGGGGCATTTTATTTACTGCTGGCGATATTTCGATCTTTTGGCATCTATCACTGAATTTAACCCACTTTCGGCGATCTACGAAGATAGTGGGGCGATAAAAACTCGATTGGAGTATCTTATGAGCTGTTCTTTCTCCTGAAAAATAGCCCCGTATAGTGATATAGCATTCATTCAAAATTTTGCCTTGTTCATTTACGGCGCACATCTTCTTATTATTATCATGTCAGCGCCTCTTTTAAATAATAGTGGATCATCGAATATAATACCTGCCTTCGATTCGGAGTTTCCTCTTGTTTGGTATTTGGGTCTGAAGGAAATTTACCCCCTGAAGCTAAATAGTTCACAATATCGGCCATACCATGGAAGTTGGAAGAAACTTTAAACGGAGTTATCATACGGGAAGTTCTGTCGGCATTACTTTCTCTTCTTGATGGTGCTTCTTTCTCTTGATAAATTGATCAGCTATCTGCATTTATACGCTTTACTTTTTATCATGATCTAAAGTCATTTCTTGCGATAACAAGCGCCGCCTTATCGATCTGGCTTAGCTTCCTTCTTTGACATCGGTGCTTGATTTAGCTGCGTAGTCGATTATGAATAATAACCTTAGGATCCAGTATATTGCTGAATTTTCACAAGCAAATGCACACTGTGGCTACAGCATCTCCTTTTCAGTTGTTGAGTAATTTTCTTGTGCTTCATTGGAAGGTTACTGCTAGCATAGTATGTAGTCACGAATATTTTCTCCTTTCTTTGCCTTAGGGCCGGCTCGATTTGCAAAATCAGCATCACGCATTGTTCGTCCTTATCCATTATGGTGCTTCATTATAGGTGCTTGAACCCGATTTGATCTTGATTTCTTGAAAGCAGCCTTCTGTCATGAATTGAACCTTGTATCCTTCTCCCGATGTCTGCATAATTAGTGCAGCTTTATTTTTGAGAAGTCTACGATGAATCTCTATAAAATCCAGCATGCCCAAGAAGCTTCTTACTCCTTTCTTGCTGTGGTAGGTGGTGCAAGAGTTTTGATAGGATACCTTAGTTGAATTACACTTCAGTCCGGTAGCGGTATGCCCAGAACAATACCTTACGGTACCATAAAATGGCATTTTTCCCAATTCGGTCGCTAAATTTGTTTGTCTTAGCATCTTTGGAAGCCTTGTTTCCGGGTTCTTCAAACGATCAAATTGGATCCATACACGGTGAAGTCATCCGTAAAAATTTCCATAACCTCTTGACCAGGTCACAGAAAATATTGACATCATACATCTTTGGAATGTAGTAGGAGCATTACATTAGGCATCCTTACGAGCAAAGAGTACCATAGGGGCATGTAGATATGGTCTTCTGGTCCTCAGTGCAATACTAATCACGATTGTATCCACGAATACCCCATCTAAAAACAAAAATGAGGGTGTCTTGCTAATCTGTCCAACATCTGATCAATGAAGGCAAGAAATGATCTTTTAAATTGCATTTTGTGTTCGACTTCTATAATGTGCATACCCTCCATCCACATCCTTTATTCTTATTTGGAATCAATTCATTTTTCTCATTGCGGATTACAGTAAACCCACCCTTCTTTGGAACCACATGGTAGGCTCACCTGAGGACTATAAGTGCATAGATAAAACGACATTGACAATTTGAGAACCTCCTTCGACATTATTCATCTTTGGATTCGGTATCCTATGATGTTCTACGGATAGCTTTGAAGTTTCTTCTAAGCGAGAATTTTGTACACATGCAAATTGATGGGCCAGTACCCTTCAATTCTTCAATGGACGAGCTATAGACTCTTTATGCTTCTTTAAGATTTTCGACAACCTCTGTTCCCTCAAGCATCGAGTCTAAGCGGAGATAATCTTTAGTCTTCTCTTTGGTGATTCTAAGTAAGCATACTTCAAATGACTTGGCAACTCTTTCCAACACTAGCCCCTCTTCCTTTGGTTTCTTGATGAATTTCCCTTTTCATTATTTTCCCCTTTGTCATTTACTGTTTTGCCAGACTCGACCACAGTTTCTATAGAATGGCGACAGTATGGACAATCAGGTAGTCATCTTCAATATCTGCGGAATTTATCTCTTTTTCATTGATAAAAATTTGAGCATTACAATCATTGTGAACATGTATCGGGGGTTGTAGGTATAAGACATCATCAACTACATTGCATTTCTCTGTCTATATCTATATTACGCATGCTTTTGATCAAAGTTGAAGCGGCTCCTCTACCAGCCTCAAGGTAGAACTCCTTTTGCATATCGATCGGGGCAGCTCCGGTAGCTAAGATAGATGCTCCCAAGTAGCGAGGGAGTACTTGTGAATCGCTGCACCATATCCAGAATGGTAGAATCTCTGGGAGAACAAAATTTCCCATGATATTGACACATCTTCCATGACTCCTTCGAGGTTTTACCATCGATCACATCTGCCATTTTGAAGGTAATAGTGGGTGGGAATAACCTCCCCAAAAACTTAATTGTGGCAGCTGGCGAAAGAGGCATCGGGTTTATGTTTTAGCCTCTGAGTCACAGAGGCTTCTGCAGGTCAACTCACTCGATGATGTAAGAGGTGTAAACTCACGGATCCTTCATCTTTACGGCAATTCTTTCTTTATCTGTGCGCGAAGCCAGCGGTGAAAGATTCACAATCCCTTCTTCCCACTATCTTTCTTTTCTTGCTCGGCATGTCCTTTGAATTTTACTTGAGTGGCATCAGTGCCGCCACGTAAGGCGTGCGATCTCGAGCTTGAGAAGGTTTTCAAAAACGCCTGGCTTGCTCCTTGATTCGTGCCACATTGGTACAGGCTCGAGTCGTAGAAAATTTATAGCTGCACCTAAGTTCCTACTGCTGCAGTAGTCAAACTCTTTATGATATATAGTGAATCTAAGGTCGAACACGGGGATGGGTTTTCATCCACAAAAATGATTTATAAGTGCAGAAGGTAAGACCTCATTTGGACTTTTTGGATTTTTGTTTCAAAAACAGTGTGATGACTCATGATTAAGCGTAAAAAAACTAAAAATGAAGTGAAAGGTAACTTTGAAAGTTTTTAGATTCACTAACCGTAAGTTAGGGCAAACTAAAGTCCTGGGTTTTTATCCTGGCGTTATAATGACAACCTATAGTCAGGCACATATGGGATCCCTTATTTAATAGCAAACCTCACCTAAAATCAACTCCTATTTAGTCAACAGGGTAGCCTTATCTATGTGCTCTTTCCCCAGGTTTGAAACCTAACATTAAATATCATCTCGAGGCTCGTGAGACCATCTAATGAACCGTGCATACAGTAATAAGTGGCCACCTTTGTATCTGTAACTTTTGTATGTTAAGTATTGGCCAAATTAATAATATTCAATGCTATTCAACCATATTTTGAAGATAGGGGTCATAAACCACCGAGTACTGTGGCACTTAAGGACAACATGCATATGCCCAGCATGGCTTCAGCTTCCTTCTCTTCAAAGAAAGAGGTTTAGCCAAGCATCTCTTGAGTTGTCATCCTCCCGAGAGGGGTGTTTAGCGACGAGAAAATAAGGGCAAGAGGAGAGAAGAGAGAAAAACAAAACCCTAACTAAACTACAAGACTTTATTTTGAGAATTTAAAACTTGCAAAATTGCTTCTCGTTGTTGCTTAGGGTTACAAAATGGGAGGTGGCTTATAGGCCACCAAATGTATGAAAAATACCATAAAGCTAACAATTTGGCTAAATTTAGGGACAAAAGGAGTAATACACAAAATTGAAGTCGGGTTGCATTAATTCACGAAAGCATGACAAGGTAGTGAATTTCGCTAAAAGCGAACAATTTAGCTAGCGGCGAAAATCACAAAAATTCGCTAAGCGGTCAGTGTTCGCTAGCTAAGCGAAATTGTAGCACTTAGCGAAATTTATGAAATGTGGCTCATGAGAATTTCACTAGGAGCGGTGCCTAGCGAAAACCACGGTGTCCTAGCGAAAATTGGTAATTTAACTAAGGTTAAGGAATTTTAAGCTAAGGTTCTGAAATTTTACATGATCATTTAGAATTTAGCGTCTTGAAATTCACGGGATTTCTGTTTGATCTTCAACGCATTGCTTCTGTCCTCTTGCGTGATTTCCATCACTTTGCCTTCATTCTTTCTTTGATTTTTGAAAGTGCAGTTGATGGTGACGATTGCGGGATCAATCTTCGTGATTCATCATTTGACTCGATATTGAACTCCCGAAGTCTTGTAAACACAAGGAACAACCAAAAATAACCTCGCCCAGGCGCAAAGTACAGTATAGAGGGCTTAGACACTTCAGGTGGCATAAATGACATGATTAGTGCGTAGCACTCAAAACCTATCCCTAATAGCAGGGTTCAAAATAGCACTTTTTGGGTACTAATCACCCCAGCGAAGCGTTGCTTCAATTCATAGCAATGCAAAAGCAAGGAGATGCATGTAGTGATTTTCAAAAGTTTATGGGTTTATGTACATATAAACGGTACCTTAAAGCCCGAAAAATGGACATCAAGTTTGGCTTAGGCATGAAGAGCCAAAACCATACAAGAACAATTTTAGGTCAATATTGGTTCCATGATTCTCGACTTGAATTTCCACCTAAGTCTAATGGTTCTCTATATAACAGATCCTTGATAAATTTGCAAAATTTGTCCCTCTGACCTAACCCATGACATGACCTTAAGGTACATTGAATAGCCTAGATACTTTTTAGGATAGTTACACACTTCTTTCTTTATTCAACTTCTGCTGGCAGGATGCAATGCTTGAGTGAGCTTCACTTAGTGGTGTGAGTTCATAGATGACTCAGACGATTAAAGGTTTGAGCATCGGCCAAAAGGATCGCACGACCCTGAACTCTAAAGGCTTCACCACGGACTCAGGAATGACTTGAAAATCAAGCACCTACAATTCGTTGGAGCTACACCTATCCCACCCATGCAGACACTAAATCGATGACTCCCAGCCAATTAAGGCTTTAGGGCATGTCGGGCTTGAGCTTTACCATTGCCCCCTCGGGCCAGGTGCTCGGGTTTTGAATGAAAACTTCACGACTTTATTTTCTTTTTCTTTTTTCTTTTCTACACTTTTCTTTTCTTTTTCCTTTTGGAAGACAACATTGGTGTACCAAGTATGGTAGCACAAGCCTATCCACCTGGTTTGCAACATACCTGGGCCATTTATCTGTGACGAAGGAAGCAACAAATTCTGACCTATTGACAATGCGGGTGTCACGGTGTGTAGATAGCTTAAGGAGAAATTTTCAAGTTGAGCATGTCTTTGAGCGCAAGCCCGACCAAAAGCGGTTAAGCATGGAGTTGCTCTAGTACATAAAAGGTGACAAGCGATTGATTCAATTTTCCAACACAAGGCAATTCTATTATCGATTGCGATTCAATTGTTCGATTGAAAAGAAAAACAATATAATGGTAAAGCCTGAAAACATGGTATCACGAAAGTTTGTATATATATATATCTTGAATAACTTTGATATAGCCAAAGTGGCTAATAACTTGCATATCAAAGCTAAACATACAAAATATCATACTTCCTATATTAATACTGAATCTAATCCAAAATTAGTGGCGGTTGATAAAATGAGTAACTATACAAAAAATCTCAAAAAGCCCTAATACCTCATTGCTGCGGTGGTGGTGGAGTCTGAAAATTTCGCACTGTTCTTTGCCAAAACATCGAATAAATTTGCGCGTCTGTGGTGGGCTCTCTCTCGATCGGGGAACCGAGGCCCAGTGCGTCATGATCTGTGGCCTCAGTGCCACAGGCCGGCCTGCAGTCTGAAGTACACCTCGTGCGCTGCTAGTGAGCAGAATGGCATCCATCACACCAGCCTCTCATCTAGAGCTGGCATGAATGTCACTCGGCTTGAATGGTGTGCTGCTGAATAGGATTGGGGCCGGGTGTATCGGCTGCAGGTTCTTTGATGCTGGTGTGTCTGAGAGGAGATGGAGGGTGACATACATGTGGCGGATCTCTGTACGCAGGGCTAGGGCGGGCATATCATCTGCAGCAGGTCCTCATTTTGACCGGGTACCTCCTCTTAGTCCTGGTACGAGGTGAAAAGAGACGGGCGCAGTGTGCCGTCTACGACAACGCAGAGGCATCGGACCCTCATCCTGATCTGGGCTCCATTTGGAAATCCGGATCTTTCGAGAGCATGCGAGGAGTCTCGGCATAAGTAATGGAAGGCTACTGCGCTCGTCTTTAGGTCCTTCAGATGGACCTTCCTCGAGCACCTTGAAGAGGCCATCACGACTCGAGGAGGACCAAAATCCCAGATCAGGTAAAAACTTCAGATGGCTCCCTCCTGCACACATGTGCTGCGAGAGGGAATAAGCTCGTCTGAAATGGATGGTGGTAAGTGACTATCCCGGGGCGAGCGCCTCCGTCAAAATCTTGGACCGGCGGTGGTGTCTCTTTGGCGGTCTCGGACCATCTCCATGGCGGGTGGTACGCTCGGTAACCCTCGGGTGCGCGGTATGTGCAGGCCCAAAAATTTCTTTATAATATCTCTTTGCTACACAGTTACACTTGGGGCGAGTAATCGATCTTTGACGAAGCAAGTGGGCCAGTTTGCTCCCACAGGGTCATCGAGTGGTAAAGCGCAGCACCACTCGTGGGTAATGAATGATTCGTGCCACGATGAGATGCAGGCTAAAATCCAACAAAGATTTATATACACCTAAGTTCCTACTCGCAGTGATGAGAGCTGCTGCCAGTAGAGTGAGTCTAAGTCGAACAGGGGATGGGTTTTCATCCAAAAATGGGTTTGCATCGGTCATGAAGGTAAGGCTTTCTTGGACTCTTTGGAATTGTGTTTCAAAAGCGATTAGGAATGAGTTGAAAGTAGCGTAAAAAGCGAAATTAAAAGGTGAAAAGTTAACTTTGAAGATTTGGAGTTACTAACAGCGAGTTAGGAGTGAACAAGTGTCCTCGGGTTTATCCTCGCGTTATGACATACAGCCTATAGTCCATGGCATAAGCAGGATCTATATTTAACTAGCAAACCTCACCCATGAAACATCTCCTATTTAGTCAATAGGGTAGCATGCGATTATATTTGCCACGAAAACCTAACATTAAAATTATCATTTTCGGAGGCTCGTAAAGACCATCCCCAAGAACAACGGTGCATCTCGCTGACCTTGCATCCTAAAGCATGGAAGTATTGGCGAAATAATACTTGATAAATGTTATTTAACCTGGTGAAGAACCTAACATGTAAATATTATCTCGGAGAATTTCATTAAAGACCATCTAAAGAACAACGATTGCATCTCTCTCAGAACCTTTGCATCCTAAAACATGGAGTATTGTGAATCGTAACATCCCCATGTTGTACAGCTATGTTTTTGAGAATAAGGGCCCTTAAATACACTACCGTAGCTTTTGCTCTGAGGGCTTAGGCATGCATATGTGCCAAGGTAGCTTAGCCCATGCTTTGAAGAAGGAGGCAGTAAAGCATCTCTTGAGTTGTCATCCTCGAGAGGGTGTTTGAAAGCGTAGAGAAAGGAAGAAAGAAGAGAGAGAAGAGAGAAAAGAAATAAAAGCAAAACCTAAAATAAAAGACTTTATTTACAAAAATAAAAACTTACAAAAATATCTTCTCCACAGATTGTTCACCAATTGTTCATTGTATTCTTACAAAACAAGAGGAGTTTATATAGGCCTCCTCAGGTAGCGTGCAAAAAACCTATGAAATTGGCTAAGTTATTGGAGCTGATTAGAAGTAATACCTAGGATTTGGAGCGGTTTGCATTAATTACAAAGCATGACGGGAGGTATCAGATTTTAAACTGGGCGAGAATTTGGCTAACTAGCGAAATCACGAACATAAAATAAAATTCGTAAAACGGCAATTTATTAGCTAATGTTTAAGCTAACAACGTATTTTAAAGTGATGGCGAAAACATGAATTTTCGGTAGACGATGACATTTAAGCTAGCTAAGCGAAAATCTTAATGAAATCAGAGAAAATCACGAGAATTTCGCTAGGAATGGTGCATTCGTTAGCTTAAGCGAAAATTCAGCGGGTTTCTCCACTGCGACTCTTTTCCATTGGCCCGCGTTCCTGTTGCTTCTCTTCCATTTCCTTCTAACTTCATTTTCTTGGCATTTCTTCTCTTCTTTCCTTCTAATTATGATATATGATGTTGAGTTTGACTTGAATTCTTCATGTTTGAATCGACTCAACAATGCAGAGCTATGATTGGCTGCAAAAACTGCAAAATTTGCCACAAAATGGAATCCATTAGAATAATAGGAACCTTAATATGTAAATTGGGTTAATTATAACAAGGTAGTACACAAAAAAAGCGCTCAAACCTATTAAATAGGGTTCAAAATATAGCACTTTTGGGCACTAATCGGTAATCTTTGCCTCGGGTCATGAAGGTAATAAGTGAATCTCCTCGATCAACCTCATGGACTCCGTTATGCGGGATCGGCCCTCGGTGCGGGGGCGTCGTGAAATGCGACTCCACGATGGAGCGATTACTGCGATGGAGTCATTACATTCCACGGGAATGGGGTTCCACACAAACAATGGCCAGTCGAATCCTCGGCGACGGTACCAGGGTGATGAAGTCGCTGAGGCCGATGTGGCCCAGTGGTAGGTCGAAGAAGATGACTCCTGGGCCCGATGTGCGGGCCGGCCGGAAGGTGGGCCTCTGAAGCCTCACCTGGGGCACGAGGGCGTGGGGCCGAGTCCGTCCAGGTGTCGATATCGGCTAGAAATCCACAGGAGCTCTTCGGATCGCCTCGGGGACCGGTGATGAATCTTGAAGTCGGGTTTGAAGGAACCTCTCTCTCGAGTGTCTTGAACCTAACCGCGGCGAATGGGACCCACCCAGTGAGCCTCTGAAATCAAGATACTACTCTGGAAGGCTGTCTTGAAAATGTAACTAATGCCTTGATACTGAATGAGGCTCTAGGCGTGAATCACTACGAAGCAATTAGATGAACGGAGCTCAGCATTTGCGAGGTCACACAGGCTCTGTAATGCCAAATAAAAACCGGTAGAGAGGATCAAGCTAGCGAGGCGGGGCAAAATAGATGAACGAGGACTCGAGGGTCTGAGCCGCGATGATGAGGTGTGCGCGGGTACGTGAGCAGCCCGAGTGGCTAAAGTGGCTTGTGACCCGAGGCCACGGCGGAGGTGTGCGAAATGCGGGAAACGCTGCGCTCGGCTCAAACGAGACTGAAATGCGCGGGGCTGGTGTGGTCGAGGGTGCTCACAGTGCAGCCGAGGGGATGGCGCGGCTTGATGACTAGGAGCTCGATCGTGGTGCGGCAGCGGAAGGTGCGGGGCGGTTTGTGGAGGCTCGGATCACGGAAGAGAGTGGGAGGGAAAATAAAGGTGTGCAAAGGCAAAGCCACCTCCTCTTATAGGACTTCAAAGTGGTGAAGAGTCCACTAACAGGTCTTTTCGCTATTTTTAGCGGGTCAGCTAAGCTGATTATTCCACCTGCATATCGAAATTTCAGTAGTTAAATATTGAAATTATAATAAATAAAAATTATAATGACAATTATTGTATAAAACTATAATTAAAATTTAATACACAATACTTATAATTATATAAACAAAATTACTAAAAAAGAAAAAGCGCTAATTTAGGAAACTTACTAACAATGGCAGAATTATCAATAACTAACTTAAGGCAAAGCAAAATTATGGCGAAATTAGGTTTTGAAAACAGACCAGTTCAAAATCTCAAAATTACTTAAGGAGGGTCAGGAGAATGATCTCCTCAGCCCCTGCGATGAATGCAGGTTGACTCCATGGTGTTGGGTCTTGGTCTCATTTGGGCTGGTCCTGGTGGTGGCCTTTGATTGATCATAATTGGCTTTGCGGTAGGTGTGATGGCGGGACAAAATTTCTTCATCTCCTTAGTTTGATTACTCCACGCAATTCCACGAGCACTTTGTTTTCGCACATTGACCATTTGAAACAACCACCCAGTTATATGATTTTCATTTTCTAGCAACTCGTGTTTGTTGTTCAAATAGAAGATGTTCAACTCCTAAGGTCATGTTATTGCAAAGGTAAGTTGTGGCTCATTAAACAATTTATGGTGCATTGAAACATGGCAAATGGTCTTCCTAGAATGATTTTGGTACATGATTGGGTTCACTTGCAGTGGGTGTCAAGCACTACAAGAATCTTGGGTAGTAGAATTTGTCTATTTTTCGCAATAAATGCCGTTTAATACATAGGGTTTTCAGCGATCTATCGGCCAATGAATTGCGATGTTGGTGGGTTTAGTTCACTTCCTAAGCCTATTTGCTTGTATGCTAGTCTGACCCATTAGGTTCTGGCTCTAAATCAGCCAATAATTTTATTTCTATGCACTCCCACGATATTGGCGGGTGGCAGGATCCTGGATCTTGTATTTGACGGGGTATTTGCTGGATTATGGCGCGATTCGGTGAAATGCCTTCTACCGATGCCTAATCCCTTCTTGATTGTGAATCTTTCAAAAAAAATTTTATAAAGTAGGAACTTGTTTGATTATGTCTAATAGAGGTATGTACTTCACTTGCCTTAGGACTTAAAATGCCTTGTTGAGATGCCTTCTTCTTACCTCTAAATTTGTGGAAATGGGGTGGTATGAAGTATTCGTCCTCCTTTAGGAGAATATTCTCGGTACCAATTCTTCTCCTTGATTTAGGATTCTTCAACAGGCTTTGGCGTAGGTTGATAAACCTCTTTCAACTCCTGGAATGAAATTATGGCCTTAACCATCCATTCTGAATTGTTGGATGACCCCACCTCATCTCTTCCTTGGGATTTGGAAGTGTTTATGATGGAAACCTCTTGTACCTCTGTAACTTGTTGATCTTAGTGATTGAATCTGTAGGTTGTCAATTTTAAGTTGGTGCTCAAGCCAGTCTTCTCTTATTAGATTAGCCTTTCCTACAGTATCAATCCTTTGTCTGATTTTGTTAGTTCTTTTGTTCCTCATGAAGTTTCCTACCACCTTACTCAAATTCAATATGGCTTGTTCCTCTTTGGAGAAGAGGATGATGGTTGTTGTGTGTGAGAGACAATGAGTTTAGCACACAGGAGTCTGTGGCGGGGTTGGGTCTCCGAGAGGTTAGAGATTGATTCCTCCAATTGGAATTATGGAGTATTACCATATGGAGCATTGGATTGTTGTGGCTTGTAATTGTCACTGCGGTGTTTGCACATTCGACATCAAATCCTTCAACTGCGGGGGCCATAGGACATGTTACACTGGGTGCACAGAGTTGGAAGTGGTCTGGAGTGGAGTAATAATAGGATTTTGATCCTTTGCATACCTCTTGAGCTGTTTGCCTTCAAGCTCCTCCACTTCAGGGTTGAGAATGCAACTTCGTCTCTATTTCTTACGGCGATTGCATACACCACCCCTTGGGTTAACCGTGGGTCTCATGCTCCGTTCTCTAGGGTTAGGCTCATCTGACCCTTCGAAGTTTCAACCACGTAATTTAAAATCCATGGCCGATCAGGATGCTTACTTGAAAGTCTCACTCCACATGGTTTCCAAAAGCTGCCTCATAGCGAGACATACCACCATAAGTGGTTCACCAACATCAAATCAAACCCATGGTTTGGGCATATATAGTCTCCACTTAGAAGTCTCCACGACCGATAGAGCCTCTGCGTCACAGTTTGCAAGGTGTAAATTTGTCTCTTCAAATTATTTGGTCTTATGAGTACTTTGAAGAACTTCTTGAGTGCACAGCTCGGCCAATTTCTAATGGTTTTAGGCCTCGGTGAGTTGGAGAATTACAGCCTTGTCCTTTAGGGTCGATGGAAATGCTTTCAGCTTTAAGCGAATCCATGCCCATCATACCTTCCTTAAGGTAGTCTGAAGCCTCCTCAAAATCCCTAATATGAGTGTATGGTTTAGTTTTCCATACCATGATATATGAGGGAGTAGGGGTACAAAATATGGCCTCAACTGCTGCATAACGTGGGAGGAATGATCTGAGGATGGGGCACACTAACTCTAGGAGGGTAGGATGTGATCCCTCATGGTTACATAGGCTGTTGGATTCATTACCAAGGGTTCCGGTGGCTGTTGTTCTTGGGGTAATTGGATCCACTGGTATCGGTGTGTACGCGGCTTCATGGCCAGGTGAGGTTGTACTAATTCTATGCAGTCTTCCTAAAGTTCCTCTGTCCATTCTTGCATACCTTATTTATTTACCTGGCCGAGACACAACGAGGTTTCAAAGCGACTGCGAAAAGGTTAAAATTAACGTAAAAATGCATATTTGAATGAAAAAGCTGAAGCAGTCGATTCTGCGAAATCTTGACTTGGCGGTTCCTGCGATTAAAAAGAAGTAAAGTTTGCCGCCGCTGTGATGTTGATCAAGTACATATTATCATCGTAGTTGGCACCATCCGTGACCAGTATCATTTTGTTCTTACAGTAGACTGTTAAAATCAACAAAATTTATATACACCTAAGTTCCTACTCTTCTTGCCGTAGTCAAACTGCTTGATATAGTGAATCTAGGAGTCGAACACGGGGATGAGTTTTCATCTAAAAATGATTTGCATAAATTTTGAAGGTAGACTTTCTATTTGGACTTTTTGGTTTGTTTCAAAAGCAGTGTGATGACTTTAAAAGCGATTAGCTGTAAAAAAGAAATGAAAATGAAGTGTGAAAAGTTAACTGAAGATTTGGTCACTAACGGCAGTTAAGACGACAAAGATCCTCGAGGTTTTATCCTCAGCGTTATGACGAAGCAACCTATAGTCGAGGCATAATAGGATCTATATTAACTATTAAACCTACCTAAAATCGACTCCTATTTGAGTCAACACGGGTAATATGCATCATGGCCTCTTTTAGGTTTGAAACCCTAACATTAAATATCATCTCGAAACTCGTAAAAGTATCAATGAACACGATTATCTAGTAATATTGTATATTTGTATGTAAACATAGTAGTATGGCCAGTCAATATCTATTGATGCTATTTAAACATATTTTATGAGAAGATAGGGGTCCTTAAACACGATTACTGTAGCTTTTAATACAAGGACAACATGCCATATGCCCCACCACCAAGCTAGCTTCCTTCCTCTTCAAGAAAAGAGGTTTGGCGTAAGCTCTCTCTTGGTTGTCATCCTCAGAGGGTGTTTTAAGCAGCCCGAAAATAAGAATGAGGAGAAAACGAAAACCCTAACTAAAGTTACAAGACTTTGTTCAAATTTAAAACTTACCAAAAATTGCTTCCTCAATTTGTTGCTTAGGGTTACAAAATGGGAGGTGCTTATATAGGCCACAAATGTATAAATACCATAAACCTAACAATTTGGCTAAATTTAGGGTTAAAGGTAATACACAAAATTGAAGTCAGTTTGCATTAATTCTGAAAGCATGACAAGGTAGTGAATTTGGCTAAAGCGGGAACAATTTCGCTAGGCGAAAATGCAAATTAAGCTAGGCGGTGGTGATTTCGCTAGCTAGCGGGAATTTAAGCTGGCACAAGCGAAATTTATGTGATGCGAAAACATGAAATTCGCTAGGAACGATTGCCTAAGCGAAACCACCAGTGTCTAGCGAAAATTAGTAATTCGGTAAGGTTGAAATTTTCGCTAAGGTTGCGAAATTTTACCGCAATCCAGTATGAAATTTTAAGCAATCTGTAAAATTACTGAGACTATGATCTTCATTGCATTGCTTCACATCCTCTTGCATCGAATTTCCATCACTTTGCCTTCATTCTTTCTTTGATTTTGGTGATTGATGGTGGCGTTGGGATCGATCTTCGTGATTCATCATTTGACTCGATATTGAACTCCCGAAGTGCGCAAAGCATGAAACAACCAAAAATAACCTCTAACCGGCATAAGTGATACCGAAGACTTGAACACTTCAATTGGCATAAATGACACTGATTAGTGAGCAAAAAGCACTTTCGAAACCTATCTAATATAGGGTTGAAATAGCACTTTTTGAGTCTTAATCACTCCTCCTATCTTTGATTTATGATCTACGTGGAAATGGGAATTTGCAGTCTAGAGCCTTGGATATCCTTCTTGTCCACTCCTTCTTTCTTTTTCTCCAGTGCTTCTTCAGCACTACGGGCTTTCTTCTTCTTTCTTTGCTATCATTTTTTTCACCATCTTTTAACTCCTTCACCTCCTAAGAGCACTTGCAGCCATAAGTCTTTTGGATTCTTCTTTGTGTCACTTAGGAAGGGTATCTTTCCTCACGGCTGCGGGGGGGTTAGGACCAGGTTTGCCCTACTTGTGTCTCCCAGGTTCTTGAGGATGCATTGGGTGGTGTTTGAAATTTGAGAATTGAGTGCGATTGCTGAATCTGCGAACTTTTTTGTTCATGGAGGTTCAACGACTATTACCCCATGAAATCGACATACATTCTTCTAAGATTGGGCCCCTCCTCGATACGATACTCATTTCGGTGTTCTTCATTTCCCTTCAACATTTGCTGGAACCTTGGTAGGTACATTGATAACCTGTTGAGGTTAATCCCGTACCTTGGGCCTTGTGGAAACCCACCGTATGAGAAATTCTCATGAGTTCCTCAGTCTTTGGGTGTTGATAATGTCGCTGGCGGGTTGGTATTGGGTTTGAAATGGTAGTTTCTTGGCTCACCCGGATACTTAACCTCTTGACATCCGCCGTGTTCTTGTCTCTAGGCCTTAAGCAGATAACTCTCTTTGTTGTCCTATCTCATGGGGCGTGTGTCTTTCCTTTGCTTGCTTGTCCATCACGTGTGCATGGCATCAACTTAGCCTCAGCTTGCCATCTTGCTCGGCTCCATGATCCCCCTTTCCTCTCTCTTGCTTCCTCTTGAGAAACTCACCAAGGAGTTTCCTTATTGCATTAGCAGTCTTGATCATTTCTCTTGCCTCTTCGACGCACCGTTTGAATGCTCCTGCATGGAAGCATCAATGATCCCCTTTGATATATCATTCAAGGCATGATATACAATGTCCATCGAGTCTTCAGATCTATCCCATCACATTTGGACATCTTCTGACAACCGTTTGAATCTTGAGCTACATACGAGGCTTTCATCTTCCTACTCTTTGAAACCTGATGATTTCCCTCCTTCTCTTTGGGGTGGGGAGTTTGGGGAAAGAATCTACAAGTAGGCCTCTACTAACTCCTCCCAAGTATCACAGGCCATATGGTAAGATTCATACCATGTAGATGTTGTATCTCTCGGAGAGAATGGGAATAGATGCGGTTTGACTTTTGAGGTCTGCTGGAAGTTCAGAAAAGCGCTGTATCTGGCTTCAGTGCTCGTTTGGGTCCTAATGGGATGACCCGATGCGATCTTTCTTTGGACCATTGTAGTGATCTTTGGTTTTAAGTTCAAAATTATTTGCATCGTCGTTGGTACTTTGATTCGATTACTTCGTCTTGAATAATAGGCTCGGGAAGTCCTCCATGTAGTATCGATGATTGGTGCTGCCGAAGCTTCTCTTTGTGCTTTATTCTGATCCTGTCTTTCATCTGCCATGGTTGAGTTTTCTGCCTTCTTTATCTTTCTCAAGTGAGAAGAGGATGTATTGATTTAAATATACAGAGCACATTAGATCAATAATGTCTCAGGGTTCGAATACACAGCTAGAAATTGTTTCTTACTCTCGAGTGCCTTCTGTGTCGCAGGGCCCTCTGGAAATCGGTATAACAACCTCGTTGCTGGGTGCAAGAGTGAAGTGGGATCAATTCAAGATACAATAAAACCGGCCAAGTCGATTTAACATCGAAGTTCGAATTTATGTGATAAATGCGGGAAGGTTATTTCGACAATAACGTCAATTCAATGCATTGAAGCTACAAATTACGATTATACCCATACATTGGCTTGCGATCATGTAGCCACTGTAAATCAGGCTGGGTGTTCGAAATCAAGGGGTGTCTAGAATTCAAACAACCGAGACAATAATTTTAGAAATATAAATGCGCATTCGACTAAATCGCTACGACTAACGTTCAAATCCAAATTAGAGCGAAATACAAACTAATCTAAACTAAAATGGAAAAAAAAAAAATGAAAAAAACAAGAAAAATCACGAGGGCCTTGACGCCCGGATCTCTTTCCAGTCGCGAAGGTACGCTTTACATTGGTATGACCGTATTTATAGGGTTCTGAAGTTGGGCCTAATTCAATGCAGTCTTTTGTGGATTTCCAAGTGGGTAGCCCGTATTCTTCGGGCGACCTGAAACCCTTGTTGCGGCGTCGGTTTAGGCGCAATCTTATTTGGTCGTCCTGATGTCGCGACGTCAGTCCTCTATCGCGACATCACTCTATGGCTCCACGAGGTTTCAAGCTGACGTTCGATGTAGCGACGCCGATCCCTGTCGCGACATCGAGTTCATGTCTTTGCAGCTTTCCAAGCTGCTTGGTTCTGATGTCGCACGACATCAATCTTCTTCGACGTCGCACTTTGCCGGCTACGCGGGTTTATTTGGTGGTTTAAGCGTCGCGACATCGATCTCTTAATAGCGACATCGGCTCATGTCTTTGCGACTTTCAGGCGGTGGTCTCACGATGTCGCGACATCGATCTCTTAATCGCGACATCTACGCCTGTCTTTGGGTTGAGCTGGTCGTTCGTTGTCGCGACATCAATCTCTTGTCAGCGACATCACGCTTTGGGAGCGCAACCTTCAAGTAGGCAAGTCTCATGCTTCGGGACCTGATCTCTTGTGTGACATCAGTTATGTCTCTGGGGCTTCAGCGGTTGCCTTTGGTGTTCTGGGCGTCAAATCTGTCGCCTAACGGCAAGTCACAGCAGTTTCATCTTTTGAGCACATTTATAGGCGTCGAGGCGCTTCTCTTATCCCGACCTCCATCCGCATCGTGACATCGACTATCGTCGCCACATCACGATGTTGTCGCGACATCATTCATGAGTCTCTGTTTAGTTCTCGATTGCCCTAACTTGTGATACTGTTGTGACTGCATCAAATTTCCTTTAATTTTCCCCACGATGTCATGACACATAAATGGGCTATGCAAGTCCAAAGCGCAACATTAGTTACCAGTACTTTCATTTACCACCACCATTTTCTGCATTTTTACTCCAGGTGCTGCATTTTCTCTTGCTTTTTCTTCTTTCTTTCCACACTCTACTAATAACAAATTGGTGAGTTTCTTCATATTTACGCATATTGTTATTCCTTTTCGGATGAAAATCAAACGAGAAAAATGGATTAAAGGCGAGTAGGTTTTGCACTCATGTTAAGGCATTTACGTAATAGTATAGGTTGAAAACCTAGAAATTTTTCTAGATCTCGGATGATAAACGGACTTCCTGTTAAAATCGTCTGTGATGCGAGATTCTTAAGTCAATTTACGTCGGATTAGAGATGAAGATTTCACACGTTTTGCGAGGCGAGTGTCGGATGACCTTACATGGGTAGTGCCACATGACATGATGGGTACCACATATGGCACCTTAGGAGATGGACACATGGCATGATAGCCATGTGGTATAGCAATTGACACATGACACTTGGTTCAGCCAAACACCATTACATGGGAGATGTGTGTCTGGGTGTGAGAAGATATCAGTAGGGAGATATTTGGAGAAATATCTTAGGGGGGAAAAGAACAATTCGGTGGAGAATAAGGAAAAGAAAGAGAAAAGAGAAAAGAAAAAGGAAGAAAGAAAATAAAAATAAAAAGAGGAAAAAGAAAAGAAAAAGTAAGTAAAAGTCAAAAGGGGATTTTGGGAGGAAAAACAAGACATTTCCTAGTTCTTCACGTGAGAAAGAGAAACAAGAGAGAGAAAGGTTTTCCGCTCTCTACGATCTAAAATCGAATTAGTTCCCCGGATCTCGTCGGGCGAGTTAAAGCTCATCTTGCGGTCGTGTGGGCACCGAAATCAAGGAGTTTTGACGCAGTTCTAGATTTCGAATTTTCGGGAAGTCGAAAGTTTCGGGTTTAGGAAGTGTCCACAGGACTTCCTAGAGCTTCTTCTACGCCTCAAGAGGTAGGGTTTCTTCATACTCATGTTATTTCCAGCACAAAATTGTTTAATGACATGGTTCTTTGGGAGCCGTGAGGGTTGTCACGGATCAGTCCCAAAATTTTGGTGCCCAGATATTTGGAATGTTTAGGACTATTTTCGGGCAGTCTAGGATTGTGTTGAGGATTGGTTTTGGTCTCGGGACTGATGTCTTCAAGTTTTGTTATGCGTTTTGGTGTTTGGGGTTGTTTTTGGCCCAAGTACAAATGGTAAAATTAGTTGAGCGGAATCGGATTCAGGGTGTTGGTATATGATGCCTTATTGAATTGAGGTCTTAAATCAAGGATCTTTTGTGTGAAAAATCATGTTGATATATGCTTATTTGATGTATTAACATGGACTACATGATAGATGTATATTATGTGTAGAAAATATAACTATCTGTTATCTATTAATGTTGCATATAGCTCTCATTATGCATGTAACATGAATTGGCATTCTTCATTTCATATGCATGGGGATACCGCATAGTTTTGGGTGTGTGCAGGATTGTGGTCATTTATTATTCTTGGTGAATGAGTAGTGAGCTCGGTAATGGGACAACGTCCAAGAAAATGAGTCTCACAGTTGCATAGCATGAAAAGGAGGCCAAATTTTGGCTTTGTAATGTAACTTGTAAAATTTTGGACAATTTATCCAATTTTGTATATGTAAATGAGAAGTTTTGTAATAAAAACTTATTTTGACTTGTTCAATATTGTGTTGGAAAGTTTTCCCATATTTGACACTGCCTATATAACATGTATAAAGGCAGTAGTATTGAATTAAATGCATTGGGAGAGAGTTGGAGGTGTAGGAAATGCCAAAAAATAGGCTATTGCATATTTGGGTCGCGATAAGGGATTCTTGGTCGCAATAGAGTGTAGTA